>SJYX01015893.1:682858-698691 GCA_006410675.1 Oreotragus oreotragus
TCCCCTTCTCCTCCTGTGCTTAGTCTTTCCAGCATCAGGGTCTTTTCCAATAACAAGATTGGACCTCGATAATTGATCAGTTTATCCTTTGCCGCAGGCCACTTCTCCAGCTTCCTAAGAGCCTAGTTGAATCTGAAAAAACACACGGCAAAAGTATCTTTTCCTTATTCTGCTGCTGCTAAGTCACTTCAGTCGTGTCCGACTCTGTGTGACCCCGTAGACGGCCTCCCACCAGGCTCCCCCGTCCCTGGGATTCTCCAGGCAAGAACACTGGAGTGGGTTGCCATGTCCTTCTCCAGTGCGTGAAAGTGAAGTTGCTTAGTTGTGTCCTACTCTTAGCAACCCCATGGACTGCAGCCTACCAGGCTCCTCCGCCCATGGGATTTTCCAGGCAAGAGTACTGGAGTGGGGGGCCATCGCTTTCTCCGTTGCTTATTCTAGGTCACCCAAATTACACAGTTCTGTTTTTTAATCAGGAGGTAACATTGTGTGTGCCTTTGATAATGGCATCTGGAAGCAAAGCAGAGTTTTCCCAGTCTCTTGCTGCCCTTTTTTTTCATGATAACATTTGCTGCCCTGAGATTGATTTGATGAGGACATGAGGGTAGGTAGGGGACAGAAGGGTGACCGAGCTGGCAATAAAATCTCTACTTAGACCCTGCAGGTACTTGCATCTCAAGTTTATCAAGATCAGGTTGGGCCAAGGAGATGTGTCCGTCCTTATTCACTTTAAAATGCCTGTAATCATCTGGAGAAGGGAATGACACCCCACTCTGATACTCTTGCCTGGAAAATCCCATGGACAGAGGAGCCTGGTAGGCGGTAGTCCATGGGGTCGCTGAGGGTCGGACACGACTGAGTGACTTCATTTTCACTTTTCACTTTCATGCATTGGAAAAGGAAATGGCAACCCACTCCAGTGTTCTTGCCTGGAGAATCCCAGGGACAGGGGAGCCTGGTGGGCTGCCATCTATGGGGTCGCACAGAGTCGGACACAGCTGAAGTAACTTAGCAGCAGCCCCTCCGTGGAGAAGAGAGAGTAAACTCCAGGTTTTCCTAACTTCTCTCAGGGACTTTAAAAGTGTTAGCCTCTGGGGTGCAGGGGGAGACTGGCAGGAGAGAGTAGAAATCTAAAGGCTGTACTTAATGCAAGTTGTGTATTTTACTTTTTTAATGGAGTATGATTGTTTATAGCGTTAGTTTCTGCTGTATAGCAAAGTAAATCAGCTATGAGTTCAGTCGCTCAGTTGTGTACAACTCTTTGCAACCCCATGGACTACAGCACGCCAGGCCTCCCTGTCCATCACCAACTCCTGGAGTTTACTCAAACTCATGTCCATTGAGTTGGTGATGCCATCCAGCCATCTGTTGTCCCCTTCTCCTGCCTTCAATCCTTCCTAGCATCAGGGTCTTTTCCAGTGAGTCNCTGCTAAGTCACTTCAGTCATGTCCGACTCTGTATGACCCCATAGACGGCAGCCCAACAGCCTCCCCCATCTCTGGGATTCTCCAGGCAAGAACGCTGGAGTGGGTTGCCATTTCCTTCTCCAATGCATGAAAGAGAAAAGTGAAAGTGAAGTCGCTCAGTCTGTCCGACTGTTAGCGACCCCATGGACTGCAGCCCACCAGGCTACTCCGTCCATTGGATTTTCCAGGCAAGAGTACTGGGGTGGGGTGCCATTGCCTTCCCTGGTGTGTGTAACTAGCTAGCTGGTAAGTAGGAGGAGAGGTTTCACACTCCAAAGACAGCAAAAAGGCTTTTTATAATAAGACAGTGTGCCTCATTGCGCTTTTTTGTGTTTTTTTTTTGTCCCCAGTTGGTGCTAAGCCTCCATCCCTCTTTGTTTGTAGCTGCAATCTTGCTGTTTGATTTCTTGCCCCCAACTGTTGATTTGAGTGTGAGATAAATGTTGTTGTTTTAACATTTAACACGGACAGCAATAGATAACTGGAATAGATTTTTTCTAACCTGAAATTGTGGTGCTTCTGTAACAAAATATAAAGCATATGACTTTGCGATAAAGCAATGTACAAGGAGGGAGAAGAATTTTTTTTCTTTTAATGGATTTATAGTCAAGGGAGCATACGTGGGAGCATATAGACAGGGACCATATTCAATCCATTTTTGAATCCCTAGCATTTAGCAATGGCAAGGAATGGAAGGCAATGGCACCCCACCCCAGTACTCTTGCCTGGAAAATCCAATGGATGGAGTAGCCTGGTGGGCTGCAGTCCATGGGGTCGCTAACAGTCGGACAGACTGAGCGACTTCACTTTCACTTTTCTCTTTCATGCATTGGAGAAGGAAATGGCAACCCATTCCAGCGTTCTTGCCTGGAGAATCCCAGGGATGGGGGAGCCTGGTGGGCTGCCGTCTATGGGGTCACACAGAGTCGGACACGACTGAAGTGACTTAGCAGCTTAGCAGTAGCAGCATAGTCAAGGTACAATATTGTATGTTACAGGTGTACAATAGAGTGATTCACATTTTTAAAGGTTATACTTCATTTATAGTTATCATAAAATGTTGACTGTATTTCCCCATGTTGTATAGTATATTCTTGTAGCTAATTTTATACATATTAATTCATACCTCTTAGTCTCCTATGTTGCCCCTCCACACTTCCCTCTCCTGCTGGTAACCACTAATCTGTTTTCTCTGAGTCTGTTTCTTTTTTTGTTATATTCACAAGTTTGTTTCATTTTTAGATTTCATACATAAATGATATCATACAGTGTTTGTCTTTCTTTGTCTGACTTATTTCACTAAAGCATAATACCCTCCAAGTCCATCCATGTTCTTGCAAATGGCAGAATTTCATTTTTTTATGACTGAGTAGTATACCATGGTGTGTGTGTATGTTCTTTATTCATTTATTTGTTGTTGGACACTTAGGTTGCTTCCATATCTTGGTAGTTGTCAATAATGCTGCCATGAACATTGAGGTACATATATATTTTCAAATTAGTGTTTTCATTTTCTCTGGATATATACTCAGGAATGGAATTTCTGGGTCAAATGATAGTTCTATTTTTAGTTTTTTGAGAAAGTCCTGGGTTTGATCCTTGGGTTGGGAAGATCCCTTCGAGAAAGGCATGGCTACCCACTCCAGTATTCTTGCCTGGAGAATCCCATGGATGGAGGAGCCTGGTGGGCTACAGTCCATAGGGTCGCAAAGAGTCAGACACAACTGAGTAACTTTGCACAGCACAGCACATACTGTTTCCCACAATGGCTGCACCAATTTACATTCCTATCAACGAGGGTTCCCTTTTCTCCACGTCCTCACTAATACTTGTTATTTGTGTTCTTTTTGATGANCTTGCCTGGAGAATCCCATGGATGGAGGAGCCTGGTGGGCTACAGTCCATAGGGTCGCAAAGAGTCAGACACAACTGAGTAACTTTGCACAGCACAGCACATACTGTTTCCCACAATGGCTGCACCAATTTACATTCCTATCAACGAGGGTTCCCTTTTCTCCACGTCCTCACTAATACTTGTTATTTGTGTTCTTTTTGATGATAGCCATTCTGACGGGTGTGAGGTAAATATCCCACAGTGGTTTTGGTTCACATTTCCTGATAATTAGCTGATACTGACTATTTTTTCAAGTGCCCATTGGCCATCTGCATGTCCTCTTTGGAAAAATGTGTGTTTAGGTCCTCTACCCATATTTTAATTGGATTTTTTTTTATGTTGAGTTGTATGAGTTGTTTATGTATTTTATATATTAATCCCTTATTGGTCATATCATTTACAAATATTTTATCCCATTTCATAGGTTGTCTTTTCATTTTGTCAATGGTTTCCTTTGCTGTGCAAAAGCTTTTAAATTTAATTATTTTTTTATTTTTGTTTTTCTTTCCATTGCTTTAGGAGATGATAAAAAAAAAAAAAAACACCTCTCTGATTTATATCAAAGAGTATCCTCTTTATGTTTCCTTCTAGGAGTTTTATGGTATCCAGTTTACGTTTAGGTCACTAATCCATTTTGATTTTATTTTTGTATATGGTGTTAGAGAATATTCAATTTCATTCATTTTTTTAAAAATTTTCATTCTTTTACATGTAGCTGTGCAGTTTTCCCAGCACCACTTATTGAAGAGACTGTCTTTTTTCCATTGTGCATTCTTGCCTCCTTTGTCATAGATTGACTGTAAGTATGTGGGTTTATTTCTGTTCTGTCCCATTGCTCTAGGTGTCTGTCCCATTGATCTAGGTGCCAGTATCAGACTGTGTTTATTACTGTAGCTTTGTAGCATAAGTCTGAACTTAAGGAACATAATTCGTCCAGCTCCATTCTCTCTCAAGATTGTTTTGGCTATTTGGAGTCTTTTTTGTTAACAGACAAAATTTTAAACTATTTGTTCTAGTTCTGTAAAAAATGCCATTGGTATTTTGATAGAGATTGCATTGAATCTGTAGATGCCCTTAGGTAGTAAGGTCACTCTATTAATTCTTCCAGTCCAATAACACAGTTTATACTGGTTTATTTTTCTTCAGTCTCTGTCATCAGTGTCCTATCAGTTCAGATCAGTTCAGTCATTCAGTCATGTCCGACTCTTTGCGACCCCATGAATCGCAGCACGACAGGCCTCCCTGTTCATCACCATCTCCCATAGTTCACTCAGACTCACGTCCATCGAGTCCGTGATGCCATCCAGCCATCTCATCCTCGGTTGTTCCCTTCTCTTCCTGCCCCCAATCCCTCCCAGCATCAGAGTCTTCTCCAATGAGTCAGCTCTTCTCATGAGGTAGCCAAAGTACTGGAGTTTCAGCTTTAGCATCATTCCTTCCAAAGAAATCCCAGGGTTGATCTTCAGGATGGACTGGTTGGATCTCCTTGCAGTCCAAGAGATTCTCAAGAGTCTTCTCCAACACCACAGTTCAAAAGCATCAATTCTTTGGTGCTCAGTCCAACTCTCACATCCATACATGACCACAGGAAAAACCATAGCCTTGACTAGATGGACCTTAGTCGGCAAAGTAATGCCTCTGCTTTTGAATATACTATCTAGGTTGGTCATAACTTTTCTTCCAAGGAGTAAGTGTCTTTTAATTTCATGGCTGAAGTCACCATCTGCAGTGATTTTGGAACCCAAAAAAATAAAGTCTGACACTGTTTCCACTGTTTCCCCATCTATTTCCCAGGAAGTGATGGGACCGGATGCCATGANCCTGGGTCTTCTGCATTGCAGGCAGATTCTTTACCAGCTGAGCCACCAGGAAAGCCGCCCAAGACCTTTATAAAATGTTTGCTTTTATGAAATACACAAATGTGAGAAATGCATAGAAACAATGCGAAACTGTTCAGGAGCCGCCGTTGCACGTTGCTCACTCTGGATACCAAAGCAGCTTTGCCTGAGATGCGAAGATCACAGTCAGACTCTGCATGCACTGCTGCTGTTTATCTCCATGGGCATCCAGGTCGTGCAGGACAAGGAAGCCTGGTGTGCTGCAGTTCATGGGGTCGCAGAGAGCCTGACACGACTTAGCTCCTGAACAACAGCAAAGGCCCTGCAGATCTACTGTGGCCTGGGGCTTTCTAGAGCTTGCAGTAGGCTAGCATGTGTCCCTTATCCAGCCTAGATAGTTTGGAAATATTTGCTGCCCATGGCTTTCCAGCCTTTGCCTCTCCTGCTGTGTACAATCATTTCCGTTTTTTGTTTTTTTTTTTAGCATCAATGTGATTCTTTGAAAATTCTGCTTTCAGGGAAAATTCAGCTGTTGAATTCCTTCATATTTACCTTGGGATTTCTAGTGACAGAAGGAGCTATAAATCCTTTGATCCAATGGGAGGTGAGTTGCTGACAGCAGTGGCCCTGGGCCCCGTGGAGAAGTTTGTGCCTAGTCCTGTCTTTTGTTTCTTCCTCGGAAAACCTTTCCCAACTCCCAACAGGCACTGAAGACCTTGAATGGCATTCTGCAAGCTGTACCTCGGGAAGAGAGAAAACGGCTCCTCTTGTTGGAAGGCCCTTGTCGTCTTATGTACGTGACCTGACCTGATCGGGTGGTCATATAAGGGCAAAATCTCTCTGAACTGTACTACCCCAATCTGTTGTGCTTAGCTGGTGCCTCAGATGGTGAAGAATCTGCCTGCAGTACAGGAGAACTGGGCTGTATCCCTGGGTTGGGAAGATCCCCTGGAGAAGGGCATGGCAACCCACTCCAGGATTCTTGTCCTGGAGAATCCCATGGACAGAGGAGCTTGATGGGCTACAGTCCATGGGGTCACAAAGAGCCAGACATAACTGGGCAACTAACACACAGACAGTCTTTGTTCTGTTTAGGTGTTTGCGGTGGTGGATTTTTTTTTTCTTTCCGGTTCTGTCACATTTGTGAGGTGAAATACTTTCTCAGGCTTTAGATTATTTTTCACTGTGAATGTGAACTGAATGAGCGACTCATGGGAGAATGTTAAGAATACAGACCTGCTGCCAGGCCTCAGCCTTCCAAACCTGGTTTCACCACTTACGCTGGTTGTTCCTCTAGAGCACAGTCTTAACTCACTACACCTCAGTCTGCTCACCTGTAAAATGGAACCAACATTAATACCTGATCGATAGAGTACAGGTCAAATCAGGCAATCCATTGGAAGTGATTAACATATCACCTGGTAGAGAGCAGATATTCACAGGTTACCAGCTATTAGCTGTCCCAGTACAGCATGTATTGCTTTCCACGAGTTGGATTTTGAGGGTTTAGGTGACCCACTCACAGTTACATGGTTCCTGGGACATTGACATTTGGAGGTAAGGTGGTCGTGTCGACCATGGGAAGCAACACTAGTACCTTGTTTTGAGATTCGAGCCTGAACCTGTGACTGTGTGCTGAGCACCAGCGGCATCAGAGACACCAATATGGCCCTCCAGTGTTCAAGTGACACGCGGCCGTGCCTGCAGGAGGAGGGGGCCCAGTTCATCACAGTGAGGGCTTCCCTGGTGGTGCTGATGGTAAAGGATCCACCTGCAATGCAGGAGACCCAGGTTCGATCCCTGGGTTGGGAAGATCCCCTGGAGGAGGGCATGGCAACCCACTCCAGTATTCTTGCCTGGAGAATCCCCATGGACAGAGGAGCCTGGCGGCCACAGTCCAGGGGGTCACAAAGAGTCCGACACGACTGAGCACAGCACAGACTGAAGGAGGTGATTTGTGACTGCGGAGCTCACCGTGTTTGTCCGCTTAACTGTTTGCAGGATACAGTGTTTCCTCTGAATTTTTCCTGCTGAGTTTCTTTGAATACATTAGTTTAATTATTACCCTTAGTCATGTGTTTAGATCTGGAGAGAAGTCGACCTGATGGTCTCTGCTCAGGTTTCAGACTAATGCACTTAACGTCTGAGTGTTCTCATCTGGAATGTTCTGCATTTCTAGTCAAAAGTAAAACCTGCAAACAAAATTAAGTAGAACTCTTGATAAGACGATTCTAAGACTTCTATTAAATTATGACAAATCCATCCACTTATTATGAGAAACTGAACTGTTACAAGATTTCTAAAATCCATTCTTTAGCTTTGGAGTTAAATGACATTAAAAAAGATCAGCATCACACTTGTCAGCATTTAGTTGAAATTCTTAAATGAACATGAAGTTTGGGACTCTCTGGTGGTTACAGTAATGTGATAACTCCATTACATCTGTAGCTTTATCAGTTTTAAAAATTGATTCCAAACAGCGATAGGAAAGACCCACAGCACCTACTGTATCATTTCTTCCAGGGTCAAGCTAGGTAATAATAATAATAAAGAACATATATCTTCACAGGCTGGTGAGGTGATTATGGCATTCCAGAATCTTAGCATTTGATGAATTCTTTGGGGAGGATCAAACTCATTTACAGAAGAACTAGAATCTCAGAATGTGTAGTAGTTCTAGTTTCTCTTTAAAAAAAAGTATATTTAAGTCAATATATAAATTTGAGACTTTTCCCATAAAAATATGTTCTTGACATTGAGGACATTCTGATAATGAGTTTGAAATACTTTAAAAAAAATATACATCTTGGTTTAAAATGTTAATGCCAATGTAGTAAAGTTTTACTTATTTATGTTCATCCCAGTAAAATGAAATTTATTTAAATATTTCAGGAAAGACCTTGCAAGGACAATCTTGACTGTGGGTGGTAAGAAGCATTTAGAATTTTAAATATGAGAATATTAAATACTGGACATGGGTTTAATGAGCATCTTGGAACTATGGGAAATAAAGTATGATCAAGTATGAAAATAGTATAATTTTATTTTTAATTTATGTTGAAGTATTAAGCATGCTGAAACCATAAAGAATAGTTAATGAATATTCCTTTACTCTCCAATGAGGTGAGTCAAATTTGATCATTTTTCCACATTTGCTTCAAATTATTTTTTAAGTAAATCAGAGTTACAGGTAAACCCCCATGTCCAAATGCCCATCCCATTCCCCTCTTTATCTGTAGAGATAATCCTTGACTTGGACTTGTTTTCCATTTTCAAGAATATGTTTATACTTTAATACATATATTCACAAGCAACACACACTGTTATTTTGCAAATTTAAGTTTGCATATCCAGTTGCCATTTGGTTTTTACCTTTAAAATTATTTAAAATCTAAAAATGTTGGGATATGAAGTTTTGTTTATCTGCTCTGAAAAACCACAATTTATCTTGAGGTTTTGTTATAGTAGAAATATTTCTTAAGGCTGGGAAAAAGTCTCCTTTTTTTTTTTTTAATTGAGGTCTAGTTGATGTATAATGTTATATAAGTTACAGGTATACAGTACAGTAATTCACAATTTATAAAGGTCACATTCAGCTTATGGTTACTGTAAAATTCTTTCTGTACTCCCCATGCTGTGCAGTGAATCCTTATAGCTAATTTTATACCCAGCACTTTGTGCCTCCTGCTTCCTCACTCCTGTCTTGCCCCTCTCCCCTTCCCTCTTCCCACTGGTAACCACTAATTTGTTCTCTGTGTCTGTGAGTCTTAGACATAGTTGGTTTTGAATGTTTTAATATATCTGAAATATCAAATGCAGAAGTAACATTTAGTTTTTTTAGAAATTGTTGCATATTGACCTCTTGTTTGGATTTTTCTCCTAAAATTTCTTACAGATGAATTTAAATGATTATTGGGGCTTCCCTGGTGGCTCAGATTGTAAAGAATCTGCCTGCAATGTAGGAGACCTGGGTTTGAACCCTAGGTTGGGAGGATCCTCCAGAGAAGGGAATGGCAACCCACTCTTGTATTCTTGCATGGAGAATTGCATAGACAGAGGAGCCTGGCAGGCTGTAGTCCATGGGATTGCAAAGGGTCAGGCATGACTGAGCGACTAACGCTTTCACACTTTAAATGATTATAATTGCTCCAGGATAGAGCTTGCTGCTTAACTCTAGAAGCCACGTGCTGGTCGTCTAAGCTGGAGCTTCTTGGAACAAATGCTGGTCTGTGGAACTTGTTGCTGCTTTTGCTTGGTGCCCAGAATCACCCCTGTCTGCCATGTTTTTAATCTCTAGATTATAACCAGCAGGTGGCTCTTTGTGAAGCGCTGTGTAGATTGACGACGAGACCATCCAGGGAGGACTTTGTTCCTCAGTGGTTTGAAGATGACGCCATTGCTAAGGCTTTCAAAGAAATTAACGACCGAGAGTTTGAGACGGTGAGATCCGTGGTCATGAAAATTCCATTTAATCAATACTCATGAAAATTCCATTTAATCAATACTCACGATGCATCTTCTCAGAGCCTTCGTGTATGTTGGGCTTAGGGGAGGGTTTTTTTTCCCCGAGTGTGATTGTGTTGCCATTTTGAAGCTTCCTGTTTCCCACTTATGTGAAAATAACTTGAGGATAATAGCAATAGAGTATGTGTGGTCCAAATACCAGCTTAGAGTTAGGACATCTTCATAGGAGACAGCCTGGAGACAGGACTGTGTGCATTTCATGGATCCAGTCAGAGACCATGTTGTGGAGCCGGAAGCGAATTTCAACAAACATTGACGGGTGGGGAGAGTCAGAGGCGAGAAGGATGTGCCTTGCAGAGGCACCTGGGGTGATGGTGGAGCTGCCTGGGGGCTCGGCTGGCAGAGGAGCATCATGGGGTGCTTATGACGTGAGCCCTCCAGCCTCCGCAGCTTGGAGTGGTGAAAGCCGCTCAGTCGTGTCCAGCTCTTTGCGACCCCATGGTCTATACTGTCCATGGAATTTTCCAGGCCAGAATACTGGAGTGAGTAGCCTTTGCCTTCAGGGGATCTTCCCAACCCAGAGTTAGAACCCAGGTCTCCCACATTGCAGGCAGGTTCTTTACCATCTGAGCCTCAAGGAAAGCCAATAATTGTTGGTGTCTTTCATGCAGCCTGCTTCCCTGGTGGCTCAGTTGGTAAAGAATCCGCTTGCAATGCAGGAGACCCCGGTTCGATTCCTGGGTCAGCAAGATCCACAGGAGGATGAATAGGCTACCCACTCCAGTCTTCTGGCCTGGAGATTTCCATGCATTGTATAATCCACGTGGTCACAAACAGCTGGACAAGACTGAGCGACTTTCATTTGTTTTGCAAAACAAAAGTAGTTATCTTGTTTCACAAATCATTTTCTGTCAGAGCCGTCAGTTTCTTAGTGGAATTGCTTTTAGAGGAAGGCTCACATCCGTGTCCCAGACATGGAGTACAAGGACTGTTTACCACAGCAGACATCCCCCGCCAACAAGAGGGAAAAAAACCTGGATCAGTATTTCTCTAGTTTTAGAATTTGGGGGGTAACAAGTTTGCCTCCCTAATGATTTTTGATTAGGAGAACCCGAGACATACTCTTTTTTCTTAGAACCTATAGCAGGAGAGAGATTCCAGGAAGGAGCAGGAGAGAGAACTGCTGATAAGGAAAATTGGCAGTGGATAAATACACCAGGAGAAACCCCCAGCTAGGTTTTATGGGTTGTGGTTGGCTTGTGCTGGGGAGATGGATGCCCAAGGGTTAGTCAAATATTACAGTCTAGGTCATCAGTAAGAGGTATTCCTC
This sequence comes from Oreotragus oreotragus, assembly GCA_006410675.1. Lineage (NCBI taxonomy): Eukaryota > Metazoa > Chordata > Mammalia > Artiodactyla > Bovidae > Oreotragus > Oreotragus oreotragus. Next base: position 693,851 of record SJYX01015893.1, read on the forward strand.
TTGTTCACTCTTTTAACCCAGGGAAACATAATTGCACATAAAGTATTCCTCAGCTGGGGGTTCAGAACTTGAGCCTGGAGCCTCCTCTTTCTGATACAAAGCTTTGTTACAGTTATCATGGTTAATAATGAGTCCTTATGGAGTCTTGATGTCACTGGATCCTGAAAATGTAGAAGCAAACACTGGTCTCTGTATGCTGCAAAGGGTAGTATTTAAATTGAATATCTTGGTTTGTTTAACAAAAAGTTTGCACTGTTTACTTTGAAGGATTGTAGACGGTTTGTCAATCACCTAAATGACAGGCTTGGTGACCGAAGAAGGTAAGACGTTTCTCTGAGTTTTACGTTGTTGACTCGTTCTATTCTGAGTGTCTTTTTAAAAATCTATTTGATTTGTGGTTGCTCTGAGTCTTTGTTTCTGCATGCGGGCTTTCTCTATAGTTGCGGCAAGCGGTGGCTCCTCTCCATTGTGGTGCACGGCTTTCTCTTGGGGTGGTCTCTCTTGCTGCAGAGCGCGGGCTGTGGGGTGCGTGGGTTTTGGCAGCTGTGGCTCATGAGCGTAGCTGTTCTGAGGCATGTAGGATCTTCCCCGGGCTAGGGATCGAACCTGTGTCTCCTGCATTGGCAGGCAGATTCTTATCCCCTGTACTACCAGAGAAGTCACTGAATGTCTAATGTTTTTTAAGAAATCTAGAATCCGTTTTATTTTAGGGGAGAATACAGAATACAGAATTTACTGGGCATCACTGGGTTATCCATTGAGTAGAACCCTCAGAAGAGAAGACTCATTGTGCCTAGCGATTCATTAGTGTGTGTGTGAAATGGTTTCACTCAATCTGTAACATATTTGTTTGTGATTTAGAACAGTTGTAACATTATATCCTCCAGAGAGATTTTATGAAGAATGATTTCCTGTAGGTCTGAGGATAACTAGGGGAAGATGTATTATGGACAGTTACGTCTTTGAGAAAATATTGGCTAAATCCACTCCTTTCATTAGGACTCTTGCCAGGCAGCTGGATTGAGGTGTCTGTAGTACTGGAAAACCTGGCTTGTAACCTGCCAGGTGGGATTTGAATTCTGCCCATGGTCCCAGATCTCCATTTGCAGCTTTGAGAGCCTCTTCCCTACTTTGTACCAAGGGACTTGCCAGCACACCTGGTTATCCATACTTGTTTGTAGAATGTCTGGAGCTTGTGTGTGGGGTCCATCCATACTTTATTTTACTTTTTAATTGTGAGATGTTTTACAGGGTCTATTCGTTTCCATGCATTGCTGCTTTTGCTGGTGAGCATGAGGTATGTCTGTCTTTGGGGTTGTGAAGTTGGGTGCTGTATAGTGAGATCCATAGGTAGATGTACATCAGGCCAAACTGCTCTTGCTACACAGAAGGGTGTTTTGTTTTGTTTTGTTTTTAAAGAAATCTTGCTTTTCTTCCTAGAGGCCTCAACTCTGAAGCTTATTATTTAAGAGCCCTGCTGTCACTGCTTGATAAATGAAATTTTGAGTTTATATACTTTGTTCACGAGGTCAGTCACAGGACCCTTGCCTTACTTTATCCTGGTGATGGGCATCATTGTTCACACCTGGATTGGAGGGAACAGGGCAGGTCCCTTGCTTCTTTCCTTCAGTAGGAACCTCCCACTCTGTCCCCAGCAACTGGGGTCACTCTCCTTTCTCTAGGTCATTCTACCTTGTACTTCATAGCCCCAAATTGTGTAGTCTCTTTTCACCCTCTTCTTTGGCTCCTAGAGAACAAGATCCTTCATGTAAAAGTGCTCCAACCTGTACCATCTCAGTTTTTTTTGTTTTTTTTTTTTGGGGGGGGGGGTAAAATTTTCAAAGGTCCCTGAACCTGGACTTTGCTGAGGTTTCCTGGATCGTGTCTCTTGAATGTCCTAGTTAACCCTTTCTTTGTTCTGGGTCTAGCGTGCCCTTCTTGGCCTCTGTGAGCTGAACTGTTAGATCATGACTACATGATAAATTCTTTCTCTTGGACTGATTTTGGTAGCTTGATTCCTGCATCTCAGGTCTGTCTGTTTTTCCTTCTGGTAGTCTGAGGACTCCAATCCCTGCTTGCTTACTTCCTTCCAGGACTTCTAAATTTCCATCAGCTTCAGTAGGGGGTCCCTACACTGGCTTTCCACGCCACAGACATGTGTTAACACATTTGCTCAACTCTGTAGCTGTCATTAATAAAAAGTGGACACGCCTGATGGAATGGTGCCCAAGAAATACTGTTTATTGGAGAAGCAACTGGGAGAATAGTAAGTCTAGTGTTTGTCCCACTTGCTGAGGAATAGAAACTTTATATATATTTGCTGAGTGTGTCTAACATATCTGGGAAGAAACAAAGGCATTGTTAATGGTTCCCATGCAAAGGGACCTCTGTGAAGTTGGGGGACAAAGAAGGAGGTATTTACTCTTTCTATAAGCACCATACACACACATTTACACACGTAAGTACCATACTGTTTTAATCTAGCTTTCTTTCCTTCTTTCTCCTTTCTATAAGAGCATGTGTTTATTTTATAATACAATCATTTCTTGGTACCTATGGGGGGCCAGGCCCAGGACCCCTTGTGGATGCCAAAATCTGTGGATACCCAAGTCCCTTATCTAAAGTAGCTTAGTATTTGCATATAATGAACACACACTCTCCCACATACTTATTACAATGCCTAACACAATGCAAATGCTATGCAAATAGTTGTAAATATTAATACGTTATGTAAATAATTGCCAGCATGTGGCAAAAATCAAGGTTTGCTTTTTAGAACTTTCTGAATCAATCCACATTTGTTTGAATGAACCCATGGATACGAAGGAGTGACTATAATCAATGAAAATGAGGATAATGTGAAATCTTCAGGTCTTAGCCTTCTTCCAACACATGGCAAGTTAGACAGCCAACCACCATTTTTATTTGATCACAGTACCTCCTTGCTAGAAGTTTCTATCCATATGCCATGTGGATTGTTACTGCTTTCACATAGAACTATTTCCTCTGTGACTTGCACTAGAAAGAAAAATGGTGTGGATAGTTATCTGACACATTTAAACATCTATTGCTAAGTATAAAGTTTTTATACGTATATAGAGTTTTTTCAGAAATAGGTGAGCTATTAAAATTGAAACCCTCTTCCTGTTTTGCAGAAGTGAGAGACAGTAGGAGACCCTGTAATCTTAAAGTAGGATTGTTCTAGGGAAATAAGTTCTGTTTTTAGTGGAATTTTCATTTGACTCTTTCACATATTAATGCTGAAATTATATCTTACAGATGAGAAAACCTGCAGATGAAAAATTAGAGAAATTTTGGATCGATTTCAACCTAGGGAGTCAGAGTATAACTTTTTATATAAACAATCCTGAGGTAATCATGTTTGATTCCTGTTTAGACCTCAGTGCTTAGAGAATGTTGATATCCAAGTGTGTGTTAAGTGCTCATGAATTTCACTTATTATTTTTTTTCCAAGAGTGATCTGTGGGACTCAGTAAGACTTTTGAAGGAAGCAGTGATGAATTTCAGCATACTAGGTAAGATGTTCATTCTAAACCACTCCACATTTTACTGCCGAGTGTTATTTCTGTTTACAGTTGCTCTGTATGCTTAGCTAACTCAGGGCGAACTTTGCTTGCACTTGCGGTAGAGGGAGCTGATGAGTGTGGTGGAAGCCGGGTTGTGCTCAGGGGGAAGGACTGGTGACTCCTCTAGTCTGTAACGTTGGGGTTCAGTGACTTGCCTGATTTTCTCACTGTAATTTTAAAATGGCTATAGTTCCTGAACAAATTGAAAATAGTCACCATGGGATCCAGCAGTTCCACTTCTGGATTTATATCCAGAAGAACTGAAAGTTGGACTTGAATAGATTTGCATGCCAGTGTTCATGGCAGCCTTATTCACAATAGCCAGAGATGGAAGGCACCCAAGTGTTCATCGACCGATGAATGGATAAAGTAGATGTAATCTGTACATACAGTGGACTGTTATTTACCTTAAAAAAAAGGAAATTCTGGCACATGCTCCAACATAGATGAACCCTGAGGATGTCATGCTAAGTAGTAAACGCTAGTCACAAAAAAGATGAATACTGTATGATTCCACTAAAATGAAGTGTCTGAAGTCAGGTCAAGCTGATAGAGCAGAATGGTGGTTACCAGGGGCCGTGAGGAGGGGGAAATGGAGAGCTGTTCAGTGGGTGCAGAGTTTCAGATTTGTACGCTAGTCACAAAAAAGATGAATACTGTATGATTCCACTAAAATGAAGTGTCTGAAGTCAGGTCAAGCTGATAGAGCAGAATGGTGGTTACCAGGGGCCGTGAGGAGGGGGAAATGGAGAGCTGTTCAGTGGGTGCAGAGTTTCAGATTTGTAAGATGAAAAAGTTCTGGAGATCTTTTCCACAACCATGTGAATATACTTAATACCACTGAACTCTACACTTAAGAAAGATTAACAAGGTAAGTGTTATATTTTGTATCACAATTTTAAGAAGTGGTTATGGTAAAATGGCTGTCTGGGGAGGCCTTACAAATAGCTGTGAAAAGAAGAGAAGCGAAAAGCAAAGGAGAAAAGGAAAGATATAAGCATCTGAATGCAGAGTTCCAAAAATAGCAAGGAGAGATAAGAAAGCCTTCTTCAGCGATCAGTGCAAAGAAATAGAGGAAAACAACAGAATGGGAAAGACTAGAGATTTCTTCAAGAAAATCAGAGATACCAAGGGAACATTTCATGCAAAGATGGGCTTGATAAAGGACAGAAATGGTATGGATGTAACAGAAGCAGAAGATATTAAGAAGAGGTGGCAAGAATACACAGAAGAACTGTACAAAAAAGATCTTCA
>SJYX01015893.1:710276-726421 GCA_006410675.1 Oreotragus oreotragus
AAGTTATGACCAACCTGGATAGTATATTCAAAAGCAGAGACATTACTTTGCCGACTAAGGTCCGCCTAGTCAAGGCTATGGTTTTTCCTGTGGTCATGTATGGATGTGAAAGTTGGACTGTGAAGAAAGCTGAGCGCCGAAGAATCGATGCTTTTGAACTGTGGTGTTGGAGAAGACTCTTGAGAGTCCCTTGGACTGCAAGGAGATCCAACCAGTCCATTCTGAAGGAGATCAACCCTGGGATTTCTTTGGAAGGAATGATGCTAAAGCTGAAACTGCAGTACTTTGGCCACCTCATGCGAAGAGTTGACTCACTGGAAAAGACTCTGATGCTGGGAGGGATTGGGGGCAGGAGGAGAAGGGGATGACAGAGGATGAGATGGCTGGATGGCATCACGGACTCGATGGACGTGAGTCTGAGTGAACTCCGGGAGATGGTGATGGACAGGGAGGCCTGGCGTGCTGCGATTCATGGGGTCGCAAAGAGGCGGACACAACTGAGCGACTGAACTGAACTGATGTATGGATGTGAGAGTTGGACTGTGAAGAAAGCTGAAGGCCAAAGAACTGATGCTTTTGAACTGTGGTGTTGGAGAAGACTCTTGAGAGTTCTTTGGACCGCAAGGAGATCTAACCAGTCCTTCCGAAAGGAGATCAGTCCTAAATATTCATTGGAAGGACTTATACTGAAGTTGAAGCTCCAACACTGTGGCCACCTGATGTGAAGAACTGTCTCATTGGAAAAGACTCTGATTCTGGCAAGCTTGAAGTCAGGAAGAGAAGATGAAGACAACCATCTCATCAGATGGTCGGATGGCTTCACTGACTTGATGGACATGAATGTGAGTAAGCTTTAGGAGTTGGTGATGCACAGGGAAGAGTGGCATGCTGCAGTCCATGGGGTTGCAAAGAGGTGGACATGACTGAGCAACTGAACTGAACTGATTCAACAGTAAATTAAACATAATACCTGGATAAATCTTGAAACATCACTTTGAACAAGAGAAATCAGACCAAAAAAATGTATACATGACCTGATTTCTTTATGTTTTAACAACAAACAAAAATAATCTAGGTTAAAAGACGTCCCCGCTTTTTCCTTTTTCTGTTGCTGGGAAACTTTGATGGCAAAAGGAGAAAGGGGGTGGCAAAGGATGGAATGGTTAGATAGCATCACCAACTCAGTTGACATGAATCTGAGCAAACTCCACAAGATAGTAGAGGACAGAGATGCCTAGAGTGATATAGTCTAAGAAGTCACAAAAAGTTGGGCATGACTTAGAGATTGAACAGCAACAGCAATTTATTTTCACCACAGAAACATGTAGAGTAGTTTCCTTTTGGTGGGAGAAGCTGTAGGGAAATGAATCTCTGTTAAGAAACGGATCTGGTAAAATTTTCTAAATTGACGGATATGTTCTGTATCTTTCCATCCCAATTTGTACATTTATCAAATATTTATCGATATATATTTCAAATACTTACCTAACTGTAATCTTAAGATCTGTGCATTTTACAATATGTATTAATTATTTCCATAGGTTGGAAAGTTCAGTTCAGTTCAGTTCAGCCACTCAGTCGTGTCCGACTCTTTGCGACCCCATGAATCGCAGCATGATTTTTTTTAATAGCCAGTAGTCACTTGGAACCAAATTTAACGAAGGAAGAGCCTGATATCTTAGTATTCAAATGCTTTTCTTTGGAGGTATAGAATGATCCCCAAAAGTCTCAGAGGCACCCTAATTAAGCAGATGCTTATATATGCATTTCCTGCAGCAAACAAATACAGCTGATAATTCACCCAAAAAATCAAAACTGGATGATACGCAAAAAGGTCAGATTTTTCTTTCTATTGTAAGGCTTGAATGGTATATTTCAATGTGTACTTCACATGCTTAACAGTTTTTGTTTTCCATTTTTACGCTTGGAATTTACTTCAGAACTCGAATATCCTGTAGATTTACAAGAATCATCAGCAACAATTCAGTTTCCTACATTAAATGATGCATCTAGGTAAGTGATTTTCAGAAGTCATAAACCACATGAAGTCGCTCAGTTGTGTCCGACTCTTTGCAACCCCATGAACTGCAGCCACCAGGGTCCTCTGTCTGTGGGATTTTCTGGGCAGGAATACTGGAGTGGGTTGCCATTTCCTTCTCCAGGGTATCTTCCCAACCCGGGGATCAAACTCCGGGTCTCCTGCATCGCGGGCAGACGCTTTACCATCTGAGCCACCAGGGAGGCCCATAAACCACGTAGATTGTTGTTAATGTGACTCGTTAATTGCAATTTGACTGCCTGGGTTTTGCCCTTTCCTGCATCTGGCCATGCCCCACACAAGGAGAGAGCGTTGTGTGCAGTTTTCAGTGAATAATTTCAGCAGGGCTGGTGTGTTCTCTTGTCCTGTGGGTCTCCACCCCTTTCAAGGATCACAGCCTTGTCGTGGCCATGGGGCCTGCATAACCCAGTGAAGCTATGAGCCATGCTATACAGGGCCCCCCAAGACGGGCGGGTCATGGTGGAGAGTTCTGACAAAGCATGGTCCACTGGGGCAGGAAATTGTACCCCCAACGTTATCTTTGGTGATGTAGTTTTCCCTAGCAGAACACTGGATACTCCTAGACAGAGAGTGCTTATTACTTGACACTAATTTATTTGCCACTCTTCTATGTAGGCCTCTGAAGAATGGGCCATACATGTGATTTTTTTTTTTTTTACAGCTTTGTTGAGATATAATTGAAATAACATGTACCTAATGGCATCCCACTCCAGTACTCTTGCCTGGAAACTCCCATGGATGGAGGAGCCTGGTAGGCTGCAGTCCATGGGGTCGCTAAGTCAGACACGACTGAGCGACTTCACTTTCACTTTTCACTTTCATGCACTGGAGAAGGAAACGGCAACGCACTCCAATGTTCTTGCCTGGAGAATCCCAGGGATGGCGGAGCCCAAAGGGCTGCCATCTGTGGGGTCGCACAGAGTCAGACACGACTGAAGCAACTTAGCAGCGGCAGCAGCATATAGAGTGTACAGTTTGAGTTTTGACATTTGTCTATAGCTGGAAGCCATCACCACAATCAGGATAAGGACCATATCCATCATTTCCAAGAATTTATTCCTGCCCCTTGGAAATCCCTCCCTCTTTCTCCATGCCCACCCCCACCCTTGGCAATCACTGATCTGCTTTGTCACTATAGATGAGTTTGTAGTTTTAAAAATCTTACTTAAATGGAATCAAACTGGAGGCACTCTTTTTTTTTTTTTTTCTTTCCTAGCATCTTTCATTCATTGTAATTATGGGGATTGGCCAAGAAGTTTGTTTGGTTTTCTCATCACTTATAGAAAAATCTGAACAAACTTTTTGGCCAACCTAGTATTTTGAGATTCTTCACGTTGTATCAGCAGTTCCTTCTTTTATGATATTGAGTGCTATGGGGAATAGTGGACCCATTGTATGGATATACCACAACTTGGCTATCCATTCTCCTCTTGATGGACATTTGAGTTCCAGTTTTTTTGTTGTTACAAGTAAAGCCCTTAGGCTTCATGTATAAGTCTGTGCGTGGAGGTGGTTTAGCTGCTAAGTCATGTCCGACTCTTTGCAGCTGCGTGGACTGTAGCCCATCAGCCTCCTCTATCCATGGGATTCTCCAGGCAAGAATACTGGAGTGGTTTTTCATTTCCTCTTCTGGAGATCTTCCTGACCCAGGAATCCTGCATTCCTGGTCTCCAGTGTCCTGCTTTGCAGGCAGATTCTTTACCACTGTGCCACCTGGGAAACTCCTCTGTATGGAAATTATGTTATCTTTTCTCTGGGGTGAATATATAGGAGTGGGATAGCTGGGTCATCATTGGTGTATATTTAACTTTTTTAAAAACTGCCAAGATGTTTTCCAATATCTTTGGAGCATTCCACGTTACTACCAACAGTCGTTGAGGGTTCTGGTTGCTAGACTTTCTCATTAGTAGGTTCGGTAATATACTTTCACTGATGAATGAACTAAGGAGTGAAGGGACAGATCCAGCACTGATGTGGGCTGCTTCTTTATCTTTCTGCCAGAACCACACAGTCCCAGAAAGATCCTCAGTGAGTGAGAATTTCCTTTATTTACTTCATTAATTTTTATGTATTGTCATGGCTCCACCTCCCAGACACCATTCTTCTTTGAATTATTAGATATCTTTCTGTGTTGTGTATCTGTGTCAGCATTTATTATTTGGGGGCGTCAAGGGTTTACGATGTATATGTAATTGTAATTTACCTATGTAAATTCCAAGTTGTAAATTACTTATGCAGCTCTAGGACCTGCATTTGAGCTCAGTTGTGTCCAACTCTCTGTGACTCCATGGACTGTAGCCCGCCAGGCTCCTCTGTCCATGGGATTCTCCAGGCATGCATACTGGTGTGGGTTGCTGTTTCCTGCTCCAGGAGATCTTCCTGATCCAGGGATCTGACCAGGGTCTCCTACACTGCAGGCAGATGCTTTACCAATGCACAGCTCTATTTCTCCTTTAACAATGTTAGTTTAAAGTACTCTTTGTCACGCTGTGAAATCTGTTCCTGCCTGACCTTAAAAAATGAAAGTTTGAAGCCAGGAATAGAGTCTACATGTGTCAGGCTGTCCAGGAACTAAAAAGGAGTGTTTTCATATCATTGCGGAAGCTGGCCGTTTCCTGGTCAAAGGTCTCTTTCAATGAGAAGAGAGCAGAGACCTTCCCACCACTCCACTTCCTTCTTGTCATACTTCCTTGTCCAGGCATCTAGTGTTTCATCAATTCAGATCTGTAGAGGAATCCAGGTTTCTTCCAGCTTTACTTCTTCTCATCCCCGCCGAAGCAGGAGTGGGAGCTGGCAGGCCTGTGCAGCCTGGCTTGGAAGTGTGCCACGCTCAGGCAACCCTGCAGCCTTCTTCTGGGGCTCCGTTCCTCCCAGATACCTGCTGCCCTTCTCTGCGCCTGTCTGATCCTCCATTCAGCACTGAGAACTCCCCAGCCCTGCTTGAATCCGAGAATCCTTTGTCTCCTTCTGGGAAGCAGGGAACACTGTTGCTGCTGCTCCAAGAAGTCTAGATTTGTCTTTGGGAAGGGGCTGCTTGCTTGTCGTCCTGCGGAATATGTCCACGCAGAGCAGAGGGTAGGTCCTCATCTTCTGGAGGGTACTCATTCCCTGAGAACATCTAGCAAAACCACCGCAGACTCTGAGCTAAGGGTTCCAGACTGGAGTAATCTGTTCATCGCCGGGTCTGTTTCTCTGCTGTAAATGAGTACCTCAGTTAAAAGGGGCATTCAGATGCCTTTACGGCAAAGAAATCTTGGGTACTGTCAGAGCTTTTTAGCTCTTTCGTGTTGAAATAAGTAAAACAGCACGTACAACTGCTTTTACATTCAGACTGAAACCACAGAATGCAATTCAGGGCTCAGAAGAGCACAGGTTTTTCTGTCTCAGTGCATAAGGAACTTAATGAGAAGCAGAGTGGCAGGTAGGGAAAGAGTTTATTAGTTCTTGCCTGGAAAATTCCCTGGATAGAGGGCTACAGTCTGTGGGGTCCCAAAGAGTCAGAAATGGCTGAGCATGCTCTTGCTAAAAAGGTGTGAGTTGCAGGCAGATGAGAGGGCTTTGAGCGCTTCGCAGGTTACATTTTTATCATTAAAGGAACAGCAGGGAGAAGATCATCATCTTCCTTATTTCTGAGTTAAGCTTCCATCATCGGCTGCTCCTCCACGTCAGCCTGGGAAATTTTCTTGTCTCTACATGGTCAGGCTGGGACCATCATGGCACTGTTCAAACCAGCAGAAGAATGGTTATGTATGCTAGACTATGGTAAATCAGGTCAGATATCAGTATAATGGGGCTTCCCAGGCGACTCAGTCAGTAAAGAACCTGCCTGCCAATGCAGGAGACACGGGTTCGATCCCTGGGTCGGGAAGATCCCCCTGGAAAAGGACATGGCCACCCATTCCAGTATTCTCACCTGGAGAATTCCATGGACGGAGGGAGGGGCCTGGCAGCTACAGTCCATGGAGTCACCAAGAGCTGGACACAACTTAGTGACTAAGCAACGGCAATCAGTATGATGAGGGCTTTCCACTTTGGAATGTCACCTTTCCCCTCTAGTTTTGTTTTTAATGTATGCAGAGGAGCATGTCCTAGGAATCATTAACCTAGTGACCTCAACCGGCAGGATGCAAACATCATTGACCTGATGTGTATTTTTGTTGTTAGTTTCATTGTTAAGCAAGCCTGCTTTGCTTCATGATTTTCCATTTGCTTTCTGGGGTGATCATTAACTTATGTTGGTCTCCCAAAGTTCCTTAAAGTTTCCCCTCTACCTATAGGCTCCAAGTGGGATTTTAAACTAGCTCTTTGATTATCCTATTCTGTCCCCGTTCAGACAACACACACATGCACAATAGCATTTAGTACCGGGCTGACTTTTTAAACAGTTGTGATAAAACGGGCATCATGTAGAGTTTGCCGTCTCCACCATCGTGAGTGTATGTTCCGGGGCATTAAGTGATCTCACGCTGTTGTATGTACAGTCATCACCTCCATGCATCCCCTCAGCATTTTCCATCTTCCCCGTCTGAAATGCTGTCCCCATTAAACAAAATCGAAAGATACAAGAGCCCTAAAGGACACACCAAATGGTAAAGTACCTGTGATTGTGAATCCCTTTGTTTGCGGCTCCTTGTGTTTTTTGGTTTCCTATTATAAATGTGGTAACTTTTAAGAAATAAATGTTATTTTTAAAACCTTACAAAAGATTAGGATACAAAAATCAAATTTCTTTCTGTATGCTAGCAAACAGATAATAGCAAACCATGTTAACTGATAAGGGGTTAATATCCAAAATATATAATGAATGCCTACATTCAATAGCCCCCCCCCCCAAAAAAAAGTCATCTGATTAAAAAAGGAGGGGAAAGGCTTTCAACAGACATTTCTCCAAAGGAGATATACAAATGGTCAAGAAGTGTGTGAGAAGATGCCTGATGTCACTAATCATCCAGAAAGGCTTTTGTAGCGCCCAGCTGAGTCTAAGACAGAACCGGGTAGGACACTCTGCTGCCTCGCTCATTTTGTCCTGACATCCTCGTTCTTAGGTGCCTCACAGAGATGGGCTCAACAAAGGTTTTGTTTTAAATAGCGAATCGTTGGCAGGCAGAAGATATGGAAATGGACTGCAAGACGAGAAGTTTGCCCCAGAATGGGGTGCTTTCAGTGTGCTGGGCTCACAGTATGCAGAGGGCACACGGCAGAAAAAAGAAGGGCGAAGCTGTTGGTGCCACAGTTCCATTAATTCAATATATTTTGCTTTCAGGAAAGAGTCTGCTTTTGAGGATAATAGAAAGCAAGAAAGAAGGATGTCGGTAATGGAACCACTTTCACTGTTTTGGGCAGTCCTTTCCGTTTTAGTTATTTGCACACCGTCTTCAAACTTTGCCTTGGCGCTGCGCCTTTATGTATCTCATTTAAACTTATCTGAAGGTCTTTTTAAAAGGAAGTATTTCACTTTCAAGTGGAAAATCGGCATTAATTCTAACAAATAGTTGGTAAAGTCCCCAAGTAAGTACAACGGAGAAGAGCAAAGTTACATTGAATTGTGATACTTTTCCTTGTATTAGGCTTTGAGCCAAAAGTCTGTCCTTGGTTTGTCAAAAAAGACACACGTATGCTTAAGGCTGATTCATGTTGTTGTATGGCAGAAACCAACGCCACATTGTAAAGCAGTTATCCTCCAAATTAAAAGTAAATTTAGAAGAAGATTATGAAGCAAAAGAGAAGTGTTCAAGACTTTCTAGCAGCTGAGATTTCCTCTAAATAGGATCAGAAGTGTTAATGAATTGAAAAGAAATTTTTTGCTCTAAGTCAATGATGTTTTGTAATATATCGTCTGCTTCTATCTCTCCGTTGCTCTTCCTTTGGGAAGCAGAGTGCTTTAAGTCTATCATCAGTGCATTAAAGAAGAAATCTGTATGTGGATAGTAAATGAGATTTTTGTTCCTAAAATTGAGATCATGGATTCCAAACAAGCAAAGTTCCCTCTGGCTGCCTTTTAGCTGTAGCTCTCAGTCCTGTGGGCTGGCATTTTGAAGTTGGTGATAGCACAGTAATCAAGCGCACCAGCTTCTGGAAAGTTCCCTACCATCTCTACAGTTATGATTAGAGAGGCTTTTGTTATCTTTTACAACAGCAGCTGCCTAAGGTTATAATCATCATCTTTTTCTCCCTTCTCTGTACTTGGGTGCCCTTTTATTATGGAAGACAGCCCAGCCTTCTCAAGGAGTTACTTCTCTTTTGCCTAACTTCATAGTCATGTGTTTAATTGTGCATAAATGCTACCGGCATCCTTTCCGCAGTTCTCATGAATCACCTGTGTTTGTAAAAGTCTGATTATAGGAAACACCTTTTCTCGGAGAGTAATCAAGATTCAAGTAGTAGTGGGAGTGAGCTGTCTTGGACCGGAAACCGAAAACGGAAATCCTTGAAGTCATATCCTAGTAGGAAAAAGACAAGAGTCGTAAGCAGCAGCATAAGTAAGTCTGTATGCGTTTTCTTTCCAGTCGCTTTTCAAATGAATCAGTAGGTATTACTTTTGCAGGATGTGATGGGAAAGGGTATCAACGAGATAATATGATCACGTGATCCTGCTACTGTCAACACGGGGAAGGGAAAGTGTTGATATGTGAAACAGTACTAAAGAGTATGGAATTGACCAATAATTGTGAAATATGAGCTACAGATAAATGGAGTAAAGGGTTCAGATAAGAGGAGTTTGATGTAAGCTGACATAAGCTGAAATCTTCAGGAAAAGCTTCAAGGAAGGCTGGGTGGGACCTCAGCTAACCCTTGGGAAAAGAATAGGATTTGAAGAAGTATGGAGAAGAGGAAGCATTCTGGTTAGGTAAAACCAGAAGAACACGGGCCGGTCCCTGGGCAAGATGGCAGCCCAAAGGAGAAGAGGGTGGCAGAGGACGAGGTGGTTAGGTGGCATCACCGACTCGGTGGACACGAGTTTGAGCAAACTCCGAGAGATGCTGAAGGACAGGGAAGCCTGGCGTGCTACAGTCCGTGGGGTCGCAGGGAGTCAGACACGACTTAGCGACCGAACAGCAGCAGCAAGATCACGGGAAGGGCGTTCAGAAACAGCATCTGGAGCAAAGAATTCACGCTGGCCAGAGGAGCAAAGCCGAATAATTAGCTGCTGCTGCTAAGTCGCACCAGTCGTGTCCGACTCTGTGCGACCCCATAGACGGCAGCCCACCAGGCTCTCCCATCCCTGGGATTCTCCAGGCAGGAACACTGGAGTGGGTTGCCACTGCCTTTTCCAGTACCCTCTGAATAATTAGAGGGTTAGACATTTCAGCAAGCTGTGGGAAGTGGGAGTTGCTTCTAGAGTGTATTTTGTGTTTCTCATAAGTAAGATTACCCATTGGGCTCTTGTTTCCTTTCGTTCTAGTCTTGCCTCTTTTTCCTCCCAGTGGTGGCAGTGACCTTGAGAAAGATCAAGTGAGTAAGTGTTTTCTGTGTAGCCCTGTGCCCTTTCCGGGGTAAGTTTGAAACAAGTTGATCTGTTTAGGTTTGAACTACTTTTATTTTAAAAAAAACTCCTTTCAGGAATAGAAAAATAACAAACCAGTGGTTTACTAGTATGTAAACCACTTTCAGTGGAAACTTCAAGGAGTTCCACACACTTACTATGAATCTTGGGCAAAGATTTAGGATCATTTTTTTTTTGGTTGAGAATGTATTGAAAGATGGTTATTAGAAAGTATGCTTGAAACCTGGGCTATTCTGATTTCCTACAAATGTGTGCTCTTTTGAATTTGTATTAAAATAAACTTCTTGATTTAATTCTTCTCTCAGTTTTCAGTTTGTGGACATGTTATTCACAAAGATTTTAATTATTTGAATCTTTATGTTGCCAGAGGCTGAAATACCTTCAGGCTTACATAAATATTGAATAAACCCTGAAGGTTTCTTAAATTCCTTCAGTTATACTTGTTTTATAGGAAAGCAGTTAAGAACATGGACATGAGTGTCCTCCAGACCAATTCCACAGCACTTGGCTTTTGTCCTTTGTTGAATGAAATGAGACATAGTGTATATAGTATAGTGTGTGTGTATATGATGATATTTTATATAATATACCATGTATATAAATGTATATATCATATATGTATATGATTATCACATTATATGCCATATAAAAAACATATACACATATACATGATTATGTATTTATTATATATATTATCATGTATATGTAACACATATTTTATATGCGTGTGTGTATATGCAGACACACAAAAACACACACACTATAGAATTTGTACAAAGTGTTCAAGAATTTTCTAGTTTCACTTTTCACTTTCACTATATAACATATAATCATGTATATATGAAATATGTATGGTATAGAGTAATCTGTTCATCGCCGGGTCTGTTTCTCTGCTGTAAATGAGTACCTCAGTTAAAAGGGGCATTCAGATGCCTTTACGGCAAAGAAATCTTGGGTACTGTCAGAGCTTTTTAGCTCTTTCGTGTTGAAATAAGTAAAACAGCACGTACAACTGCTTTTACATTCAGACTGAAACCACAGAATGCAATTCAGGGCTCAGAAGAGCACAGGTTTTTCTGTCTCAGTGCATAAGGAACTTAATGAGAAGCAGAGTGGCAGGTAGGGAAAGAGTTTATTAGTTCTTGCCTGGAAAATTCCCTGGATAGAGGGCTACAGTCTGTGGGGTCCCAAAGAGTCAGAAATGGCTGAGCATGCTCTTGCTAAAAAGGTGTGAGTTGCAGGCAGATGAGAGGGCTTTGAGCGCTTCGCAGGTTACATTTTTATCATTAAAGGAACAGCAGGGAGAAGATCATCATCTTCCTTATTTCTGAGTTAAGCTTCCATCATCGGCTCCTCCTCCACGTCAGCCTGGGAAATTTTCTTGTCTCTACATGGTCAGGCTGGGACCATCATGGCACTGTTCAAACCAGCAGAAGAATGGTTATGTATGCTAGACTATGGTAGATCAGGTCAGATATCAGTATAATGGGGCTTCCCAGGCGACTTAGTCAGTAAAGAACCTGCCTGCCAATGCAGGAGACGCGGGTTCGATCCCTGGGTCGGGAAGATCCCCCTGGAAAAGGACATGGCCACCCATTCCAGTATTCTCACCTGGAGAATTCCATGGACGGAGGGAGGGGCCTGGCAGCTACAGTCCATGGAGTCACCAAGAGCTGGACACAACTTAGTGACTAAGCAACGGCAATCAGTATGATGAGGGCTTTCCACTTTGGAATGTCACCTTTCCCCTCTAGTTTTGTTTTTAATGTATGCAGAGGAGCATGTCCTAGGAATCATTAACCTAGTGACCTCAACCGGCAGGATGCAAACATCATTGACCTGATGTGTATTTTTGTTGTTAGTTTCATTGTTAAGCAAGCCTGCTTTGCTTCATGATTTTCCATTTGCTTTNTGAGGGCTTTCCACTTCGGAATGTCACCTTTCCCCTCTAGTTTTGTTTTTAATGTATGCAGAGGAGCATGTCCTAGGAATCATTAACCTAGTGACCTCAACCGGCAGGATGCAAACATCATTGACTTGATGTGTATTTTTGTTGTTAGTTTCATTGTTAAGCAAGCCTGCTTTGCTTCATGATTTTCCATTTGCTTTCTGGGGTGATCATTAACTTACGTTGGTCTCCCAAAGTTCCTTAAAGTTCCCCCCCGCTCTACCTATAGGCTCCAAGTGGGATCTTAAACTAGCTCTTTGATTATCCTGTTCTGTCCCCGTTCAGACTACACACACATGCACAATAACATTTAGTACAGGGCTGACTTTTTAAACAGTTGTGATAAAACGGGCATCATGTAGAGTTTGCTGTCTCCACC
Organism: Oreotragus oreotragus; assembly: GCA_006410675.1. Lineage (NCBI taxonomy): Eukaryota > Metazoa > Chordata > Mammalia > Artiodactyla > Bovidae > Oreotragus > Oreotragus oreotragus. Next base: position 722,167 of record SJYX01015893.1, read on the forward strand.
ATCGTGAGTGTATGTTCCGGGGCATTAAGTGATCTCATGCTGTTGTATGTACAGTCATCACCTCCATGCATCCCCTTAGCATTTTCCATCTTCCCCGTCTGAAATGCTGTCCCCATTAAACAAAATCGAAAGATACAAGAGCGCTAAAGGACACACCAAATGGTAAAGTACCTGTGATTGTGAATCCCTTTGTTTGCGGCTCCTTGTGTTTTTTGGTTTCCTGTTATAAATGTGGTAACTTTTAAGAAATAAATGTTATTTTTAAAACCTTACAAAACATTAGGATACAAAAATCAAATTTCTTTCTGTATGCTAGCAAACAGATAATAGCAAACCATGTTATCTGATAAGGGGTTAATATCCAAAATATATAAGGAATGCCTACATTCAATAGCCCCCCCCCCAAAAAAAAAGTCATCTGATTAAAAAAGGAGGGGAAAGGCTTTCAACAGACATTTCTCCAAAGGAGATATACAAATGGTCAAGAAGTGTGTGAGAAGATGCCTGATGTCACTAATCATCCAGAAAGGCTTTTGTAGCGCCCAGCTGAGTCTAAGACAGAACCGGGTAGGACACTCTGCTGCCTCGCTCATTTTGTCCTGACATCCTCGTCCTTAGGTGCCTCACGGAGATGGGCTCAACAAAGGTTTTGTTTCAAATAGCGAATCGTTGGCAGGCAGAAGATATGGAAATGGACTGCAAGACGAGAAGTTTGCCCCAGAATGGGGTGCTTTCGGTGTGCTGGGCTCACAGTATGCAGAGGGCACACGGCAGAAAAAAGAAGGGCGAAGCTGTTGGTGCCACAGTTCCATTAATTCAATATATTTTGCTTTCAGGAAAGAGTCTGCTTTTGAGGATAATAGAAAGCAAGAAAGAAGGATGTCGGTAATGGAACCACTTTCACTGTTTTGGGCAGTCCTTTCCGTTTTAGTTATTTGCATACCATCTTCAAACTTTGCCTTGGCGCTGCGCCTTTATGTATCTCATTTAAACTTATCTGAAGGTCTTTTTAAAAGGAAGTATTTCACTTTCAAGTGGAAAATCAGCATTAATTCTAACAAATAGTTGGTAAAGTCCCCAAGTAAGTACAACGGAGAAGAGCAAAGTTACATTGAATTGTGATACTTTTCCTTGTATTAGGCTTTGAGCCAAAAGTCTGTCCTTGGTTTGTCAAAAAAGACACACGTATGCTTAAGGCTGATTCATGTTGTTGTATGGCAGAAACCAACGCCACATTGTAAAGCAGTTATCCTCCAAATTAAAAGTAAATTTAGAAGAAGATTATGAAGCAAAAGAGAAGTGTTCAAGGCTTTCTAGCAGCTGAGATTTCCTCTAAATAGGATCAGAAGTGTTAATGAATTGAAAAGAAATTTTTTGCTCTAAGTCAATGATGTTTTGTAATATATCGTCTGCTTCTATCTCTCCGTTGCTCTTCCTTTGGGAAGCAGAGTGCTTTAAGTCTATCATCAGTGCATTAAAGAAGAAATCTGTATGTGGACAGTAAATGAGATTTTTGTTCCTAAAATTGAGATCATGGATTCCAAACAAGCAAAGTTCCCTCTGGCTGCCTTTTAGCTGTAGCTCTCAGTCCTGTGGGCTGGCATTTTGAAGTTGGTGATAGCACAGTAATCAAGCGCACCAGCTTCTGGAAAGTTCCCTACCATCTCTACAGTTATGATTAGAGAGGCTTTTGTTATCTTTTACAACAGCAGCTGCCTAAGGTTATAATCATCATCTTTTTCTCCCTTCTCTGTACTTGGGTGCCCTTTTATTATGGAAGACAGCCCAGCCTTCTCAAGGAGTTACTTCTCTTTTGCCTAACTTCATAGTCATGTGTTTAATTGTGCATAAATGCTACCGGCATCCTTTCCGCAGTTCTCATGAATCACCTGTGTTTGTAAAAGTCTGATTATAGGAAACACCTTTTCTCGGAGAGTAATCAAGATTCAAGTAGTAGTGGGAGTGAGCTGTCTTGGACCGGAAACCGAAAACGGAAATCCTTGAAGTCGTATCCTAGTAGGAAAAAGACAAGAGTCGTAAGCAGCAGCATAAGTAAGTCTGTATGCGTTTTCTTTCCAGTCGCTTTTCAAATGAATCAGTAGGTATTACTTTTGCAGGATGTGATGGGAAAGGGTATCAACGAGATAATATGATCACGTGATCCTGCTACTGTCAACACGGGGAAGGGAAAATGTTGATATGTGAAACAGTACTAAAGAGTATGGAATTGACCAATAATTGTGAAATATGAGCTACAGATAAATGGAGTAAAGGGTTCAGATAAGAGGAGTTTGATGTAAGCTGACATAAGCTGAAATCTTCAGGAAAAGCTTCAAGGAAGGCTGGGTGGGACCTCAGCTAACCCTTGGGAAAAGAATAGGATTTGAAGAAGTATGGAGAAGAGGAAGCATTCTGGTTAGGTAAAACCAGAAGAACACGGGCCGGTCCCTGGGCAAGATGGCAGCCCAAAGGAGAAGAGGGTGGCAGAGGACGAGGTGGTTAGGTGGCATCACCGACTCTGTGGACACGAGTTTGAGCAAACTCCGAGAGACGCTGAAGGACAGGGAAGCCTGGCGTGCTACAGTCCGTGGGGTCGCAGGGAGTCAGACACGACTTAGCGACCGAACAGCAGCAGCAAGATCACGGGAAGGGCGTTCAGAAACAGCATCTGGAGCAAAGAATTCACGCTGGCCAGAGGAGCAAAGCCGAATAATTAGCTGCTGCTGCTAAGTCGCACCAGTCGTGTCCGACTCTGTGCGACCCCATAGACGGCAGCCCACCAGGCTCTCCCATCCCTGGGATTCTCCAGGCAGGAACACTGGAGTGGGTTGCCACTGCCTTTTCCAGTACCCTCTGAATAATTAGAGGGTTAGACATTTCAGCAAGCTGTGGGAAGTGGGAGTTGCTTCTAGAGTGTATTTTGTGTTTCTCATAAGTAAGATTACCCATTGGGCTCTTGTTTCCTTTCGTTCTAGTCTTGCCTCTTTTTCCTCCCAGTGGTGGCAGTGACCTTGAGAAAGATCAAGTGAGTAAGTGTTTTCTGTGTAGCCCTGTGCCCTTTCCGGGGTAAGTTTGAAACAAGTTGATCTGTTTAGGTTTGAACTACTTTTATTTAAAAAAAAACTCCTTTCAGGAATAGAAAAATAACAAACCAGTGGTTTACTAGTATGTAAACCACTTTCAGTGGAAACTTCAAGGAGTTCCACACACTTACTATGAATCTTGGGCAAAGATTTAGGATCATTTTTTTTTTGGTTGAGAATGTATTGAAAGATGGTTATTAGAAAGTATGCTTGAAACCTGGGCTATTCTGATTTCCTACAAATGTGTGCTCTTTTGAATTTGTATTAAAATAAACTTCTTGATTTAATTCTTCTCTCAGTTTTCAGTTTGTGGACATGTTATTCACAAAGATTTTAATTATTTGAATCTTTATGTTGCCAGAGGCTGAAATACCTTCAGGCTTACATAAATATTGAATAAACCCTGAAGGTTTCTTAAATTCCTTCAGTTATACTTGTTTTATAGGAAAGCAGTTAAGAACACGGACATGAGTGTCCTCCAGACCAATTCCACAGCACTTGGCTTTTGTCCTTTGTTGAATGAAATGAGACATAGTGTATATAGTATAGTGTGTGTGTATATGATGATATTTTATATAATATACCATGTATATAAATGTATATATCATATATGTATATGATTATCACATATGCCATATATAAAACATATACACGATTATGTATTATGTATTATATATATAATCATGTATATATGTAACACATATTTTATATGTGTGTGTGTATATGCAGACACACAAAAACACACTATAGAATTTGTACAAAGTGTTCAAGAATTTTCTAGTTTCACTTTTCACTTTCACTATATAACATATAATCATGTATATATGAAATATGTATGGTATATAATGTGATATGTAATCACGTGTATATAGTGTGTGATGTATATTATATATAAATTGTACATATATATATAGAATACATACACTTATGTATAAATATATATATTTTATATGTATGGGTATATACACACGAAAACACAGACACACTACAGAATATAGTGTGAAGTGTTTAAGGATTTTCTACAGGCAGCGCTGGGATTCTGAGGACATCAACAGCACCCTGCTCACCTGTACACAAATACAATGTGTTCAGTGCTCCAATGGGATCTGGCTGTGGCTCAGTGGTAAAGAACCCGCTTGCCAATGCAGGAGCTGTGGGATTGATCCCTGGGT
>SJYX01015893.1:727753-748081 GCA_006410675.1 Oreotragus oreotragus
GATCCCTGGGTTGGGAAGATCCCCTGGAGAAGGAAATGGCAACCCACTGCAGTACTCTTGCCTGGGAAACTCCATGGACAGAGGAGTCTGGCAGGCTACAGTACAGGGGATCGCAGAGAGTCAGACACGACCGAGGCGACTTAGCACAGCACAGCGCTCTAATCATAGCTTGTTGTCTGCCCTCCCCCTACCAGCCTTCTTCCATCTGCCCAGGGGGATTCTTATGTTCTGCAATGACAGGGAGTGTTTATAGCTCAAACTATAAGCCAGAGCAAGTACCCAAATATTTGTTGAGTAGTTCAACCTGAGATAAAGAGTTCTCAGTTAGAAACAGACCACAGAAGGACTTCCCTGGTGATCCAGTGCTTAAGACTTGGCTTTCCAGGGCAACGGGTGCAGGTTTGATCCCTGGTTGAGGAGCTAGGATCCCATATGTTTCTGAGCCAAAAAACCAAAACATAAAACAGTAGCAATATGTAACAAATTCAATAGAGACTTTGAAAAACAGTCCGCATCAAAAAAATCTTAAAAAAAAAAAAGAAATAGGCTCAAAGAACAGTTTTTAACAATATATAGCTTTAAAAAAAATTAGGTACCAAAAAACATCAAAGCTTTGAGAATCCACAGATTTACGATTTGCGGCTGCCAGGAAGTCTGTGGTGATTCCCAGTGAGGGCATTGCTGACTTTATAGAAACGTTGGTAGCTGACACTGATGTCTCTGTGCTGGAGTTTAAGAAAATAACTTAGAGCAAGATTTGGCAAACCTTTTCTCTGGAGGGTCAGGTAGTAAATATTTTGGTCGCTCTGGGTGGGTGGTTGCTATGGCAACTGCTCAACTCTGCCATTGTAACATGCAGGCAACCACATGTGCAATACTCAAGTGCATGGATGTATTGGGTTCCAATTAAACTTTATGCACAAAACCTTTATTCCCATTGAGCTGCAGAGCTGTAGTTGGTTGACTCCTGGATTAGAGCAGTGGTTCTCAGACTTTGGTGATCATCAGAATGACCAGAATGGTCACCAGAAATGCAGATCGCTGGGACCTGTCCCCAGAGTTTTTGATTGAGTGTGTTGTCAGTGGGGCTTAAGAATTTGCATTTCTGTCAGGTTCTCAGGTGCTGCTGAGGCTGTGGTCTGGGACCACACTTTGAGAACTTAGAGGCAGCTTTGAGTTAGTTTATTGATTCATGATCTAATGTGCTTCTAGCCCTGGGAGCTTATGGTCTTATTGTTTCTTTTTTCAAATGGATCATATCCAATTCTTAAACATTTAAAAAGGATATTGGAAGTGTTTTGGAATGTTTTAATAACTTGCTTTGAGTGATTGTGACTGTTAGCACTTTGTAAAAAGTACTATGTTTTAGGTTAAAATTCTAACACCCTTATGGAAAGATTCCTCCGGGCAAAACAATGTCACACCTCCCAAAATTTCTGGAACCGAATTTCAGAGTAGTTCTGCCTTTTTAACTCCTGAAGATTCTGCCCAGAAAACAGGTATATGATTTTCTGTTGATTTACATAGAAAAAAATTATATTTTGGAAATGGTAGTTTAAAAAAGCAAAATCTGTTCCTCTTAATATCTGTTGAAGAAAGTGTGAAGGTATGACTGATTAATCTTCTCTTTCTTGTCCTGATTAACAAAAGACGGGACTTTGTGTTTTAATTCCGTTTAACATTTGGGATCACCTTGTGCGTGAGAATTGCTGGTGTTCATCTGCTTTTAAAATAGCAACAAATGCAAATGGTGGTTGATTGCAGGGTTTGGTAAACTTTTTCTGTAGAGGAACAGGTAGGTTTTTTTTTGTTTTGTTTTGTTTTTTTTTTTGCTTTTTTGGTCCCAGAGTTTCTGTTGCAACTATTCAACTCTGCGTTCGTAGTCTCAAATCAGTCACAGACAAGATGTAAACTAATGGCTGTATCTGTGTTTCCATAAAACTTTATTTATAAAACCAAGTGACACGTGGGATTTGACCTGAGGGGCCAGGATGTGCCGACCTTTGACTTAGAAGGTTTCTCTCAGCCCCCACTGTATTTTATTGGAACAATTCTCATCTTTTAAATTGGTGAGAGTCAGGATATTGTTTTCTTCACCTTTATCATTCTACAGCTTAGCACATGGGCAGGCACTTAGCAGGCACGAGTGCCAGCCTCTTAATTTGGCTGCCACTGGAAGAAAAGAAGTGGGGAAAGAAAAATAGGAGCGAGGGAAACACAGCATTAGAGAGGAAGGGGAACAAAGGAACAGATCTGAGAGAGGCAAGAGAGCTACAGCGGTGAGGTGATAGAGTTCTTGCCACGTGTTGGGGCCATGTGGGCAGCTACGAAAGGTGCTGACCTACTGGAGGTAAGTGGCTATTCATTTTATCTGCAAACCTGTAAACCTAATACCCATGTCCACTTTGAAAGATACAAAGTGTTTTTTGGTTTGAGTTTTTTTTTTTTTAATAACTGTATCCCTTACAGGGGGCAGAGTATGTTGAAATTTAATTTATAGATTGATAGTGAAATGTCATTTCCTCATTTGCTTCTTAGCATGTTTGTTCTTTTATACCTATTCATTCTTCCAATACTCAGAACTTTACAGTCCCAGCCCGCTGAGCGATCTCTCTTCGCTGGAGCACTCAGATGTTGAAGAAAATGAATCGAAGGTACTGTTTAATTGTTGATTATTTATCTGTTTCCCAGAATTGCTATTATACTTAATTGCTATTATACTTAATGTACTGGCTTATTCCTTCATAAGGGATGATGTAATACCGTGTATTGCTTATTTTGACATAAATACATGTATTTCTGATCACCTCTTTTTTTTTTTTTTAAGGCTGTGGCCCCAGACTCATTGAGGAAAAGTACTAGTTTCAAACATAAACTGCAAAACGTGGAAGACAGAGGTGAGAGAATTCTAAACTTTTTTTTTGCAGAATTAAGCAAAATTAATCTGATTCTGGCTGACAGGGCTGTTATTCAAATTGAGGCAGATATAATCACTGTACAGGGTGACAGTTGCCAGACCTTGGAGAGGGCAGTGCCGTCTGCTTCCCTGCTCCAAGTGGTAAGCTGGTGCGGGAGGAGCAGGGGTTTCACTCCCGAAACCGGAAGGTCTGTGTCAGGAAGGGCGTAGCCTGGGATCCGAGTCCCGTCATCCAGCGCGCCTCCTCTCTGACCCCAGGGGTGGTATTGAAGTCCTGCACTATTATAGCATCGTTGCTTTCTCCCTTCAAATCTGTTAATGTTTGCATAAAATAGGTGCCGCGATATTGGGTGCATATATATTTATAGTTTATTACCTTCTTTTTATGAATTGATCCATTTGTCATTGTGTAATGACCCTCTTTTCTCATGACATTTTTTAACCTAAAGTCCATTTTTCTGATAATCTATAGTAGATACATAAAAGATAAAGAAAAGGGAATCAAAACATACCGCTGTAGAAAATGGACTGCAAAAGAAAACAGCAAAGGAGGGACTACAAAACAGCCAGAAAGCGAGTAATACAAAGGCGTTAGTAAGTCCTTAAAAATCAATGACTACTCTGAGTGTAAACAGATTAAGCTGTCCAATCAAACGATGGACAGTGGCTTCATGGAAAGAAATAACAAGACCCAGCTATATGCTGTCTACAGAGACTCAGCTCCGCTTTAAGGATGCACAAAGGCTCAAAGTGAAAGAATGGAAAAGGGTACTCTGTGCAAGTAGACGGGGCTCCCCTGGTAGGTCAGTTGGTAAAGAATCCACCTGCAATGCAGGAGAGCCAGGTTCGATCCCTGGGCGGGGAAGATCCCCTGAAGAAGGACATGGCAACTCTCTCCAGTATACTTGCCTGGAGAAGCCCATGGACAGAGGAGCCTGGTGGGCTGCAAGGGGTCACAAAGAGTCAGACGCGACTTAGGAGCTAAAAACCCAAGGGTCCCCTTGCATATGAGGAATTCTTTTCCACTGCTTTTGAAATTCTCTCTGTGTGTTTGATTTTAGACAGTTTTGTTATAGTGTGTCTTATAGAAGATCTTTGTGAGGGAATCTTTTGGGAGTTCATGAGCTTCTTGAACTGGGATGTCCAAATTTCTCCCCAGAGTTTGGAAGTTCTCAGCCATTATTGTTTTCTTGACTTTATTTATTTTTGGCTGTGCCTGGGTCTCCGCTGCTGGACGGGCTTCCCCGTAGTTGTGAGCAGGGGCCACTCTTGGTGACAGTGCATGGGCTGCTTGTTGTGGTGGCTTCTCTTGTGATGCACAGGCTTTCGTAGTTGCTGCACGTGGCCCCCAGGCTCTACAGCGCAGGCGCAGTAGTTGTAGCGCCCGGGCTTGGTTGCTCTGCTGCATGTAGACTCTTCCCAGACCAGGCATTGAACCCACGTCCCCTGCATTGGTAGGCAGACTCTTTACCAACTGACCACCCGGGAAGCCTGCCACTATTTTCTTAAATAGCTTTCTGCTCCTTTTCCCTCTTTTCTCCTTCTGGGACTCCAAAAGAGTGTAGACTGTTTCCTTTTTTAAAAAATTGGGATATCATTGACAGGTAGCATATGAACTTCAAGTGTACAACATAATCATTAGCTATTCATGCATACTGTAAAATGATCACAATGAATGTAGTTAACATTTACCCCACACATAGTGCGTCTTTTTCTTGTGATGAGAACTTTTAAGGTCTGATCTCTCAGAAACTTTCAAATGTGCAATAAGGTCTTAACTGTGGTCACCGCACTGCCTGTATATTTCATTCCCAGGGCTGAACTTGTTTTGTCACTGGAAGTTTGCACCTTTGAGTGTTCTTACAGCTAACTGAGCTTCCTTAGAGCAACTGTTTTGCATTCTTTTTTAGGCAAATTGCAGAGCTCCATTTTTTGTGTGTGTGGAAGTCAGTCGCTGAATTTTTTTTTTTTTTTGACAGTTGCTCAGTCGTATTTGACTCTTTGTGACCCCATGGACTCTACTCTCCATGGAATTCTCCAGGCCAGAATGCTGTATAATTGTGTTCTTTTTGGAGAGGTAGCATTTCCTCGAGTTCACGTTCCTTGAAGTTTCGTGTTGCTGTCTTCATATTTAGTCTATAGTGATTGGCTTCAGGAGAGAAATGTGTTCTGTCTACTCAGGATCCTGAAGCCTTCCCAGGCCTTTTCTAGGGATATGCCTGCTCCACGCTTTTCTTTCTCCGGGGAACCTCTGCAGACTGCGTTTTCTCTGCAACCTGCACAGCCAGGCCAGGTGCGGGCAGTCTCCGGTCGCTTCCTCTGGGGCCGGTGGGCGCTCATGCTTAATTGGTGCTTCCTCCCAGTCCTGCCGAATAGGCCTGGCTGTCTTAGGAGTGCTGACAGTCAGTGCCCTTTGTTGTTGCTTAGTCGCTCAGTTGTGTCTGACTCTGTGACCCCGTGGACTGTAGCCCGCCAGGCTCCTCTGTCCTATGGGATTTCCCAGGCAGGAATCCTGGAGTGCTCTTGCGAGTGTGCAAAATGAGCCAGCCCCAGGGTGGGCTTGTGTGTAGGCAAGGCGTCCAGATTGTTTGTGGTGTCCATGGACCAGCTGTGGGGTGATCCCGTAGGTGATGCGTGCCCAGCAGCTCTTGAGAAAGCCTTCTTATGGGGTCCCTGAAGGCCTCCTTATGGGGTCCCTGAAGGCTCCCTTATGGGGCCCCTGAAGGCTCCCTTTCGGGGTCCCTGAAGGCCTTATTATGGGGCCCCTGAGGCAGGTAGTATCTGCGTCTCTTTGATGCTCCCTGAGAACCCTGGATGCTGTTCTCCAAGCCCCTCCCCACCCCAGGCTGTATAGTGCACTTCAGGATTCTGGATGGAGCAAGAAAGAAGTTGTCTTCTTTGCCTGAGGTAACTGAGCACTCACCCAGACGCCCTTGTCAGAGGGTTTCTCTCGGTGCTGAGCTGGGCTGCCCTGAGCATGCGCTGATGTGGCTCAAGGGACGGTCCTTGTTATTCTCTTGGATGCGTCCAGTCGTATATTTTCCCTTGCCCAGCAACGTGCCAGGTCTTCACACTGGACGCTCAGACTTCCACAAAGCCCCTTTGTCAGGTGATTTCCAAAACCTGGTGTCCTTTGGAGAAAGACAGGAGGAAACTCCTGTTTGGCTCTTTTTGCTCATGGGCTGTTGTTTTAATGTTTTCTCTGGAATTTTGGATGTGCTGGGCTCCCCGAGCTGTGAGCAGACAGGATGACTGATTGCTCATGATTTTGCATTTTGCCCTCATCGTGTACCTTCTTTGAAAGGGGCTTCCCAGGTGGCTCGGTAGTGAAGAATCTGCCTGCAATGCAGGAGACCCTAGTTTGATCCCCGAGTCAGGAAGATCCCCTGGAGAAGCAAATAGCAACCCCACTCCAATATTCTTGCCTGGAAAATCACATGGACAGAGGAGCCTGGTAGGCTATAGTCTGTGGGGTCACAACGTCAGACATGACTTAGCCAATAAATGGCAACAACACAACTTAGTAAGAATAAGAAACTTAGAAAATGCTATCATGTAGTGATGAACCTATGCAGAGTTCTGTGTTTGAATAATTATCTGTACATACTCACAAGTAAGCATTTATTATTAATTGGTTTGTGTGTATTTTCTCAGTTGTGTCTGACTCTTTGCAACCTCATGGACCACAGCCCACCAGGTTCCTCTGTCCATGGGGTTTCCCAGGCAAGAATATTGGAGGGAGTTGCCATGCCCCGCTCTAGGGGATCTTCCCAAACCAGAGATCAAACCCACATCTCTTGAGTCTCCTGCATTGGCAAGTGAAATGCATTAATCCAAACAAAAGATTTTTCAGTGGTCTCTATCAGGCTGATAAATTTAACAATAAAGATTGTCTTTAACTTTCGGATTATTAGCATAGGACACATTGGTAGAATAAACAGAGGAAATGGCATTAGGAAAGCACCTCCATAAGAAGGGTATTTTGATAAAAAAGACTTTTCTTGTTCCAGTAAAGGCTCTTGACCTTTATCATTTATAGCCACATGGTGTCACTTCAGAGTAAGATATTTTTTAATGCCTCAACTTGGGAGAACTTGGCTATTCATCATAGTTGCTGTGTAGCACTAGCAACTGTTATCATCAGAAATATGAGTAAATAAATGCAATATGGACACCAAATTATTCACTACATACAACCTGTGCCCAAAATAAGTTCAGAAGCTCCTCAGATTGCAAAAGCTGTCAGCTTTCACAGTGATGAAGACACCTGTGTCCAAAAGCAAGTGGACACTCCTTTAGCAGCCACCAAGAGAACGAACATTCATTCAAGATCACCTTAGTTTCGGCCACGGTGTGTTTACTGCCTGTGTTTATTTTTTAAGTGCTACGTGTACACAGTTTTAGCCCCTTTATGAGAATGTCCAAAAGTCCTGGTTCAAAGAGGCATGCAGTTGCCATGGAAACAAAGCTGAGTCAGCTGCATCACTTAGGACCTGCATGCTTTAAGGAGTGGGCTGGTTTCCCTAGAGGAGCTTGTTCTCCCTGGAGAGCCGCTCCCTCTATTTCAGGTAAAGTAATTTACAAGAGTGCCCCTTCCAAAGGGTTTGCTGTGCCAGATTATTTCATGTCGCTGAAGTGGGCCTCAGGGATGATCCCCATTTAGTAAGTTCACAAATTCCCAGCAGCTTGTGCAGGGAACCATCACGTTATTTACACAGGGTTCCTGGATTCTTCTGTCCACTGGAGCTAACTATTATATCGTCTATGCCAGTAAATGCTTTGTTTTTCCATGGGTGGGGCATGAACATTCAAGGTCATGCTTTGAGCTATTGCTACAAATGCTGTCAGGAAGCAGTGCAGTTCAGTTCAGTTGCTCAGTCGTGTCCGACTCTTTGTGACCACATGAATTGCAGCACGCCAGGACTCCCTGTCTATCACCAACTCCCAGAGTTCGCTCAGACTCACATCCATCGAGTCAGTGATGCCATCCAACCATCTCATCCTCTGTCATCCCCTTCTCCTCCTGCCCCCAATCCCTCCCAGCATCAGAGTCTTTCCCAAACTCCCTGGCAAATACCCATCTGACTCGATGGACATGAGTTTGAGCAAGCTCCGGGAGTTGGTGATGGACAGGGAGGCCTGGCGTGCTGCAGTTCATGGGGTCACAGAGTCGGACACCACTGAGCGACTGAACTGAACTGACACTTTTCAAACAAAGGAACACACCTGAATCTTAGAGCAGTGAAAAGAGATAGTTTCACCTCTCCAGGCTGAGAGTATTGCCTATGCTTTTCACTTTTTTAAAAAAAGCGAGAGAAGCTGGATGTGAGCTCTTTGAGGTTCCGAGTGAGAATGTGATCACTCACACTAGGGAGGCCCTGGGTGAGATAGCCCTCAGTCCGGTGCTGAGGCTTCATGTCACCAGCAGGTGGCGCCCTCCTTGAGCTGATCTGATCAGCTTCCAAGGGCCAGTCGGGCTGGAAACCTTGCTACCTTGCCCCTTTAGCCGGGAGCCCTGGTTGATGCCAACCATTACTGCTTTCCATCTGAGCCAGCCCGTATCCTGGTAAGGAGAGTGCTCCTGCATGTCACTGAGCTCATCAAAGCGTGCTCGGGTCCTCTCTCAGGCCTGAGCACACCTAGCGCTTTGAGACGTGTCCTTAGTCGACGTTCCAAATGATAAGCGATTTGTAACAAGGCGGGAACATGTTTCACTTGCCGCTCATCACGGCTAGATATTCACTGGCGAAAAGAGAGCAAGGTAAATCTGGGAACAAGGAGATGTGTGTGTGTGTGTGATGATCAGTGTGTTCCGCTTGCCTTCAGACAGATCCCACCATCACGGCGCTAAGTGGAAGCAGCCACAGCTGGAAGATGGTGGTGAACCAGGGGCCCTTTCCTCGGTGGCAGAAGAAGCTGAGTTGGCAGATAGCGCCGGGCACCCAGATGTTTCAGATGTGTGAGCACTGAGAGTCCCAGTGTGAACTACAAGGCAGCTAGAGTTTTAAGATCATAGTGGCTGCAGAAGCCAAAAACCGAAGTGCTTTGTCTTCAGACACAAGTAAATTGTCGCACAAACTGTAGAGAAGCACTGTCTCCTCCTGGCATTTTGATTTCTGCCTCTTAAGTTTTTATAGCAATTTCCAGGCCCTAAGTGTTCTTAAACTTACAAGTATCTGCTTTAGGATAGCCACATGTTTGTGTTAGAAATATCCGCTCCACAGATGAAGGAGCATGATCTGAAATGTCTGCATACCTGGGGTTGGCCTTCTGGATGAGCAACACGCCTATCCTTTGAAACGAAAGGCTCTAAGAAGGCAAATTTGGAGGCCCCCAGGTACTTGAAGGGGGTGGTAAGAGCCGGGCAGCCCTGCGTTCCGATCCTGGAGCTGTTGGTGTGAGCTTGCACCAGTTGTGTGATCTGTGTGAAAAGTGGACGTGAACAGTGCCTGCTTCACTTGGATTTTCTGAGAATTAAATGAGTTGGTCCACACAGTGCCAGACCCTTTGTGCGCCCTTGTAAAGCCTCTTGGCACCCAGAAGCTGTTAAATGCCAGTCCCTAGAATATCTTACCCATCACGTTATCCTAGAGACCTCTAACAACACCTCAGCCTGCTTCTTAGACGTACTCTGATGTAAGGTGCAATCAGTTGCTCTGATTTAAGGTGCTGGGAAAGTTTGTTGAAATGAGCCCTTGCCAGACAGTGAGTTTTTGGTGGGAAGCTGCGTGAAGCATCGGCTGAGGACTCTTGGCTCAAGCTGGTCTGGTCAGTCCGGCTGGAGTCGGTCTTGCTGCAGCCAAGGAATTCCGTGACCCACAGAAGCCAGCGGGTCTTCTCTGGGTCATGCCTGAGTTTCTAAAGGACTTTCCATGCTCTGGGCAGCAGGAAGGCTGAGCACACCTATTTTGAGCCCTTTGTTAGTTTTACTTAATGTTTTATTCTTTTTGTGCAGAAAGCATTTCAACTTCATCCTTAAACGTTACGCCAGAGAACTTAAAAGGTCCTGTGATGGTCACTGCTTTTGAAAACTTCACTAGAGAACTGAAAAGAAACTATGAGGTAATGGCCCGGTAAAAATGAAAAGCTAGCTCGTTATGCATGTGAAGTAACAGGCTCACATTCCTTAATACCACCGTGGTCCCCTGTGTGAAGGTGTGCCCGAGTCTCTGGGGAGGTACGTTGTCCTAGCTGTGGTTGCTGAATTTAGTGTCTTTGTGAATTGTGGTTTGTATTTATAAGAGAGCTGTTCTGGGGACTTCCCTGGTGGTCCAGGGGGTCCAGTGGTTAAGAATCCGAGCTTCCGCTGCAGGGGGTATGGGTTCGATCCCTGGTCGGGGAACTAAGATCCCACATGCTGCACAGTGTGACTCTCCACCAAAAACCCAAAAACAAAACCCCAGCTTAAACCAGGTCAGCTGTTCCATGTCCATTTGCTCTCATGGGACCAGATGGACCTGTATGGAAAGGTTTGGTTTTTGTTGATTGCAGTCTCAGAAAACTGGACAGTGTTTGTATTAAAATGGGAAGCAATGATTTGGTCACAGTAATAGACAAGGAAGGGAGGGCCCAGGGACCGCGTGGATGAGAGAGGCGTCTGGGGCGGAGAGGCGGGTGGGCTGGGTGGTCAGCTGACTAGGGCACATCTTCGAGACACCACACGTGCAGGCTGTCACCGAACCTTGTCTGCAAGAGGACTTTGGAACCATTTCCCTACCGTTTATAAATCCCGAAGGAATTATTTGTTAGCACATTTGAGAAAAGTACTTATGGTCTCACCCTAACGTATATTCACTGAACTAACTTGAAAGATCTGCAGTCTTATTTTCTGTAATACTAATGTAAGCTAATTTATGATGGAAATTTGTCTGTGATATTCAATATGTGTATCAGTGACATGAATATAAGTTTTCCTATTTTAGCTTATTGTCCTTTATTGATATCAAACCTGAGATAATAACATCTGAAATGTGTAGCTGGTGTCTTATTACAGTACTTTAGTGATGATGTTGCTGTGAATATTATGTGCAGGCAACATCTTTTTAATACAAAGCCTACACCCTATTTATGTAGTTATGTTTAACCTGGATGTGCTCACTTTGTTGTTGTTATGGTTTAGCTTAGGTACAGAAGGAGCCCACTTTATTCAAAAAATGCAAAGGAAGTACCAGATTGCCTGATAGAACTTTTAAACCAGATACATCATCGCAGGTAAGTGTTGGGTTTCAACGCAAAACATTTCCAAGGGGAAAGAAGAGAAAGGAGATGTATATTCTTAAGACAACAAACATCTAGAGAAAAATATGGAGTATCTCTGCAATAAGATTAGAGATGTGCTTGTCACATCCAGCAGTCTGGTGAAGGTTGTTGCTCTTGTTTTTTCTCAGACTGAATAAACTAGAACAGTTTCACAGTTTTGTTCTTCAAGAGCTGAGCAATCTTGACAAGGATTTCGAGGTTCTTCAACAGCTTGAGGACAATGTTCTGGTAAGTTCTTTTTGTTTGGAACATTCTCTGTGACTTAAGATGTGTTCTGGTGTAGAAAAACTGTCAACCGCTTCAACCAACCCACCTCTTGTTCAATTTTAGGAATTTTGGGGGAAGCAGTCAGCTGACCTGAAATCATTCTGTGAACTGCAGCTCCAGAGGTATTTTTGTGGTTTTTTTAAACAAGTATCTTTCCTAGAAGTATCTTCTTTGAAGAAGGAGGTATTTAGCTAAAGCGTGAGTGGTTGATGTTGGTAAAACCTTACTTAGGTAGCCAATCAGCTGCATCTAGGGGGTCCAGTGGTTAAGAATCCGAGCTTCCGCTGCAGGGGGTATGGGTTCGATCCCTGGTCAGGGAACTAAGATCCCACATGCTGCACAGTGTGACTCTCCACCAAAAACCCAAAAACAAAACCCCAGCTTAAACCAGGTCAGCTGTTCCATGTCCATTTGCTCTCATGGGACCAGATGGACCTGTATGGAAAGGTTTGGTTTTTGTTGATTGCAGTCTCAGAAAACTGGACAGTGTTTGTATTAAAATGGGAAGCAATGATTTGGTCACAGTAATAGACAAGGAAGGGAGGGCCCAGGGACCGCGTGGATGAGAGAGGCGTCTGGGGCGGAGAGGCGGGTGGGCTGGGTGGTCAGCTGACTAGGGCACATCTTCGAGACACCACACGTGCAGGCTGTCACCGAACCTTGTCTGCAAGAGGACTTTGGAACCATTTCCCTACCGTTTATAAATCCCGAAGGAATTATTTGTTAGCACATTTGAGAAAAGTACTTATGGTCTCACCCTAACGTATATTCACTGAACTAACTTGAAAGATCTGCAGTCTTATTTTCTGTAATACTAATGTAAGCTAATTTATGATGGAAATTTGTCTGTGATATTCAATATGTGTATCAGTGACATGAATATAAGTTTTCCTATTTTAGCTTATTGTCCTTTATTGATATCAAACCTGAGATAATAACATCTGAAATGTGTAGCTGGTGTCTTATTACAGTACTTTAGTGATGATGTTGCTGTGAATATTATGTGCAGGCAACATCTTTTTAATACAAAGCCTACACCCTATTTATGTAGTTATGTTTAACCTGGATGTGCTCACTTTGTTGTTGTTATGGTTTAGCTTAGGTACAGAAGGAGCCCACTTTATTCAAAAAATGCAAAGGAAGTACCAGATTGCCTGATAGAACTTTTAAACCAGATACATCATCGCAGGTAAGTGTTGGGTTTCAACGCAAAACATTTCCAAGGGGAAAGAAGAGAAAGGAGATGTATATTCTTAAGACAACAAACATCTAGAGAAAAATATGGAGTATCTCTGCAATAAGATTAGAGATGTGCTTGTCACATCCAGCAGTCTGGTGAAGGTTGTTGCTCTTGTTTTTTCTCAGACTGAATAAACTAGAACAGTTTCACAGTTTTGTTCTTCAAGAGCTGAGCAATCTTGACAAGGATTTCGAGGTTCTTCAACAGCTTGAGGACAATGTTCTGGTAAGTTCTTTTTGTTTGGAACATTCTCTGTGACTTAAGATGTGTTCTGGTGTAGAAAAACTGTCAACCGCTTCAACCAACCCACCTCTTGTTCAATTTTAGGAATTTTGGGGGAAGCAGTCAGCTGACCTGAAATCATTCTGTGAACTGCAGCTCCAGAGGTATTTTTGTGGTTTTTTTAAACAAGTATCTTTCCTAGAAGTATCTTCTTTGAAGAAGGAGGTATTTAGCTAAAGCGTGAGTGGTTGATGTTGGTAAAACCTTACTTAGGTAGCCAATCAGCTGCATCTTTTCTAACCAGCCGCTTCTGTGGGACTCCCTGGGTATACAGTATGGCTTACGATACCGATCGAGACATATACATTTTGAAAAGCATAAACAAAATCATGCAAACTTCATTTTTTTTTTTTTTGGATACACATTGTTTTCTTTTTAAGCAAGATTTTAAAAAATTAAAACAGATTTTGAGAAAAATATCGAGGTTTCTGAGTGAACAGTTGATTTTCAGTTCAACTGAACCGTGCACTGGGTAGAATATATTCTACACGCCTTATATACGGAGTGTATGTATACATCTTTTTATTTTTCAATTTTATTCATGTAGTTTATTTTTGGCTGCGCTGGGTCTTCGTTGCTGCACCAGAGTTTCTCTCGTTGCGGCTGCTCTTCGTTGCGGGGGCAGGCTTCTCATCGCAGTGGCTTTCTCATGGCAGAGCAGGGGCTGTAGGCATGCGGGCTTCCGAGGTTGTCGAGCGTAGCCTCAGCAGTTGCGGTGCGTGGACTCGGTTGCCCCCAAGGTGTGTTGGATCTTCCCGGACCGGGGGTTGACCCTGCGTCCCCTGCCTTGGCAGGCAGATTCTTAACCACTGGACCCCAGGGAAGTCTATTTTTAAACATGTATGTATACAAACAACACGTGGGTTTATCTTGCCTCGTGTTCCTCTGACTGCGGTTAGTCTGTGTCCATCCTGAGGCTGCCGCTTCTGTCCGTCTTTCTAGAGGGGAGGAAGCAGGCAATGCTTCACTCTGGTGCTTGTGCCCTGGGAGGAATTCTAGTGGTTCTTCCTTTCTCGAATCCAAAGGGGTCCCTATATAAATTTATACTAGCTAAAGCCGTTTCTATCATATAAGAATCAGCTTTTATCACAGAAATCTGTCATGTGATTTCACAAAGGATATTATTCTGATCATATCAGATATTTCAAACCAGAACAAAAACTGTCAATGTTCGAACTAGTCATCTTACTGTTTTCTCAGTTAATACAAGGGATAACATTGACAGTGTAGCCTCGAGATTGCCAAAGTTCTTCCAGACACGCATCTCACTCCCTGTGCCATTCACTACACATGATGGTAGTGCATATCCATTTCACATCTCTTCACTAAATGCCCATGGTTGCTAAGAATGGTTCTCAAGCTGGTTGGACTTAAGACCTCTTAACACGTTTAAAATTTATTGAGGATCCCCAGGAAGCTTTGGCTTTGTCAGTTCTGTCTGTGAATATGTTCCACACTAAAAATTGAGACTGAGTTTTTTTTTTAAATTTTAAAATAGTATGTTTATTGTCATGTAGGAAATGTTCTGAGACAGTTTTTGAAATGTCTTCCTTTAAAAAGAACAGTCATTGTTGATGTATGGCAGAAATCAGCACAATATGGTAAAGCAATTTTCCTTCAATTAAAAATAAGTAGATTTAAAAAATTAAAAGAACAGTAATAAATGTTTACATAGTGATATAAATAACAGATTTTTATGAAAAATAACCAGACTTTTCAAAACAAGAACTATGAGAAGATTAGTGTTGTTTTGTGCTTTTGCAATCTTTAATGTTTGGCTTAATCAGTTCAGTCGCTCAGTCGTGTCCAACTCATTACAGCCCCATAGACTGCAGCACACCAGGCTTCCCTGTCCATCACCAACTCTCAGAGTTTACTCAAACTCATGTCCATCGACTCGGTGATGCCATCCAACCATCTCATCCTCTGTTGTCCCTTCTTCTCCTGCCTTCAGTCTTTCCCAGCATCAGGGTCTTTTCAAATGAGTCCGTTTTTCACATCAGGTGGCCAAAGTATTGGCATTTCAGATTTAGCATCATTCCTTCCAATGAACATCCAGGACTGATCTCCTTTAGGTTGGATCTCCTGGCAGTCTAAAGGACTCTCAAAACTCTTCTCCAACACCACAGTTCAAAAGCATCAATTCTTTGGCACTCAGCTTTCTTTATAGTCCAGCTGTCACATCCACACATGACTACTGGAAAAACCATAGCTTTGACTAGATGGACCTTTGCTGGCAAAGTAATGTCCCTGCTTTTGAATATGCTATCTAGGTTGGTCATAGCTTTTCTTCCAAGGAGCAAGCATCTTTTAGTTTCATAACTGCAGTCACCATCTGCAGTGATTTTGGAGCCCCAAAAAATAAAGTCTGACACTGTTTCCACTGTTTCTCCATCTATTTCCCATGAAGTGATGGGACCAGATGCCATGATCTTCGTTTTCTCAATGTTGAGTTTTAAGCCAGCTTTTTCACTCTCCTCTTTCACTTTCATCAAGAGGCTCTTTAGTTATTCTTCACTTTCTGCCATAAGGATGGTGTCATCTGCATATCTGAGGTTATTGATATTTCTCCCGGCAATCTTGATTCCAGCCTGTGCTTCTTCCTGCCCAGCGTTTCTTTTCTTTTCTTTTTTTTTCTTTTCTCTTCTTTTCCAGCGTTTCTCATGATGTACTCTGCATATAAGTTAAATAAGCAGGGTGACAATATACAGCCTTGATGTATTCCTTTTCCTTTTTGGAACCATCTGTTGTTCCATGTCCAGTTCTAACTATTGCTTCTTGATCTGTGTACAGGTTTCTCAGGAGGCAAGTCAGGTGGTCTGGTTTTCCTATCCATTTAAGAATTTTCCACAATTTGTTGTGATCCACACAGTCTGCCTTAATAAGGGACTCTGTATCTGCTTCTGAATTCCATCCATTGTGACACCACACATCAGGTAGCCTCTGAAAAACTCCACTGTATGTTTGTAGAGAGAGTAGGAATGAAGGAAGCAACTTTTGTTTTAGTTTTCATCACAGTATTACCAGAATAGTTTTGACCTCACAGAATCTTTGAAAACTTAGACATCCCAAAGGCTCACCCTTTGGGAACTGCTGGTAGTATATGTGCATGTGTGTGTATATGTGTAGACTGGGAAAGTTCTGCTTTTATTGGTGGAGGGAGAAGGAGGAGGGTGTGGCTGGATCTTAAAGGCTGGATGTGAGATGTACATTAGATTTGTGGTTTCAGCATCTGAATGGAGCGGTCAAGTGGGTAACTGGATAGTCAAGACTGAAACTCATGGTGGAGGGTCTGACAGTGAGACCAGATGAGTTGACTTAGGGACCAGTTACAGAGAGAAGTTGTTCCAGGACAGAATCCTCGGGATGCTGCAGGGAGCTGAAGTTTGATAAGGGCGAGGAAGCCAGCACAAGAGGGCGAGAGGATTGTGCAAGGAGGGGGTGGGTGGCGTTACAGAGGATGAGATGTGTGCACATGCATATGTACTGAGAGGTCTGGATTCTAGGAGATTCTCATCAAATGTCAACCATGGTTATTTCTGTGTGGTGACATTTTAGGTGACTTGACTTTCCTAACTTAGGCTGTTCTGTATTTTTTTAGATTTAGTGCAAGATATAAATGACTTTGGGCTTCCCTGGAGGCTAAGATGGTAAGGAGTCCACCTGCAGTGCAGGAGACCTGGGTTTGATCCCTGGGTCAGGAAGATCCCCTGGAGCAGGGAATGGCAACCCACTCTAGTACTTTTGCCTGGAGAATTCCATGCAGCAGTCTGGTGGGCTACAGTCCATAGGGTCGCAAAGAGTTGGACACAACTGAGCTACTAACACTTTCACTTTCACAAATGACTCTTGTGTAATAAACTCAAACAACATAACATTTATCAAGTAAGTGAATTTTCCTCTCTCCCTAACCTTCCCTCTTTTTTATGATCCAGAGAGAACTATCTTTTTACTGTTTAGTATATATTCTTCTTGATTTTTTTTCTGTTTCAGTTGAGTCGCCCAGTCATGTCCAGCTCTTTGCAACCCCATGGACTGCAGCATGCCAGGCTTCCCTGTCCATCACCAACTCCTGGAGCTTGCTCAAACTCATATCCATCGAGTTGGTGATGCCATCCAACCATCTCATCCTCTATCGTCCCCTTCTCCTCCCGCCTTCAATCTTTCCCAGCAGCAGGGTCTTTTCCAGTGAGTCAGTTCTTCGCATCAGGTGGCCAAAGTATTGGAGTTTCAGCTTCAGCATCAGTCCTTCCAGTGAATATTCAGGACTGATTTCCTTTAAGATGAACTGGTTGGATCTCCTTGCAGTCCAAGGGACTCTCAAGAGTCTTCTCCAACACCACAGTTTAAAAGCATCAATTTCTCGGTGCTCAGCTATGTTTCTATGTTTATTTAAGAATATATACAAACATCTTGATAAGTTTCAGTATGTATATTTTAAGTAACATAAATGATATACTAAATTTTATGTGCATCGTTCTTCCTTTGCTCTCTCAGTAACAGAAGTAGGATTTCTTTCCAAGTCAGTAATAAGGATCTGCTAATTTAAAAAATAACTGTAGCTATTCTAGTTTATGGGTCTATTATACTTTCACATTTGATTTCCTGTAGATGAGCATTCAGATTATTTTAAATTATCACAAACAAATCTTAGTGAATATCCTTGTAACTGTATCTTGAATGACTTTCAGTATCAGGGAAATGTTACTGTTTTATTTGGGGAAAACAAAAATAACAAAATCTCCAGGTCAAAATAGTACTAAAAGAGGATATGGATAAAAGCCTAATCTGGGCTAAGTATATTAGAATTCCAGCCCTATTGGGGAATTGGACCTAATGCGAATTAAATGTATGGGTTACGATCAGTCATGTATAAGAGAAATCAGACTCCAGCAGCTGAACCAAATAGAGGTTTTGTTTGAACCCTGTGAGCAGTAGCCCAGAGGGATTTTGTCCAAGGCTGGTGCTGAGCTCAGTCATGTCTGACTCTTTGAGACCCCCATGAACTATAGCCTCCTAGGCTCCTCTGTCCATGGGATTCTCCAGGGCAAGAATACTGGAGTCGGTTGCCCTTTCCTTCTCCAGGGAATCTTCCCAACCCAAGGATCAAACCTCCATCTCCTGTCTCCTGCCTTGCAGGCAGATTCTTCACTGGCTGAGTCATCGGGGAAACCCATCCAAAGCTGGTACGGCAGCTTTGAGTGCTAGTTAGGGACGCAGGTTCTTTTTGCTTCCTGCTCTGTTATCTTTCCTTTTGCTTTGGGTTTCATGGCCACAGAATAGCAGCTCTACCTCCAAGCACATCTGATCTTCAGGCAAGGAGGAGCGGATGGTGAAGGATTTGGTAAAAGGTGTGTGCCAGTAGACTCTCTCTTCTTTTTTTAAAAATTAGGGAAATAGTTTTCATGGAAGCCAAATCAGTAGACTTTTGTCTCCATATTATTGGCCCGACCCGAATCACATGAAGCTTGTTAGTTACGAGGGAATCTGGGGCTGCAGATTTAAACTGAGCTTGTTACTGTCCTCCCACAAAGTGGGGTTCTGTTAATAAGAAGAAAGGGGAGTATAGATGTTGGGTAGGTAACCGGCAATGTCTGTCATGTCCGAATTAAATTGTATATGCTGAATGCAGGAGAAGATTGAGAACTAAATCACAGGGGTGATTCTGTCTTCTTCTCAATGAGCACGCGCCCTAGTGTTCGCCTTAGGATGGGAGAATGTGGTCCCACCCACCTGTTGTTTTGTGAACCTCCAACTGCACTCAGTCTGCTTATTAACAATGGGCATTTTCCCAAAGGCCAGACCAGCCACTTTAACTGGCCCTCCTCCCAAGAAATAGCTGTCTTTTCTCCAACACCAAAGGGAAAAACATCATCATGCATTAGACTGTGGAGAGACGATACATGAGTCTTTAAAGCAGCACGTGCTGAAGAGACTTTCAAGAGGGATTTTGACCCTGGGCAGTTCCCTCCAGTGCAATGGCCTCAGCTCCCTGTGGAGCTAAGTTATTATCTGAGTTAGGGAGACAGCCGATGACAGGGAGTGACATTCACGTTGGCTCCCTGAGTTCTAGGGACCAGGAGGGGGACAGCTCAGGCTTCACTAACTGCTGTTCTCCTGTTCCCTTTCCACCAGCCTGAGCCACGGGGAGGAGACGAAGCAGCCTCCGGCCACACGGGCCGGGCCTTAGTGCCCTGTGCGCGCCCACAGCAAACGGAGTTCCTGGGACCTGCCCAGTCGGGACAGACTGGAATATGTTGGTCGTTTGTCCATTTGTTCA
This sequence comes from Oreotragus oreotragus, assembly GCA_006410675.1. NCBI lineage: Eukaryota > Metazoa > Chordata > Mammalia > Artiodactyla > Bovidae > Oreotragus > Oreotragus oreotragus. The sequence continues at coordinate 746,999 of SJYX01015893.1, forward strand.
CAAAGGCTTACCTTTTGTATTTAAATTTGGTCAGAAAATAAGAAGTTCGGGATGTTTAGCAACTTGGAGTGATGTTGCCCTTTTTTTTAATTTTTGAAAGTAAAATTGATTTTTATTTGAGAAGCGTCTTCAAGTTATTTGGAGAAGGGAAACCTCAGCATCTCTGTGTGTGTGTGTATATATATACTACTTAGCGTGTCTCTTTAAGGGGGAGCTTACTTTGGGATGAAAAGAGCTCAGATGAAAATGGTGTTGTGTTTTGAAATAGTTAATCTTCTGTTTGGCAGATATTCTGGTTTCTCTGGAACTTTAACAAAACTTCCAGCTTTTGCAGAGGAGAAATACTCATCTTTTGATAATTACTAAATGCTCTAATAAAGTCTGGTGCGTGGAGTTGTATATATAGCTGACTGGGTTTATTTTAGAAAAATGAAACCTACATAAGTTAAGCCCATCTATAAAGTACATGATTGGATAACTGCAGTTAAAGACTGTACACTGAAGGCCAGATTATACATTATATAATTGTTATATAGCTTCAGTTCAGTTCAGTCGCTCAGTCGTGTCCAACTCTTTGCGACCCCATGAATCGCAGCATGCCAGGCCTGCCTGTCCATCACCATCTCCCGGAGTTCACTCAGACTCACGTCCATCGAGTCCGTGATGCCATCCAGCCATCCCATCCTCGGTCGTCCCCTTCTCCTCCTGCCCCCAATCCCTCCCAGCATCAGAGTCTTTTCCAATGAGTCAACTCTTCGCATGAGGCGGCCAAAGTACTGGAGTTTCAGCTTTAGCATCATTCCTTCCAAAGAAATCCCAGGGCTGATATCCTTCAGAATGGACTGGTTGGCTCTCCTTGCAGTCCAAGGGACTCTCAAGAGTCTTCTGCAATACCACAGTTCAGAAGCATTGCTGCTGCTGTTGCTGCTAAGTCGCTTCAGTCATGTCTGACTCTGTGTGACCCCATAGACGGCAGCCCACCAGGTACCCCGTCCCTGGGATTCTCCAGGCAAGAGTACTGGAGTGGGTTGCCATTTCCTTCTCCAACGCATGAAAGTGAAAAATGAAAGTGAAGTCAGTCAG
>SJYX01015893.1:751068-792007 GCA_006410675.1 Oreotragus oreotragus
AAGAATACTGGAGTGGGTTGCCATTTCCTTCTCCAATGCATGAAAGAGAAAAGTGAAAGTGAAGTCGCTCAGTCTGTCCGACTGTTAGCGACCCCAGGGACTGCAGCCCACCAGGCCCCTCCGTCCATTGGATTTTCCAGGCAAGAGTACTGGGGTGGGGTGCCATTGCCTTCCCCTCTCTCTCTTTATATACAATTTATATGTGTATATGTTATATATATGTTTATGGTCAGAGGAGCCTGGCAGGCTGCAGTCTGTGGGGGTGCAAAGGGTTGGACGTGACTTGGCAGCTGGGGACACACACACACAGGGATATAATGGGCTCCCAGGGGGTTGCTTCTAAGAGCCAAACTGACTGATTTACGAAGTGCTCAGTGAGGGTTTGACTTTCATATTTGCTTGTCCTCCTGGTGTCATCCCAGTGTTTCCTGACTGCTGCCTCTCAAGACAGAAAAATGACCTACAAATCGATAGATTTTGCTCTCCCCATTTCCATGACTGAAAGTCATGTGTTACTGAAGGTCAAGGGATATTTTAGCTGAGTGTAGTTTAGGTGTTATAAGAGTATGTATTATTTTAACTTGCCCTGGAGTAGAACCCTTTATTTTTTATTTTTAGAATTCTTTAATGTGAATATAATTTGAAGAAATCCTAAATAATAAGTGGTAATAATAAACTGAATAATAAAAACACATTGAACTTTTCTTTATACTGAGAACCTGAGACTTATTTAGGTGACAGTTTGTCATATACAATCAACTTTTAATTTGCAACAAGTGACTAAGCTTTAATGAACTGGTTGCACCCACTGTTTAAGGTAAGGAAACCCCAGGAGGTGATGGGGAGGTCTGTGGCCCCCGTTCGGGGAGGTGAGGTGAGGTGAAGTTTCTGCTCTCCAGGGCCACCTCCCACTCTGCCCCGCTCCTGCTCTTCAGGATATTCTGCCCCATCCTTGTTACTGTCCAGGAACTTGAGCCACTTCCTAAGCAGACTTGGAGCCCTCTCTTATACCATTCTGCGTGTTGCTGCAAACATCACATTAAACCTCTACTCTCTACATCGACACCATGCCAGTCTGTGATCTGCTCCACGACCTAAGTCTGTCTCAGGCTTCAGACCCACTCCTGAGCTGCTGCAGCGGCCTCCTGTCTGCCTGACTCCGCAAAGAGAGTGCCCAGGGCTGCAGGTCGTGGCCCCATGTTGCTGGTGCCCAGTCTAGCCTCTTCAGCCAGTCCTGCACTCTTCCCTGGGTCATTCTGTGTAGCTGTTTTTGTTATAACCTTTCTGTCCTCTGCTTGCTGTGCAGTACACTAAGTCGCTTCAGTCGTGCCCGACTCTTTGTGACCCATGACTGGAGCCCACCAGGTTCCTCTGTCCATGAAATTTTCCAGGCCAGAATACTGGAGTGGGTTGCCATGCTCTTCCCCAGGGGATCTTCCTGACCCAGGGATTGAACCTGCATCTCTGACGTCTTCTGCATCGACAGGTAGACTCTTTACCATTACCAACACCATATCCTCTCTGCCAGTCTACTCTTAACTTTTCCTTATGAATGACCATTTTCTGAAAGAGTTTAACTCAGTATATTCCCCAGGGGATCTTCCTGACCCAGGGATTGAACCTGCATCTCTGACGTCTTCTGCATCGACAGGTAGACTCTTTACCATTACCAACACCATATCCTCTCTGCCAGTCTACTCTTAACTTTTCCTTATGAATGACCATTTTCTGAAAGAGTTTAACTCAGTATATGAATACTGCATAAAGGTGACATATATAAAGCCCACTGCTTACTGAAATGAATTACACCTACAAAATTGCTAAAATATAACTGTGTTAAAAAAAAATTCCTATGTAATAGGTCATTTGGAATAGCATGCAGAACACATTTTAACTTCTTTGAACCGAATAAAAGGGATCATGACATACTTTAGTGTAAAAATCAATTTATTATACAACAATCATACAGATGCTTTTTATCTACAAAGAAAAAATGGCTTCTTCTGCCTCCCTGGCCACCTCGGTCATGATACTATGTTCTTAAGATATAAGTGTTTTCCAAGGAAAATAAAGTGCTATCCTTATTTTCCAAATAAGGAAGTCCCCAGAAACATAAAATGAAGGAAATACTGGAAAGAACTGACTGGTTTCTTACAAAAGACATGAAATTCTGTCCATCATAGTAAACTTCTGCCTTAAAAATACTTCTCCAGTGTGGGGGAGACTTCCCCCTCAATATGTCTGAATAGTTTAGTATGTAATTTTGATGAGTTGAGATTTATGTATTTAATTCCAGTAAGTGAACATTCTTTTGTTTGAAAAATTGGAATAAACATCTGCTTACCATATTATATAATTTTTCATTCTTATGAGTGAGGAGAAATTTGAGGGAAAAATATTTCCCTTTTTTTTCTAACAAATTATACAGTTGTTTTTTTTTTTTAACAGCTTTTGCTTTAGGAAAATCACATTAAAAGTAAACATTTTGTTTAAAATTGTAACACTTAATAACAGGTGAAGATAGTTACCTGATTCAGTTTTTGTGACTGACTTCATAACTCTGTATTTTTTTTTTTTTTAACCAGCCCTTGAATGGTTTAAGGCTATAAAGTGTTTAATGAAGCTTCCCTAGGATTACAGATCAAGTCAGAAGTAAGCATCCTGAAGCCTCTATCCAAATCGAGCTGGAGAGTGTAAACTAACCAAGCTTCCCCTTTGATCAGCGTTTTCCAGCTGTCTGGGCCGTCTGCCTTGACTGGGATGGAGCCCACCAGAGTGTCCGGAACTGCAGCTTGCAAGGCTGAGTGCAGAGCCGGGCCTGATGACTGAGGGGAAGCTGGAGACGACAGCTGACCATGACCTCTGCCTTCTGAGCCTCCTTTTGACCTGCGGTGAGTGCATTTTGATAACATTTTAGCTCCCGTCTGAGACCTAAAACCGCACCAGAGTCTAGCTCCTCGGAGGGGCTTCCTCCTCGGTCCGTCGTGGACGTTGTTACGGGAGCAGGGAGAGCCCTTGTTTTAAAGTGAGTTTCTGGGAGGGCATGGTACTTACAGCTGTGCAGGCCTGATGTGATGGGAGGAGGGCGCTGAGCACCCTAGAACAAGTCAGCTTAGGAGACTAGAAAGACCCAAGAGAAAGTGGCCGTCAGACAGAAGATATCTGTTCCGGAGAAATGGGCCCGCTGGCAGAGGAGGGGCTGGAGGGCACGATGCCCTCGCCGCAAAGGCTGGGAAGGCCTGTTGCCTCTCAGGGCAGCGGAGCCCCGAGGGGCGTTTACAAGAAACACGTTGGAAGTGTCAGTGTACACCTCGGCACCAAAGTCCGTGTTTTTGTTTTCCCCTTTAAAAATGCTTTTTTCAAACAGAAGCTCAGAAAACAGAAATGGTCCCCACAGGACAAAGTCCTTCTGTGCTGTAATGTGTTGGGGCATTTAAGCCTCTGATGTCAATGTTACAACCTAAAAACTTCTTAAGGTAGGAAAGCAGATAGAGTGTCAAAGTGGGCAAATCTTGTTTTTACAGAGTATGAATTATTTTATAGGGTGTAACTCTGTATCAGATCTTTGGAAGATACCCTGTCTCTATTCTTGGGACAATTTAATGGGCCGCCCTGCCCGTGGGGAGAGAGCAGTGGTCCCTCTCGCCTTCCCCTGTGTGCTTCCCTGTGGGGCTCGGGTGACCCCAGCAGGCAAAGGGTGTGCTGGGTTTGCCAAACCGGTGCTTTTTATGGAGGGCAGGGCTGGAACCTTTCCATAGCCCTCTCTTTCTTCCTATTTTCAAAAACCTAACCTGTAAAGACAAACAGCAGCTATCTGGGGATAATATTCACAAGTAGGCTCATAAGAAATCGTTGACAAGGTCAGCATCTATTTTGCCGTTGATGCTCTGTTAATTCTAACTTACAGATAGTCCAGTGACAGGTCATCCCAAGGGCCCAGTGAGGCAGATCAGTGGGCTCGAGTCCTTGTTCAGAGAGGAGATAGCCAGCCAAATTCGGATCCTACTTTTAAAACTGAGCACTGTCTGTTATCCTAACCCAGGGTACCTTAACATAGGATGTAGATGTGAATCCATGAGTAACTAAGGAAGCCCAGTTAAAACAGAAGAACTAGGCCTATCCAGAGCCCTTGCGCTATGAGGGTTTGGGAGATTTTTCTTCAAAAAAAAAAAAAAAGGAATAAAAAACTACTACCATGTCACTAAGTTGAGAATTAGGAGTAATTCTGGGAATCTGAGATTCTGGAGACAAGACAGACTTGAGAGTGAAAANTTTCTCACTGTTACTAAGAAACTTAAAATTCTAGACTATAAGGTCTTTGGCTTTGATTTACATATGATATTATATGTGAAAGCCTATAATTTTCTGTATCTTATCAAAAAGGTGTAAAGGTACCGACTGTTAGAGCACGGAGGGAGGGATGTTAACGAACTCAACACCAAGAAAAAGAGATAAACTCCAAGAACACTGAGAATGTTTCAGAACCTTCGTGAGTCTTCCATATCCCTGTCTCTTATACACATCTAGATGTGTATAAGAGACAGGGGGGGGCCAGGTTGGTGGGGAGAGGAGAGAAGGCGCACCGGTTCTGAGTTCTGTGGAGTTCTCGCCTCACTGCTGATGAAAGCATTCAGTTAACAGATCAACCCAACAGCAATATATTAATACATTCCAGGTACAAATGATTTATAAACTCAAAAGAAATTAGTTTATGCTAAAACATATATAACTTTCAATTCAGTCTTTGCTTTAAAACAAGCGGATCTGTTAGGTTATTATATATACTTTGTCTTTGAGACGCGACGCTTATTGTGCCTTCTTGCTTATTACTCCGTTCGCTGCACTGAAGTAGGCTTTGGAAAAACCATTCTTGACTTCTTTCCCTGCCTCTTCCATGGCTTTCTTCATTGGCTTTTTCCGGTATGTCTGTTGGGATGTGTACATGTTGAAGAGAAAAAGAGAAAGGGATTCTTTAATAGAACCTTGTCTGTAATGTGACTTAGGGTCTAAAACAATGCATGATTTCATTGGGTACTGAACTTTCTAGTTAAGAATGCTTATTTGTTAAATGACAGTTGTTAAGCTTCTAATTAAAAACAAGACAAATGCATGAATTCCAATGAAAAGCTGTCTCACCTTACCCACATCAGGTTAGTACTGATATACTGTTTTATGAGATTCACATTCAAATTCTGCATTAGTTGCCTACATGGAGGGAATGATTTTTTTTGGAAATCTTTTTAAAAAATCAAGGTATAAGTGAAATTCAGTGCATTAGTTCAGGTGTATAACAGGATTTAATGCTTGTAAATAATTTAATGCTTGTTAAATGGTCACACTGTGTAGCTTACCATCCCACATATAGGACTGACCATATTTACCATCCCACAAGAATTTTTTCTTGTGATGAGAACTTTTACGATCTAGTCTCTTAGCAACTTTCAAGTATGCATTAGGACTTAAGGATATAAATTTAAAAAAAAGTACAATTCAAGTGAAAAAGTGCTGTTATTTCAAAAGTACTGATACCTGAGATTTTGGCTTGATTTGTGTCTTGGCACAGCCTTCCTATTCAGACAAAATATATGATCTCACTTTTTTTTAAAAAGCGAATAGTATCAACTCAGGGTCAGGACTGACCTTGACTGTAACTTTGAGCACCACTGGTCCCCACTGCTGGACTATGGATATTTCAAAAGTACTGATACCTGAGATTTTGGCTTGATTTGTGTCTTGGCACAGCCTTCCTATTCAGACAAAATATATGATCTCACTTTTTTTTAAAAAGCGAATAGTATCAACTCAGGGTCAGGACTGACCTTGACTGTAACTTTGAGCATCACTGGTCCCCACTGCTGGACTATGGATTCCTTCAAGTTTTAACACCAAGATGATTTGCTTAGTCTGCTAGCAACATTCATCATTTTTTTTTTTTTTAGGAGAGGGGTGGCTTTGTTTGGTTCTATCAATGGTTGCTTCTTTAGAAATTCTCAAAGGAAACTTTTATCTCACAGAAGACAAAGCCTTGCCAGTCCAACTTCCAAAACACAAGAGCTGAAAAGCTATCAGAAGTTCTGCTCCCACAGCCGTAATCTGTATAAAACCACCATACATTTGCTCAAAGTCAACCCAAACTAAAGTCAGTGAGCACTTGTTTGTTTGTGGGAGAAAATACAGTCAATACAGTTTCAGAAGTACCGTTCTGAATAAATTGTAAATGCTCGTTTTTCTTATGAAGCTTTCCATTTCCGCAGCCCGCAGAGGAGCCATTTAAAATCGACCGCCACCTGAGGCCTTGCTGTCACCGCTGCCATCAGTTCTTTCGAACAGAGTTGCTCTGAAATTGCATTTTGAAAACCCCTCCCATTTAAATTGTTAAAAAGAAAATGACACTTAAGGAATAAGTCAATGTGACCTTCTCATCCTGGTTCACCTCAAAAGAATGTTTTCAAATCAACAGTAAGCCTACACCCTTGCAGCAGCTAATGGAAACCGGTTTTCACCGTTAGGGTTAGTGCATGTTCCCTCCATTCATAGAGATTTCCTGAATCCGTGTTACTATACACAGTGCTTACCTTTCAGAGGTCAGACTTTGGCAGCCTGGTGCAAATACAAGATTCAAATGCATAGTATATTTGATGAAACTTCATAGGCATGCATTGAAAAATGTTTGGCAGAATGCCCGCCAGACCAGTAACAGGGGTTAGTTATCCTATGGAGGAGGGTGCAGGGAGATGAGTTGGGAGGGCAGGGTGCAGGGTGGACTCTGTGCACCTCTGTTATCTGAACTGATCAATAAGCCTGCACTCCCGCAACATTTAACTGGTAAAATTAAAAACGTAACGCAGAGGAGCTGAGCCTCATGTTTTGCTGTTGACTGTCTGAGTTTAAACGTACCTGAATGTAGAAGTTTAAGAAGAGGATGACCAGCGTCATCATGTAAGAAGACTGGAAGAGGAGGCAGCCGAGCGGGAAGCCGCAGGGCCGGACCACGGCGCTCATGGTGTGGCTGATGGTGAGCAGGAACTGCACCTGTGGGCGGCACGGGCGGCTCGCTCTGCGCTCGGGCAGCTGCAGGCCTGCCCCCGGGGCCAGGCAGGCCCGGAGGCGCCCCAGGGGCCCACTCTCCTCTCCGGGAATTTGCTCGGAAGGTAGGAAGTGTGCAAAATTGGCCATCATTAATTTTCTCTGGGAAACATCTCAGGTCAGGCCATTTAGCTAGAAACGCTTCAGCAGACAATAACTCCGAAAGTTTTCGTCTACATTTCACAGCAAGGAGTGAGCTAGCTGCACATTCCACGTGCACAGGACGCATTCCGTACATGAAGGACACTTTAACAAGGCTGCACTCTTAAAAGCCCGTCTTTAGAGAGAGACTGGCAGCCTCCTCCCCCACAGGAAAGCCTCCAGCCTCCAGGGCTGGGACCGAGCACGCAGCCGCGGGCCTGGGAGCAGGGCCGGCGGGGGCGCACGTACCAGCTGGGCCTGCGTCAGGTACTTCTTCCACCAGAGGTACTTGTGCATGGACGGGAACACGGACAGCCCGTAGTAGGAGTACATGAGGATGTGGATGAAGCTGTTCAGGGTGGGGCCAAAGAAACCTAGGAGAGCACAGGAGGCGTTATCGTTCCTCTGGAAGGCAGGACCGGCTGTTCTTTGTCAAGTACGGTTCCTCCTGTCACAGCTGAGCACAAACAGCAGCGCCCACAGGACTCACCCCGATTCCCGTGCCATCATCGCAGGATTCAACCAGACACCTAGAGAGAGGGACTCACCTGGCACTGGCTGGGACTCTGAAAACCATACAGCTTACGCCCCATTTTGCCAGGGCTATGCTGTCTCTGTCATGACTACCGTCTAACCAGGAGGCAGAATTTGAGAGAGAACATGTGTTTGCTTTTGCTAAACCTTCCAGCCATTTGGATTGTAGACAGATTGTATGATTGTAGCCTTTGTACATGGCTGAACAGGGCGCTCGAGAGTCAGGGAAAATGTACTGCCCTTCATAATCAGGTAAATAGAATCTCCCTGGAAGGAACCTAGAGCCAGGAGATGCTGCAGAAGGTGAATCGGGGAAGGTCCCTCAGGATGAGAAGAGGCCGAGGTGGGCTGGGGACTTTCCCAGTGGCCAGGAAGCCTCCTGGACTTCTGGGACTTCTCTAACACTTTCGGGTATCTGCTGTGCTGAGCTGTGCCGGGGCACGTGCCGTCACCTCACCACAGGTGCTGTCATCCACGTGGGTGAGTCATGTTTCAGGAAACTAAGGCGCAAGGGCTAAGTTCTGTGTTGGGTCAACTAAGGGTCAAAGGGTTGAAATGCAAGAGGTGAGGAAGTGCACAAGCCGAGGAGGAGCGGGAAGCAGGGTGAGAACGCCAGTGAGGTAGGGGCGCAGCACAAGGTGAGCGCGATGGGCTGGCCTGGGATCCAGGCGGCTGGCCTGTGAGAGGCCAACCCCGGGGAGAGGAGACGGGCTGTGCAGCTGGAGGACCACCTAAATAGCTCTGTCCCCTTGCATACATTACTTTGTAAATTTTGTTTCTTTTCTGGAAAATTGGTCTAAGTAATTACCCTTAAGGCTGTGATGGGGTTAACTATATAAACTAAAAGGCACTGCGCATATGTGGGTTAATTAAATTCTCCTGCCTGGTTTCCCAGTCCTGGATTAACAATCTGGATAGATCAATGCAAATCAGTGAATATGACAAGAGGAACAGCACCAGGAATTTAGCAAGTCCTTATACACTGGCTGGAATGACTTGTCCAGGCACTGGATTTATATGAAAGCACAAATATAGTTTCAGAGTACCAGGCAGCACAGTATTAGTGATTTTTTTTTTTTTTTTACCAACCAGAGTTTTCATTTCCATCAATTAATTTTTAAAAAGTAGTTGCTGCTTATAATTTTCATAGTATTCTAGACTGAACAGAAACCATCACACACAGAATTCCCGTGAATGAAACACAATGTCTTTGCACAGTGGTTATTTAAGATCGACTTTTAGATGCTTTAGTGATTTATAAATGAAACTTGATAATCATAAAAAATACTTAGCCTTGACAACTGTCCTTTGGTATTGATTTTAGTCTATATATTGATTATGTTATCAGTCTACTATATTCTTAATAACTAAACTCAAACCAGAGTATGTCAGTCTAGGAGAGGTGAAGGGTCTCTTGTCCACTGCACCTCCAGCAAGATTACTTCACACTGGAGTTTAAATTTACATCTTCATAGTCAATGTACTGCAGATACCCCTAGTTTTTTTTTTTTTTTTTTAATATCATCTCTTCAAGTTCCTATATCCTAGGACAAAATCATTCTGACATGAGTTTTGCCTGATTTTTCATAGAATACTTTTGAATTCTTGGGTATAAAACAATAAATATCCAATAGAAAAGTACTGTTCTCTCTTGAGTACTGTTTCTCAAACTGCAGGTCAGAACTCACACATCAACTGTGAAAGTCAGTGCAGTGAGAGTTACTAGCTTTTTGAAAAAGTGAGGTCAATTTTTTTTTTTTAAGTGAATCACACAGAGCCAGGCTAAATACTGTTTCATGAAATTTGTTTCATTCAATATGCGTACCCTGGGTTGTAATATAATATAATACTTATTGATGTCTCAGTAAAAAAAAAAAAAGCCACTACTCTGGTGGGTCAGAGGGACGTGATTTTAATTTTTGAGAATGGATAAACAAGCCCCTGAAGTTGAAATGACTGCATCTGTACCACAGCCGAGGGGTTGTGACTGGAAGACGCTGTGTTTCTACCACCCCAGGGCGTGGGGTAACCTGCTCCAGCTGGGGCGCGCGCTTCTGCCATCAGACGTATGGTGCATGGAAGAGAAAACACTTTAAAAATTTATCCTAATACTCAAAGATTTTGCCAGGATCAAAGATGAGAAACGAAACGGCCACCAGCAAACGTGTGCTTCCCCGTGTGACGGGCAGGAGACCCATTGCACAGAGCTGACAAGCGTTTACTTACTTTGCCCACAAGGTATCCAGTTCAAGACGCACCACCAGATGTTAAACATGGAGGCGTGATGGTAGACGTGAAGAAAGGTGATCTGGCTGGTTTTCTTCCGCAACACAAAGAAAATTGTGTCCAGGAACTCTATTAATTTGGAGAAGTAGTACCACCACAACACCCTGGCTACCTGTAGGAGAAGTCAAGCGGGAGGAAGACAGGGTGAGCTGTGATGCCTCCCCGGGCCGCCTGCCCCTGCGGGCGCCAGGCCAGGCTTCACTGGCTCACCTGCCCGGCTCCCAGACCAGCGAGAACCATCTCACCCGGCCTCCCTGCTGCCAGCTATTCCTTATTCCCAGCAATCCATCCCTGTCTAGTGAAAGGAATTAGTATATCTTTCCAAAATACTGGGGGCGGGGGGGGACCAAAATGTCTGTTCCCTTTCTGTGCTCCACTGTTTTCTTTCCAATCTTTTATTTCTTAAACTTGATCAGTTGTATAGAATTCCTAATAGTATGGATTTGGGTGATTTATTTTTCCTAGTGTTTAAACTTATTTCTCTGGAGAAGGCAATGGCACCCCACTCCAGTACTCTTGCCTGGAAAATCCCATGGACGGAGGAGCCTGGTAGGCTGCAGTCCCTGGGGTCGCTAAGGGTCGGACACGACTGAGCGACTTCACTTTCACTTTTCNGAGTTTTCATTTCCATCAATTAATTTTTAAAAAGTAGTTGCTGCTTATAATTTTCATAGTATTCTAGACTGAACAGAAACCATCACACACAGAATTCCCGTGAATGAAACACAATGTCTTTGCACAGTGGTTATTTAAGATCGACTTTTAGATGCTTTAGTGATTTATAAATGAAACTTGATAATCATAAAAAATACTTAGCCTTGACAACTGTCCTTTGGTATTGATTTTAGTCTATATATTGATTATGTTATCAGTCTACTATATTCTTAATAACTAAACTCAAACCAGAGTATGTCAGTCTAGGAGAGGTGAAGGGTCTCTTGTCCACTGCACCTCCAGCAAGATTACTTCACACTGGAGTTTAAATTTACATCTTCATAGTCAATGTACTGCAGATACCCCTAGTTTTTTTTTTTTTTTTTTAATATCATCTCTTCAAGTTCCTATATCCTAGGACAAAATCATTCTGACATGAGTTTTGCCTGATTTTTCATAGAATACTTTTGAATTCTTGGGTATAAAACAATAAATATCCAATAGAAAAGTACTGTTCTCTCTTGAGTACTGTTTCTCAAACTGCAGGTCAGAACTCACACATCAACTGTGAAAGTCAGTGCAGTGAGAGTTACTAGCTTTTTGAAAAAGTGAGGTCAATTTTTTTTTTTTAAGTGAATCACACAGAGCCAGGCTAAATACTGTTTCATGAAATTTGTTTCATTCAATATGCGTACCCTGGGTTGTAATATAATATAATACTTATTGATGTCTCAGTAAAAAAAAAAAAAGCCACTACTCTGGTGGGTCAGAGGGACGTGATTTTAATTTTTGAGAATGGATAAACAAGCCCCTGAAGTTGAAATGACTGCATCTGTACCACAGCCGAGGGGTTGTGACTGGAAGACGCTGTGTTTCTACCACCCCAGGGCGTGGGGTAACCTGCTCCAGCTGGGGCGCGCGCTTCTGCCATCAGACGTATGGTGCATGGAAGAGAAAACACTTTAAAAATTTATCCTAATACTCAAAGATTTTGCCAGGATCAAAGATGAGAAACGAAACGGCCACCAGCAAACGTGTGCTTCCCCGTGTGACGGGCAGGAGACCCATTGCACAGAGCTGACAAGCGTTTACTTACTTTGCCCACAAGGTATCCAGTTCAAGACGCACCACCAGATGTTAAACATGGAGGCGTGATGGTAGACGTGAAGAAAGGTGATCTGGCTGGTTTTCTTCCGCAACACAAAGAAAATTGTGTCCAGGAACTCTATTAATTTGGAGAAGTAGTACCACCACAACACCCTGGCTACCTGTAGGAGAAGTCAAGCGGGAGGAAGACAGGGTGAGCTGTGATGCCTCCCCGGGCCGCCTGCCCCTGCGGGCGCCAGGCCAGGCTTCACTGGCTCACCTGCCCGGCTCCCAGACCAGCGAGAACCATCTCACCCGGCCTCCCTGCTGCCAGCTATTCCTTATTCCCAGCAATCCATCCCTGTCTAGTGAAAGGAATTAGTATATCTTTCCAAAATACTGGGGGCGGGGGGGGACCAAAATGTCTGTTCCCTTTCTGTGCTCCACTGTTTTCTTTCCAATCTTTTATTTCTTAAACTTGATCAGTTGTATAGAATTCCTAATAGTATGGATTTGGGTGATTTATTTTTCCTAGTGTTTAAACTTATTTCTCTGGAGAAGGCAATGGCACCCCACTCCAGTACTCTTGCCTGGAAAATCCCATGGACGGAGGAGCCTGGTAGGCTGCAGTCCCTGGGGTCGCTAAGGGTCGGACACGACTGAGCGACTTCACTTTCACTTTTCACTTTCATGCATTGGAGAAGGAAATGGCACCCCACTCCAGTGTTCTTGCCTGGAGAATCCCAGGGACGGCGGAGCCTGGTGGGCTGCCATCTATGGGGTCGCACAGAGTTGGACACAACTGAAGTGACTTAGCAGCAAACTTATTTCTCTATCCTTCATACTTTCTGTAAAGAGCAATGACAGAGGCTTAGCTGGATTCAGGTTTAAGGTTGGGGGGGTAAGATTACAGTTGACCGACCCTTGAACAACGGGGCAGGGATGGTCGTGGCACTGACCCCCGGCATGGTCCAGCGTCTGTGTATAACTTACAGCCAGCCCTCCATAGCGTGGTTCCTCCGTGTCGGGTTGTACAGCAGCACTTTAGTACTGAAAAGAGTCTGTGTATTAAGTGGACCCACGTGGTTTAGTGGTCAACTGTACTTCAGGTGTGGGTCTGTGTACTTCCTATGGACTCACATCAAGAGGTACCCAACTTCTGGCTGTCCCACTGACACTAACATCAACAGAGTTCAGGTGTTCGCAGCCTGACCCAGTCATCGTGAAGCTTCCACTCAGCTTTCACCCAGTAGCTTCAGCATTTACAGATCACTGCAGTCTGGACCCATTACCCTTCACTAGAAGCTGCAAAACGGTGCTTCTCCAATGCTCTTTATACTTATGTGTGTGTTTTTGTCTTTATAGAAATAGCTCTTCCTCTTGAGCTATTTGGAAGCTCACATAGCAGGTGAGATGCTGTTAGTCACTCAGTCGTGTCCAACTCTGTGACCCCCATAGGCCATAGCCCACCAGGCTCCTCTGTCCGTGGGATTTCCCAGGCAAGAATACTGGAGTGGGTTGCCATGCCCTTCTCCAGGGGATGTTCCTGACCCAGGGGATCGAACCTGGGTCTCCTGCATTGCAGGCGGTTTCTTTATTGTTTGAGCTACCCGGGAAGCTCTTGCTCTTTAGCTATTTGGAAACTTACATATGAATGGCAGGATAGATGTTTGATTCTTTTCAATTTTTTTTTTTCTAGAATTACTTGGTGTCCTAGTAACCTTCAAAAGGTAACAAAGATTTTTTTTAGTGTCATTTTAAACCCATTTAGTTTTTATAAATTTAATATGTCAGTATTCCTCTTGACACTCAAACTGTCCCACTTTAGCTGTGGGAGTCCCTTTAAGCTGGCCATTACATCTTCTTGTGACCCCAGCTTCCTGGCTCTGTCACTGATGTCCTGGATTCTTCTCATATATGTATTTCCCCCCACCGAACAGGAATCGGTCAACTCTCTAAGAACACTAAACCCTCCTGGTGGATTATATTTAGAGAGCATGATGGGGGTATCACTGCTGGTTTCTCAGAGACTAACTAGACCTTTCCTGTGAACAGAGCTAAAAAACTACGTTTTAGAAAGAATGTTCATTTTTATATTTCTGATTTAAATCTATGATTACTGAGTCTTGGTTTCTCTTTTCTATGTTTCAAATATTAGTTGTAATGATATTAACATTATTATGTACTTTCTCTTAAGCATACCTGTAATAGTCCCACAAAAAGCAATACCATTATTTTTATTAATAAGAGCAGCGCCCCCCCCCCAAATTACTGAATGCTATTGAGGTCATCTCACTCAGGGTATGCAGTCAAAACACTGTTTAAAGGCACATGAAAGAATTCCTTGGGTGGTTATGTCAGCAACTTAATATATGGGTAATTATTTTATTTCCAAGATGTGGAGTGAGAGGCTGCCTTATATTGTTTTTAAATTTGCTTTATAATTATGTGAAAACACCTACTGTTTCTGAAAATTAGATAAGGGACATTCAGAGAAGTCCAATTTCCACCTCTGTCTACTCTGCCCTGGTCCCTCCCCTAAAAGAAAACCATCGTGTTTGCTTATGGTTTTAAAAAGAAACAATGGCAGAATAAACTAAAAGTTAAGACACGCATATTCCTATCATTTTCTGCACGTGAGGCCCTGTACTATAAGCATGGTCTGTGGGTTGCTGTTTTCACTGAGCTCCATCCTGGAGATGATTCTGTATCGGGACAGAGGTATCTTCATTCCACTTTGCAAAGGGATCTACTGCGTGGATGTGCCACGGCTTGTTCCATCAAGGGATCTACTGCGTGGATGTGCCACGGCTTGTTCCATCTGTCCCCCAAGTGAGCACTTCTGCTAGGACAGAGACCCCTTCTTAATCTGAGCCCGGCCTCCATCCTTGTCTCTGGGAGGAGAAAGCTTTCTCTCCTTTTCAGTGAGAAATGGTTACACACAGCTGACTCACCCGGATGTCGGCCTCCCCTGCACTGGTCAGATCCTGGCACTGTAAGTTGTAGCCTCCTTCCCAACTGGAGAGAATAAGCTGCCAAAGAAACAAAGGAGGAAAAAAAAATCAGTGCAAAAATTTGGACGAAAACTCACCTTCCTATTCATGTTTCTGATTGGCATCTAGTCAAGGTTTGAGTTCTCCCCAGTATGAGCTTTACTCAATCCTGTTCCCAAACATACATTATCAAAGTACCTAATTTCTTGCTGCTGAACTGGTATCAGTGGTTAAAATCCTTGGTCAATATAGGATTTACTTCTAACCTTCACAGCCACCAAAAACAGAATTTAGCTATCAGTTGAGTAACAAAATATTTTCCATAAATAATTACCTAATCATATGCTCTACAAATAAAATATAGAATTAAATGTAAACAGATGTGAAGAAACTACACTAAAATTTTAGCACTTTATCGGCTTACATAGAAATATTTGTTACTTGATCATCCCAATGTTATGAATTATGTATTTATTACCATTTTCCATGAGAAAACCAGGGCTCACAGACACTCTTAAATCATTGTCTTCAGTGTATTTATGCTATGTAGTAATCAGTCATTTGTGCGATTATAACTGGTACATATCTGGTTTCCCCATTATGCACAAAAAACAAAGCTCCATAAAGTCTATGCCTCCTCCTCTGCTCATTTTTTGCAACTACAATTCCTTGTCCAATGCTTGGCACAGAGAAGGTCCTCAATGACTATCTGCTTGTGATCACGCGACTGTAGGTAGCAGAAGGACGGCTGGATTCAGGTCTTCTAACTCCTTGTCTAGTGCTCCATCTACAACGTAAGGCAATGAACTTTCTTTGTGGGAAATTCTATAAAAGTTTTCTGCCTTCTTTCTCACTGTTACTAAGAAACTTAAAATTCTAGACTATAAGGTCTTTGGCTTTGATTTACATATGATATTATATGTGAAAGCCTATAATTTTCTGTATCTTATCAAAAAGGTGTAAAGGTACCGACTCTTAGAGCACGGAGGGAGGGATGTTAACGAACTCAACACCAAGAAAAAGAGATAAACTCCAAGAACACTGAGAATGTTTCAGAACCTTCGTGAGTCTTCCATATCCTCATCTGCGTCTCTTCTAACAAAATCACCCCAGTTAACATCGTGATAAGTATAGATTATCAGGATAAATGAATCCAGGGAAAGTAAGAGAGACTGAACCTTCCTGGTGGGCCTATTACAGATCAAGTCACCCCCAGGTCCCAGAGCTGTCCATGCTGGTTTTCAAATGGGAACTGGTGGGAGGCCCCAGTGGATCCAGGAATATCTAGAAGTGTATGTAAATTTTTTCTGCCTTTTTCAAAATAAAGCTACTTAACTTTGTTCAGAAAGATTAATTAAAAACCTCCATGGTCAGGCTGCAGGTCTGCAGCTCGGGGCTCTACCATCTACCGTGTTTACATAATAGCAACGCCACAGTAGGAAAGAACAGGCCATGCTCTGCTTAGTCAGCTGTCCCCGGGCTGTCCCCTCCCCACCGCGCTTCTGCAGAACCATCTGACAGACTGAGTCCCCAGTGGATCCAGGAATATCTAGAAGTGTATGTAAATTTTTTCTGCCTTTTTCAAAATAAAGCTACTTTGTTTAGAAAGATTAATTAAAAACCTCCATGGTCAGGCTGCAGGTCTGCAGCTTGGGGCTCTACCATCTACCATGTTTACATAATAGCAACGCCACAGTAGGAAAGAACAGGCCATGCTCTGCTTAGTCAGCTGTCCCCAGGCTGTCCCCTCCCCACCGCGCCTCTGCAGAACCATCTGACAGACTGAGTGGCAGGGCGAGCAGCCAGGCTGGGGGAGGCTGAGTGCCTCACCCCAGACCCCTCCTGATGCCCTGGGCGCGCTGGTTTGCACGAAGCACCCAACTTGCGTATTGAAGAGGAAGAAACCAGGCTTTCAAACAGGGCCGTCAGCCTTAAGGAGGTGTGGGCCAACCTGCTCCAGAATATGACTAGAATCCACTCCCCGTCTCCACTGCCCGAGTGCACGCCACTGGTGTCTGTGACTGCAGCACCTTCAAGGCTCCCAAGCAGACCCTCTGCCTCCATGCTTGCCCCAACTCGCTGAGTCCATTTTCCACGTTGCAGATCCCATCACTCCTCCATTAACATCCTCCGATGGCTCCTCCCGAGAGCAGCCTGTTCCTGGCGAGGCCCTGGGTAACCTGCCCCGTCCTCATCTCGCATCACCAGTCTTCCGTCCACTCTCCCTGGCACACTGCTGCTGCTCGTGGTCCTCGAACACCACGCTGAGCTTGCTGCAGCCTCGAGGCCTCCCCAGATCTTGACCTGCCTGGCCGGCCCTCATCACCGCGTGCAGCTCAGCCATCGCCTCCTCAGAGAGGCCTCCCCAACCCCGCCTGGCCCAGTGCTCCCTCTTGCACTGTGCTCCAGAGCCTGGGGCTCGACCTGACACCGTGTAGGGCCTGCAGGGCATGTTTGCTGGAACAACGTTAGTGGTTTCAGGGCAGCTTCCTGGCCTAAGCACACGTCTGGCCTGGGTGTAACAGGTTAGCAAGGTTAAGATAAGCTGCTGCTGCTGCTGCTAAGTCACTTCAGTCGTGTCTGACTCTGTGTGACCCCACAGACGGCAGCCCACCAGGNCAGGGCATGTTTGCTGGAACAACGTTAGTGGTTTCAGGGCAGCTTCCTGGCCTAAGCACACGTCTGGCCTGGGTGTAACAGGTTAGCAAGGTTAAGATAAGCTGCTGCTGCTGCTGCTAAGTCACTTCAGTCGTGTCTGACTCTGTGTGACCCCACAGACGGCAGCCCACCAGGCTCCCCCGTCCCTGAGCCCCTAGTGTAAGCCCGTAGTTTAAGGGGAGAACTTAAACCCCGAAAGAGGTTACGGTCAGGAGGCTAGGAGGCACCCAACCACCAGCAGTGATTCTGAGCTGAGAGATGGAAAAGTCTGAGAAACAGCAGATGGGTCGGGGCTGAAGCTCACCGTGGAGAGTGAGCTCTGTGCAGGGGTTTCTCCCTAAGACACAAACCCCGTACCGCACGGGGCGGTTCAGGCACTGGACTGTCGTCCCCGCTCCTGCCGTCAGTGCCCGCTGCGGACCTCGTCCTGGCGCACGGGACGCCTGTCCCCTGCACTCGCGCTAGTCTGTGAGCTCTGCGAGAACAGAAACACCTCTGACCTCGCTGTGGCCCCTGGGCCGCCCGAGCGGGTGCTCGCTGAGTGCCGGCTGAACAGAGCTGACGTCCTGACGCTCAGGCCGGACGTCGCGTCTCTGTCTTACAGCCAACTGGCCGAGCGAGTCCCCCAGGGCCGCAGAGGCCGTGGAAAGCCGCCACTGCGCTCCGCCCGCCTCCAGCGGGCTCGCACCTCTGACCGTGAGCCGCCAGGCGGGTCCTGCAGACGCAAGGCCGCTGAGACCCGCCCGGGAAGAGTGCCTCTCCCTGCTGCCCAGGGAGGAACGAGCCCGTAAATTGCTCCCTTGCAAGCTCAGCCAGTGGACTAAGATTGACCCAGGAGGGAAACTAGACTAAAAGTTCCCCTCTTGGACTCAGGTGGCCTGGTTTCAGAGCTGTCAGGCTGGCCTTTCTGACCCCAGGTCCTGCCACAGGCACTCTGACGCCTCCGATCCCGTAATTAGTGTTTCAGAACAGTCATTGTAGATGATGGTCACTGACCATTATTAGGATGGTGCATATTAGACTAATTAAACACAGATTAAAATCTGTGGGTGAGAGGGCCTATGTTTCAGACAAGAACTTGTTTTCATTCAGAATCCAAGGGCCCCAGGAAGGCAGCTATATGTGTGCCAGTCCCTATTAGCCATGTATAATACATATGAACGATTTTATCCTAATTTTTCTCCAAAAAGACTCTGTTTTAGTTCTCTCTCTCTTGAGGTTTATTTAACACTTTAAGATTTTCTCTTGTATTACAGTAAGTAACCTTTGGTTGTATAGGCAGGGCCATCATTACTTGTTCTTTTTCTTGTGAAATTACTCAGGTTTGGCAGATTATAAAGGAATAGGGAAGACATGATGGAATGCAGGCAACCACAGTTCAGCTGGGATATCACCCCAGGCCTCCGGGAGCTGGTCGTCAGGACACACAGTGGCCCAGAGATGCAAGGAGCATCCTTTAAGGGATGTTATATTTGCATTTCAGTCAAACTAACTGCATTTGATGTTTAATTTAAAAGAATACTCAATAGCTGTCTATCCTCAGGCAAACCAGTTTAACTTTTCTAAGCCTCAGTATCGTAATCTATAAAAGGAGAAAACAATAATACATGATCTTTAAGCCCATTCAGATCTAAATTGTGACTTTAAATTATAAGTAAAGACTAAGGGCTAAAGAAATAGGTCTAAATATAATAAGAAAAATTCAACTTAGAAACAGTGTCTTCCACCCATTTGGAAGGAATAATATCAGGCGCTGGAGCTGGAACAGCTTCTTGAGATATTAAAGATCAGTATTGATAGAAACCGTGGAAAGTTCTGGAATGCCCGACGTAACTGTTTTGTGGACACTTACCTCTGCCAGCATGTATGCAGAGAGGAGTGTGATTCCAAGATTGTACAAGGTGAGGATGCCCCTGAGGGAAAGGGCAGGTCTGTTCCTCATGCATCTGTTGCCCAGCCATATCAACAGCAGGTATAAGACAGTGAGAGACAAGGTAGGGAGGTAGGAGTCCAGCATGAACCACCCTCTGACTCGAGCATCTGAAAAGAAACACATAGTGAGAACCCCACAGAACACCCTGCGTGCTTAGTAAGGAGACGCCGTCTCCTGCGCTGCATGTGTCGCACCGGGTCCAGCAGGGAACCGTGGGCCACAGCGTGAGCAAGCTGGATTCAGGTTCCATTAGGAAGAAGAAACCAGTGGGGCTGAAACAGCTAAGGAAGGTTCCACGGCGTGAACAGGGCTTAGGCCGAACACTGACAGTGACAAATAAGAGGTGGGAAGTAACCGTTCTCAGATGTCTAAGCAGCAGAGTTCTGTGTCTGCTCCCAGTAAGTAGCAAGCATGTGTGTTACACCCTCCCATACAAATGGCTCAGAAAGCGCCAGCACCTGCAGGAGGCCATCGGGCAGTTAGCAGCTGAGTCAGGATGGGAATCCAGCTCCTGGGTCACTGCACCTTGCTGCTGCCTCCACAGAGCGGCTCTGGGAGGCGGGACAGAGCACACTGTCCCTAGTGTGTGCCCTAGCTCCTAACACCCGCATCCCCTGGAGTCAGCTTAGGATCAACGTATAGAAACCAGGAGTGGTTAGAGTCCAGCTGGTCCAAACGGGGCAGCAGGATTACAGGAGGGCGACGGCGAGAGGCTGGAACGAGCCTTGGAGCTGAGGGTTCGGAACAGGAAACAAACCAAGGACCCAGATCTGATCGTGGACCAAGAGTACGCACAGCCAGGAGGCAAGTGTCCCTTACTCTGGAGGGTGAACATGTACAAACCGAAAGAAGCTTTTCACAAAGATGGCACTGAAGGCGAAGAAGGAAGCCCCTGCCCCTCCTAAAGCCGAAGCCAAAGCAAAGGCTTTGAGGCCAAGAAAGCTGTGAGGCCAAGAAAGGCGTCCACAGCCACAAAGACGGGACGTCACCCACCTTCCAGCGGCCCAGAACACTGTGGCTCAGGAGGCAGCTCACACATCCTCGGAGAGCACCCCCAAGAGAAACAGACTGGACCACTGCACCATCCTCAAGCTCCCCCTCACCACCGAGTCAGCCGAGAAGAAGACAGAAGGCCACACCACACGCGTGTCCACGGTGGGTGTCAAGGCCAACAAGCGCCCAATCCAACAGGCTGTGAAGCAGCCCCCTGATGCTGACGTGGTCAAGGTCAACACCCTGATCAGGCCTAATGGAGAGAGAGAAGAAGGCATAAGTTTGACCAGCTCCGGACTATGATGCTTGGATATTGCCAGCAAAATTGGGATCATCTAAACTGAGAGTTTGGAGAAGGCGATGGCACCCCATTCCAGTACTCTTGCCTGGAAAATCCCCCAGACGGAGGAGCCCAGTGGGCTGCAGTCCATGGGGTTGTTAAGAGTCGGACACGACTGAGCGACTTCACTTTCACTTTTCACTTTCATGCATTGGAGAAGGAAATGGCAACCCACTCCAGTGTTCTTGCCTGGAGAATCCCAGGGATTGGGGAGCCTGGTGGGCTACCATCTATGGGGTCACACAGAGTCAGACACAACAGAAGCGACTTAACAGCAGCAAACTGAGAGTTGGACTATAAGGAAAGCTGAGTGCTGAAAAATTGATGCTTTTGAACTGTGGTGCTGCAGAAGACTCTTAAGAGTCCCTTGGGCTGCAAGGAGATCCAACCAGTCCATCCTAAAGGAAATCAGTCCTGAATATTCATTGGAAGGACTGATGCTGAAGCTGAAACTCCAATACTTTGGCCACCTGATGCGAAGAACCGACTCATTTGACAAGACCCTGATGCTGGGAAAGATTGAAGGTGGGAGGAAGGGACGACAGAGGATGAGATGGTTGGATGGCATCACCGGCTCAATGGACATGAATTTGAGCAAGCTCCAGGAGTTGGTGAGGGACAGGGAAGCCTGGCATGGTGAAGGCCATGGGCTCACAAAGAGTCAAGACACAGTTGAGTGACTGAACTGAACTGAAACTAAGTCCAGCTGGCTAATTCCAAATATAAAAGTTTTCACTATTAAAAAAAAAAAAAAAAACCTAAAGAAAACACACACAGTAGAACTATAATACAGTCAGTAACTAGACAATAACTGGAGGCACAAAGTGATTTTTGTTCTCTGTTCTGCTCCTTTTTGTTGTTGTCTAGAGAAAGAAGATGGTTTGGCTCAGAATTATGAGAACTGTACACTGACTCTGATCTCTGTAAACAGAGCTGTTGGAGCTGGATTCTCCTTCCGGGATCCCTCTGGTCCCCAGAGCCCCAGTTCCCCTTCTGCTCCCCACCAGCCCATCCAGCCCTGGGCTCTCCACATCCCGTCCTTCAGAGCACAGTTTCTATGAGCCAAGTGCCTTCTCGAGCTCTGTGTCATCACTGATGCTGTGAACTTCCCACATTTGTGACAGAGCTGAAAGGTAAGGGGAGCGTTCCTGCAACTAACAAGTTACCTTTCGCACAAGGGGCTCATAACCATCTGTCCTGAGGTCTGCGCACTGTGCCACTTCCTAATGTCCGCCTCCACATCTAAAGCCGGCATGTCCTTCAAGGCCCACGTCAAGGGCCTGGCCTCTGAAGGAAGCCACTTCCCCCTGCTCTTGCATAACTACAGCTCTTCAGTGTAACAAAACAGCAATCATCTTACAGTCTGCATGCTATCATGGAGACAGTGTGTGCTAGTTGCTCAGTCTTGTCCAACTCTTCGCGACTCCATGGTCTGTAGCTTGCCAGGATCCTTTGTTCATGGGATTTCCCAGGCAAGAACACTAGAGTGGGTTCCCTTGTCCAGGGGATCTTCTTGACCCAGGGATTGAACCCAGGTCTCCTGCACTGCAGGCAGATTCTTAACCATCTGAGCCGCCAGGGAAGCCCATGTGGCTATAGCACTGTTTTTATAATGAACATTTGCTGAGCACAGATTCTGGGCCACACACAGTCCTAAAGCCTTTTATGTGTGTTAACTTAAAATTCTCAAAGCAGTCTAATTATACAGGTGATCTTATTTTGAACAGCTGTATAGAGGTGTCACTGACATATACAGAAAACCCTGCACACTTTTCCTGTGTACAATCTGATGAGTTTGGACACATGCAAAGCCCTGCACTGCCAACACCACAGTCAAGGTGATGGATAACTCCATCCTACAGGCAGAATTATCTCTGGTTTACAATAGAGAAAAACTGAGTAAAAACAGCTAAATAACTTGCACTAAACTCTGCCCTGCCTCTGCTTATGGTATTATGAGTTAAACAGTGTCCCCCAGAAAGGTGTGTTCAGGTCCAAACTCCTGGTCTCTGTAGAGGCAGTCTTACTGAGAAATAGGGTCTTTGCAGACACAAACCAGCTAACATGAGGCTGTACTGGGTGAGGTGGGCCCTGCTCAGGGAACTGTGTCCTGATAAGAAGGGGAGGCGCAGGAGGAGGAGGCCACGTGGAGACGGAGGCAGAGACAGGGGCGATGGAGTGATGGCGCTCCAGGGCAGCGGCCGGAAATCCCTGAGCAGGAGGTGTGGATAGAGCGCTCCCGGAAGCGCAGGGCAGGCAAGGCTCTGCTGACACCGTGTTTCCAGAACAGGGAGAGAATGAACTGCTGTTGTCTTAAGCCGCACAGTCTGTGGGATTTTTGCTATGACAGCCTGGGAGACTTAACACACGTGGCTGACTTCCGCACTTCCTGTCTCAGAGGTTCTGCATTCAGGCTCCAGCCGCAGTGTGTACGCTGAGAGGTGAGACTACCTTGTATTTCTACTCAGTCTCACCCATAACTTACAGCTGCTTAGTGTGGAGGTGAAGGCAACAGTCATTCAATGCGTGCCAGTCGACAGGTCAGGCAGTGCTGGAGGCTGTCACTGTAAACAGTGGCCCTGGTTGTCAGGGAGGGTCACAACCGCCCTAACCAAAACCCGGGGCCGAGCACCTACAAATCATCGTCTTTGGGACCTGAGATGTTAGCTCTGCAGCAGGGTCAGGTATTTGCCCAGAACAATCTCTCTGGACGGTGCCAACATGGCACAGGTACAGTTGGAAAAGGCTTGGGGACGCCTGTCGGTTCCCCAGGAGACTTGCCACACGACTTCAGCCCGGCCACCTCAAGGGAGAGGAGGATGCCTGCCAGCCGGGAGGCCCAGCCTCCTGCCATCGTAGACGTCACCCGGTCAGCGGTCAACTGTCAACCTCACAGTCTCCTCGCAGCACAGGGAATTTCCATAAAAATGACCAGAACTGAGCAAAACAACTGCAGTCCTGTGCTTAACTGCTCCCCATCCATGCAATTCCGGGTGACAGTGGCCTTACCGATGCCAAAGCTCGGTGTGGCCCTGGCTCAGACACTGCCTGTTAAGTCTCTGGTGGAGACACCACATGCTGGCTGGTCACCCAGGAGCCCCGCGTGCCTGCTGGAGTGCCATGCCCTCGACACTGCCTGCGCAGCAGTGCCGCAGCGGGCACGCCACACAGAGTAGGCTACGGGGGACCGGTATCCCACGCTGCCCGCCCCACGGCGTCATCACAGGGAGAAGATGGAAAACAAAACGAAGACCAAAGACAATGTGAGTACACAGATGTCTGCATTTTAAAGCTCTGCCATCAGAGGATCATCTCACTAACACTATGTAAGCGGTCACTCGCCCAGGATAGTTTTCGTGGCCTGTGTCTCTGCATGATTCTATTTGAAGGTTCTGAGAAACTGGAAAACCTCATTTCCCTCTCCTCTCACCCCCTAATGCTGAGGAGACAACTTGTAAATTCTCCAGCTCTGTGAACCAGCAAGGCTCAAGGGAAACAAAGCATGCTCTTGAAACTTTCCTCATTTATTTGCAAAATATATAGTGTCTAATAGGTTCCTAGGACTGTTAAGACACCCTGGGGATACCAGTCATGGTTCCTGTCCTCATGGAAGAAAGAGCTGTTAATCAAGTGCATGAAGGAAATAAACAGAAGCTGAAACAGAGCATAACGAGAGATTTAAGATTCGCTGCTTTCAAGGGCAGATCTCCGACGTCCTGGTGAGGGAAAGGCTATCCGAGGAGGGGACGGTTAAGCGGCCATCCGACGATGGTGTAAGGAGCTGACCATGCTGGGGAGCAGCAGCATAGGGTTGAATTTTACGCTCAGAGGAAGGAAAAGATGTCTAGAGCATGGGGAGAGGGGACAGCTGGGGCCGCACAGTACAGGGCTGTGTGGTCCAGGAGGAGCTGGGTCTTATCCTGAGGATGCAGGGAAGACCTGATGGGTTTTAAGCTAGAGTCTGCACAATATGACTTGGGCTTTTGAAGTCTTATTGCAGCTGCCACTGAGCAGACGAGGAGGAAAGGCAGCCGCATCAGGAGGGCCCCCGTGGTCTGATTGGGCGGTGATGGATGAACCACTGGGACCCTCAGGATGGCTGGGAGCTGAGGAGCCCGAACCGTGGCTCCGGGCAGGGAAAGCCCAGCGTGTCTAGAGGGAGTCTATCGGACAGGGAGGGGCAGAGAGACCGTGTGTGAGGAGGTGGGAGGCGGGTGGAGGAAGGGAGGAGAGGAAGAAGCAGGCTTGGAAGGAAAGGACTGCCACCATGGCAGCCGCGGAGGGACCAGAGGCATGGATGGCACTGCGCTGAGTTCCTGTCCCCGGGAGAGGCTGGAGGGCAGGAGGCGGGACCTTGCAGGGGCGAGGGGTGGGGGCCCCGGGAGGAGGGGCGGCAGGTCTCAGGGAAGCAGGGGCCCTGGGGGGAGGGGNGAAAGCATAAGCCATCCGGCTTCATTGACAGTCAATTCATGCATAGGTATATAGTCAAAATCAAATGCCCTGTGCGTCCTGGCATTTTTAATGCATTGCATAATTTATTATGCTGTCTGCAGTGACACGGAAGTAGCAGTACATTTTTACTTCATGTTAAAAATATGAAGTGGAAGGTCAAACGGCACATGAGGAGGCTGAGCCGGGTGAATGGATGTATGAATATATAGAAGGCTTTGCTGAGTAAGTTTGCAGGTTGGGTATATATTTAGGCAGGTTAAAAAATACCTATGAATTACACTTGAAAGTATAAGTATAGTTTCTAAAATAAAAATGCAATACTAAAAGTGATTAGATTAGAAAAAGTTATATTGAGAGAGCTTTCACTGCTATTCAAATATTTTACCAAATCCATGCCTGAGATATTTTACATTGGGTGCTATAAAAAGCACTTTGGGGTATTAAACTCACTTTCTGGATACTAAAGAGCAACAGATAAATAGAGTATGATAAGACCAAAATCTGTTGTTTTCCTCAACTAGATCAATGATTTTGTGGTTTGAGTTTGTTACTTTCCAGGGAAAAGCATCCAAAAAGGATTATTTTTGAATTTCATTTTAAAGATTAAGTTAGAATTTGATCATGTATTAACAGATTAATACTCATTCGGTGAGGTGTTGCCTAAACTTTTTATATTTCTTCCCATAGGAAACATTTCTACTATCTTAGATCCCTAAAATCCTACAAAGATAGAAGGATTTAGACACAGTATAAAGTAAGTCCAGGAGGTGGAAGGATTAACTCAGACATTAGCCACTGTCCCTGGAGTACAAGTAGAAAACTGTCAAGACTTGTGAAAGAACTACTTTCCCCCTCAAAGTGTGTGTGTGCAGGTTCTCCCGTGCAGGAGAGGTCTCCTTTATTGCAAGAATCAGTGTGTAGCCTTCAGTGTGGGCCTGGAAAACAGATTTGTATGTTAGAGTAATTTAGCTGCCGTGCTGCTGCTGTTTAGTCGCCAAGTCACATCCACCTCTTTGTGACTCCCATGGGCTGTAGTCTACTAGGCGCCTCTACCCATGGGCTTTCCCAGGCAAGAATACTCAAGCGGGTTGCCATTTCTTTTTCCATTTGTAAAAGGGAAATTTTCCATTTTCTTTTTAACTTTGGGCAATGAAGATTGAATGAATCCTTCATGCTTAAGGCTTTACCTCCCATATTGATTGATTCATTTCACCAAGTGTCTTCCCTACATTTTAACAGCAGCCATATCCACAAATCTGTGTTCCCTTGTAATGTCTGGACTATTGGCTTTCAACCTCAGAGGTCTTATTTAAAGAGAGTTCATCTGGGGACTTCTCTGGTGGTCCAGTGGTTAAGACTCCATGCTCCCAATGCAGGGGGGTGCAAGTTTGATCCCTAGTTGAGGATCTAAGATCCCCCACGCTGAGTGGTGTGGCCAAAATAAAGAAGAAAAGAATGCTTATTTGGAAGCCCAGATAAAACACACGAAGCCAGAACAGGTTTCTGGTTAGGACAGGGGCGCATTTGTCAGGAGCTCCTTCCTTCCTACCTGGCTCAGCATCCATTTTCTCCCCTCCCCCTCCTCCTTCCAGGACTCTGCAGAACAAAGTTTGGTGCGCATACGAGGATGGCAGGGAGCCCAACAGCCTGGTCTGAAGTAATAAGCTTCCTTACCTGAGAAACTTTTATCAGCTCATTTTACAAAGACAGCAAAAGGCCAACCCAGGAGGATATGGGGTCAGCTTTGTATTCTGTCACTTTTGCATTTCTGAATGAATGAGTATGGCTTTTAAAGGTAGATCATCTCTCAGGTTGTTTTGCATCGGATAAACCTCATGTGAACAGATCACTCTTACTTGCTGTTAACAGTGCTCTGTTTGGATTATATTTTCTGGATCTGTCAGTGTGGCTTTCAAACTGGAGTGAGGGAGTGAGGGCAGATGGAAGAAGGAGCTTCCGAGAGCATTAAGAGAGTATCTTTGAGGCAGAATGAACCTAAATAGCTTGGCTTATAGTGAAGTACTTGGAGTACCTTCCTCTTGTCTTTCCACTCTCATAACCCCAGTAGAGAGGACTTGCAAGTGGATCTGACTCTCCAGTTATTCCGTGAGTTGTAGCCGACCCTTGGAATAGGCTCCTCTGCCACGTCTGCTCAGAATTACAAGATACGTTACCAGGATATGGCCAAAGAATCCTGAGGAAGAAGAAACAGGAGGGGACATTTTAAGAAGGGATAGTAAGGCAAAGAATTATTCAGATGTCTTTCCAGAAGAAGGAGTCCATTTTATCAGCACGGTGGAACAGTGTCCAGTTACCAGAATTGGTGCCATGAGTCCTGGGCAGCCTGTCCTGAGGCATTACTACCAGGTCCTTTCTTGGTGGAGGAGGGAATCAGTTCAGTTCAGTTGCCCAGTCGTGTCCGACTCTTTGCAGTCCCATGAACCACAGCACACTAGGCCTCCCTGCCCATCACCAACTCCGGGAGTTCACTCAAACTCATGTCCATTGAGTCAGTGATGCCACCCAACCATCTCATCCTCTGTCCCCTTCTCCTCTTGCCTTCAATCTTTCCCAGCATCGGGGTCTTTTCCAGCGAGTCAGTTCTTCGCATCAGTTGGCCAAGGTATTGGAGTTTCAGCTTCAGCATCAGTCTTTCCAATGAATATTTAGGACTGATTTCCTTTAGGATGGACNAGGGGCGGCAGATCTCAGGGAAGGAGGGGCAGCAGGTCTCTGGGAAGGAGGGGCCCCGGGGGGAGGGGTGGCAGGTCTCAGGGGGAGGCGCCGGACTGTTCACAAGACACCTGCAAGGGCGCCATCCTTTTCTCTAACCAGACGGTGCTCCTTCCACATTGAGTTCTCAAGTTCTCACTCACCCCGAGGTCCAAACATATTGTCCAAAAAAGCATTGACTTCATCATCAAAAGCCTTTAGATGCTCCTGAAAAGACAAAGAAAAAATGATTTAAGCAGATGCTTCTGGAATCTCTCAAAATGAACCACTGCCAACAACACACGGTTGACTCAGTCTCCAAGGGTCCTGGCCTCGGGGACTTCTGACTGCAGAGATTTACGGGAGGTGGGCCAGGGAGGCGGCCTCACCATCACCAGCCTGTAAGGACTGGGAAGGAAACAGTTTCTCTTTCCATTTCTTAGGTAAGAGGAGTTCTGGAGGACAGTTTGGAACCTTCAGACATTGAAGGGTGACTGACCGTCCCATCTCCTTTGAGGATGGTTAGAGAGGTAGAAGCTTCTCCACAAACAACTCCTACTGTTGCAGTTCCTGGGCTATGTGCAAACCACATGGAAGTCTACACCCGCAGGACACACGTAATGTCTGTATGCAAGCCACAGAGTCTACACCCACAGGACGCACATAATGTCTGCGCAAGCCACAGGGAGAGTCTACATCCGCAGGATGCACGTAACGTCTGTGTGCAAGCCACAGAGTCTACACCCGCAGGACGCACATAATGTCTGCGCAAGCCACAGGGAGAGTCTATATCCGCAGGATGCACATGTCTCTGTGCAAGCCACAGAATCTACACCCGCAGGACGCACGTAACGTCTGTGTGCAAGCCACATGGAGAGTCTATACCCGCAGGACGCACGTAACATCTGTGCGCAAGCCACAGGGAGAGTCTACACCCGCAGGACGCATGTAATGTCTGTGGGCAAGCCACAGGGAGAGTCTACACCCGCAGGACGCACGTAATGTCTGTGGGCAAGCCACAGAGAGTCTACACCCGCAGGATGTGTGAAATGTCTGTGTGTAAGCCACAGGGAGAGTCTACACTCGCGGGACACAACCTAATATTAAAGAAAAATTCAGCTGAACTGTATTTCACAAAGCTAAACGTAAAACCACAAAGACAGCTCGTTTTTCAGGAAGGAAATTAGGTACTGTGGCTATTTTTCCCATTGTCTTTATGTTTTGTTTTTCAACACATTTTCAGTACATTAGCATCCATTTACTACTACAATAGATAGTGTCACTAGGGTATTCCAAATTAATTACCGCCACTTTAGTGGGTTCAGGGTGGGAGTGGAGAGTTTCTGCTAAGCATCTGATGGCTGATAAACTGGCTGCTGGCTCCCTTTCACGCTGGAGTGCCATCACATCGCTCAGAATACCTGCTCAGGTGTTCCCTTCCCCTGCTGCTAAGGTCTGGAGCACCTCCTCCGGGAAAGGTAGGAAGAGATGAACACTGCATAGTGTTTCTGGGAAAGGGAACTCTGACAAGGATTTCAGGTGAGCAGACTGGCCTCTGACAGCAAGTAAATTACCTGGATGGTTGTCAGAAATTCACGCAGAACATTCTCCATAATCAACAGCTGGTGTGCAGTCAAATGCATTTTATTCTCAAAGAAAATGTAAGTGCCAAAAAGGAGAATGGAGTTACTGGCTGGCATCAGAAAAGATGTGTGCGTTGGTGATCAGCACTTACTGTCTGCATCTGTCCCACATTCGTGGCATTGATTCGGAGGGAATTTCAAGGAAACGTAGGTCTCTGGGAACCTCAGGCAGCTTGGGGAGGAGGATGAGGATGAAAGACAAGCATTTATTAGCGCCCATGACCTGCTGACCGGTGAACTAGGACCTTTATCATTTCACCGTATCTCTATGGAAAGTACACAGACTAAACTGGGCTTCCCTGGTGGTTCGGTGGTAGAGTCCACCTGCCGATACAGGAGACATGGGTTTGATCCCTGGTCCGGGAAGATCCCACAGGCCGCGGAGCAACTAAGCCCGTGAGCTACAGCTACTGAGCCCGTGCCCTGCAATTAGAAGATGCCTCAACGAGAAGCCCGTGTGCCACAGCTACGAAGTAGGCCCTCCTGCCCCAACTAGAGACAAGCCCACGTGGCAATGAAGACCCAGCACAGCCAAAAATATATCAATAGATAAATTAGGGAAAAAAACTATCTGAACTAAACCAACTTTGGAAGATTTTAAATAGTGTTTTTATCTTTGGTTTCCATGAGGGACATCCTGGGAGACCTCCAGATTGGGGAAAGGTCAGTTACCTAACATCTCAAGGTGAAACAGCCTTATTTGTGCTGCTGTCCAAATAGGGCAGACCTGTCTAGAGGCCTTTCGTTCCCAAGCAAAGAAGGTTAACCTCACTGATGTAGCCACCCTCATGACAAACAACAATGAAATCTTCTCCATCGCCACATCCACCCACAATGTTTAAACTGTCCCAGTTTGTTTGCTAGCGTTCAAAATCCATCTTCCAATGTCAGCAGATCTGATACAGTGATAAAAGTCACAAGGCTTATATTACTTCTATTATCTTTCAGAAATTCAGTCACAGTGGAGGAAAACAGAAACAAAAGAAAAGCTAAGAGAAGAAAGACAGGAAGAGCAAACAGAATGAAAGAGAGCTATGACTGAATTCTTTCGGTCATTAACTTCCTGACTTATTAACCAATTCTCTGGACATTACCATGTGTCTGCACCATGTTAGATGCTGACATATGAAGTCAAAGGAGGCATGGCCCTTATCGTCACACAGGATAACAGACAAGTCATCAGTAATTAGGGGTCAGTTTCTTAAGTATGATAGGAAGGGTTAACAACGATGCACTGTAAGAACTGTGAGAAAGGAAATACTATCCAGCCATAAAAAAAAATCCTTGAGTATATTGTTCATAATTACATGAATAAAAAAGGAAAGAAGGTTGTTCCCAAGGTTGGGGGGGGAAGTCCTGGGTTTTCCTGGTGGCAAAGAAGGTGGTAAAGAATCCACCTGCTAAGACAGGAGACACAGGTTTGATCTCTGGTCTAGGAAGACCCAAATGCTGCAAAGCAACTAACAAACCCATGGGCCATAACTACTGAGCCTGTGCTCCAGAGCCCAGGGAGCCACGACTCCTGAAGCCCAGGCGGCCTAGAGCCCACGCTCTGCAACGAGAGAAGCCACGGCAGTGAGAAACCCACGCACCGCAACGGGAGAGTCGGCCCCGCTCGCCACGACGAGAGAAAGGCCTGCACCGCAACGAAAACCCAGCACAGCCAAATAAATAAATAGTTAAAAAAAAAAACACACCATACTTTAAAAAAAAAAGGAAAGAAAAATCCTGCCATTTGTGACAACCTGGGTGGACCGTGAGGGCATGATGCTGTGTGAACAAATAAGCCAGACAGAGAAAAAAATACCGTATGATCTTCCTTATGTACGGAATCTGAAAGAAACAAAACCAAAAAACCAAACCGAGATACAGAGAACAGATAGGTGGTTGCCAGAGGTGGGGGCTGGGAGGTGAAGGGGGTCAAAAGGTACAGACTTTCAGTCATTAAAAAAGAATCAAGTCCCAGCGATGCACTGTACAGCATTGTGGCTACAGTTAACAATACTGAATTGCATCACCGTGTGTAAGAGAGGTGGCTCGTGGGAAGCCGTTATACAGCACAGGATGCTCTGCTCCGTGCTCTGTGATGACCTAGATGAGTGGCTGGGGGGAGCCGGGGGAGGGGAGATGTGTATGCTTATGGCTTCCCTGGTGGCTCAGATGATAAAGAATCTCCCTGCAATGCAGGGGACATGGGTTCGAGCCCTGGGTCGGGAAGATGCCTGGAGAAGGAAATGGCAGAACCCACTCCAGTATTCTTGCTGGAGAATCCCGTGGACAGAGGAGCCTGAGAGTCAGACATGACTGAGCAACTAACAGCAAGCCACCATGGCTGATTCACACTGTTGTAGAACAGAAGCTAACGCAAAACTGTAAAGCAATTATACTCCAATTCACAATAATAACAATACTGTATTGAACATTTGAAAGTTGCTAAGAGAGTAGATCTTAAGAGTTATCATCACAAGAAAAAAATGGTAACTGTTCACGTTAACTAGACTTACTGTGGTGTTCATTTTGCAATATCTATAAATACCAGATCACTATACTGTACACCCGAAACAAAAGGAAAAATACTAGATTTCATTTAAATCTCTTATAAAGACAGCCTTCCAGGAAGAGCTGCTGCTTTGGTGAGTTTTGAAGGATTCTGGGACATCGTCTAGACGAAGGGGAGGAGCAGCAAACATACAGAGACGCGACTCAGCTGGGAGATGCTCGTGGCCAGGGCTCCTGGTGACCTTTCTGACAGACAGACGTAAGCCAATCGGGGAAGGTCAGAAACCTGAGGACAATTACCTCTTTGGTTCCGGGTTCTTTAAAACAGTTATTGAGGATGCAGTCTAAAAAGACAAGGATGAGATGGCAGCAGAAGAATATATCAGAGTTCCCATCGGGTCAGGAAAAGGTAAGCCAAAGTACAGAGCTGGGGCAGCGTTAGTCACCCAGGATGAACTCTGAGCAAAGGTGAGAGCAGAGCCTGGGTACCGAGTTCACAGCTGCACTCCAGGTCCTGCGTGTGGAAACGCAGGTGGATGAATGGATAATAGACGGTGATATAGCCTACAATGAAATACTACTCTGCAACATAAAGGAATGAACTACTGATGCAAACACGTGTGGATGAATCTCAAAATTATGATGTTGCATTAAAGAAGGCTTAAAGCTCAACATTCAGAAAACGAAGATCATGGCATCCGGTCCCATCACTTCATGGGAAGTAGATGGGGAAACAGTGGAAACAGTGTCAGACTTTATTTTTTGGGGCTCCAAAATCACTGCAGATGCTGACTGCAGCCATGAAATTAAAAGACGCTTACTCCTTGGAAGAAAAGTTATGACCAACCTGGATAGTATATTCAAAAGCAGAAACATTACTTTGCCGACTAAGGTCCGCCTAGTCAAGGCTATGGTTTTTCCTGTGGTCATGTATGGATGTGAAAGTTGGACTGTGAAGAAAGCTGAGCGCCGAAGAATTGATGCTTTTGAACTGTGGTGTTGGAGAAGACTCTTGAGAGTCCCTTGGACTGCAAGGAGATCCAACCAGTCCATTCTGAAGGAGATCAACTCTGGGATTTCTTTGGAAGGAATGATGCTAAAGCTGACACTCCAGTACTTTGGCCACCTCATGCGAAGAGTTGACTCATTGGAAAAGACTCTGATGCTGGGAGGGATTGGTGGCAGGAGGAGAAGGGGACGACAGAGGATGAGATGGCTGGATGGCATCACGGACTCGATGGACGTGAGTCTGAGTGAACTCCGGGAGATGGTCATGGATAGGGAGGCCTGGCGTGCTGCGATTCATGGGGTCGCAAAGAGTCGGACACGACTGAACGACTGAACTGACTGACTGACTGATGGTTCGCAATTCAGCTTCATTTTTCACTTTGGACAACATTGAGAAGCCTCAAAATTCCAGTTATAACAAACATTCCATTTATTTCTGGACACTTAGGGTTACTGTAGTCCAGTTAAATCTTTTTTTGTTTTTAATTTAGTTGAGAATTTCAAAAATAATCCATAACGGCCACTGATATTTTAAATTGCCTTAGGTCAGATAGTCCATTGTTGGAAATGTGCATGAGGCAGAATGACAGTTTTTAAACGAAAATTGATCAGAGATGTTGTGTGTGGAGGCAAGTGACTTCAAAAATTTAAGTAACTAGGGATCCCGTTTCTCAGAGGATTTTCTTCAGAATAAAAGAATAATTTTCAAGCAACTTGCATCTCAAATTTAGAGTTCAAACATCTCAAACAGTTTGCTACTATCATAGCCTGTAAGTCTAATACGAGCCAATTCCAAGGAAATGGCTTAGTCTGAAAGGATATAGCTGAAGGCTTTTCAGCCAGTTTTGATAANACTTGCATCTCAAATTTAGAGTTCAAACATCTCAAACAGTTTGCTACTATCATAGCCTGTAAGTCTAATACGAGCCAATTCCAAGGAAATGGCTTAGTCTGAAAGGATATAGCTGAAGGCTTTTCAGCCAGTTTTGATAGTATAGCACCTATTCCAAAGGAATGGACCAGCTGCTGAAAAACTCAGCTTTTCAGTGAAATGAGCCATGTTCCCTAGGAAGTGGTCCAAAGGTTTCCAACCATTTACAGCTAATATAGTCTGGCCTCAAAATCAGAGCAAGTGCCAAATGAGTACTCACACACAGGACAAGGTTGAAAAGACAAAATCTTTAAGCAGATCCTGAATAGCGCCTGGGGAACTTCAAATGCAAAGAGAGAGTAAACTGGAATCCAGGAGAAAGACATATCTTCAAACTCATGGGTCCGTGTGAAAAGCAATGGGTTCAGTGGGCTCAACTGTGCTTATTGTACCTGTTTCTTCACAAGCTCTGGAGCCTTTGAGCATCTTCTGTGGTCATTGTATGGGCAAACAAAATGTTGATTTAAAACAGATAGACTACAAATTATTTCTCCAGCAAAAGAACAAAACATGGTTTATTTAGGACCAGCAAAGAATTTCAGTTTGGGTTTGGCCATGTACAAGTCTTCACAAGGCAAGAGAAGGAGAATGTTTCTACAGAGGAGAAAAAGAAGTTGGGAAGACTACAGTAAACTGTGAGTCTAGGATTTTTCATTGACTGAATCCTTGCAAGGAAAGAAGAGTCTTGATGCTTCCTGCTGGACTCTGCTAGTATTTCAGAGAATGAGAACTCCCTCTGCTGGTCTCTCAGCTCCATTTAATTGAGGTTTTTATTTAATTTTCCACTTTACTTTTATTATTATTATTTATTTTTACTTTATTTTGCTTTACAATACTGTATTGGTTTTGCCATATATTGACATGAATCTGCCATGGATGTACCTGAGTTCTCAATCCTGAACCCCCCTCGCTCTGGTCTCTCAGCTCCATTTAATTGAGGTTTTTATTTAATTTTCCACTTTACTTTTATTATTATTATTTATTTTCACTTTATTTTGCTTTACAATACTGTATTGGTTTTGCCATATATTGACATGAATCTGCCATGGATGTACCTGAGTTCTCAATCCTGAACCCCCCTCGCACCTCCCACCCTATATCATCTCTCTGCATCTTTCCCGTGCACCAGCCTCAAGCATCCTGCATCCTGTATCGAACATAGACTGGCAATTTGTTTCTTACATGATAGTATATGTGTTTCAATGCCATTCTCCCAAATCATCCCACCCTCTCCCTCTCCCACAGAGTCCAAAAGTCCGTTCTTGGAGGAGCAGCAAACATACAGAGACGCGACTCAGCTGGGAGATGCTCGTGGCCAGGGCTCCTGGTGACCTTTCTGACAGACAGACGTAAGCCAATCGGGGAAGGTCAGAAACCTGAGGACAATTACCTCTTTGGTTCCGGGTTCTTTAAAACAGTTATTGAGGATGCAGTCTAAAAAGACAAGGATGAGATGGCAGCAGAAGAATATATCAGAGTTCCCATCGGGTCAGGAAAAGGTAAGCCAAAGTACAGAGCTGGGGCAGCGTTAGTCACCCAGGATGAACTCTGAGCAAAGGTGAGAGCAGAGCCTGGGTACCGAGTTCACAGCTGCACTCCAGGTCCTGCGTGTGGAAACGCAGGTGGATGAATGGATAATAGACGGTGATATAGCCTACAATGAAATACTACTCTGCAACATAAAGGAATGAACTACTGATGCAAACACGTGTGGATGAATCTCAAAATTATGATGTTGCATTAAAGAAGGCTTAAAGCTCAACATTCAGAAAACGAAGATCATGGCATCCGGTCCCATCACTTCATGGGAAGTAGATGGGGAAACAGTGGAAACAGTGTCAGACTTTATTTTTTGGGGCTCCAAAATCACTGCAGATGCTGACTGCAGCCATGAAATTAAAAGACGCTTACTCCTTGGAAGAAAAGTTATGACCAACCTGGATAGTATATTCAAAAGCAGAAACATTACTTTGCCGACTAAGGTCCGCCTAGTCAAGGCTATGGTTTTTCCTGTGGTCATGTATGGATGTGAAAGTTGGACTGTGAAGAAAGCTGAGCGCCGAAGAATTGATGCTTTTGAACTGTGGTGTTGGAGAAGACTCTTGAGAGTCCCTTGGACTGCAAGGAGATCCAACCAGTCCATTCTGAAGGAGATCAACCCTGGGATTTCTTTGGAAGGAATGATGCTAAAGCTGAAACTCCAGTACTTTGGCCACCTCATGCGAAGAGTTGACTCATTGGAAAAGACTCTGATGCTGGGAGGGATTGGGGGCAGGAGGAGAAGGGGACGACAGAGGATGAGATGGCTGGATGGCATCACGGACTCGATGGACGTGAGTCTGAGTGAACTCCGGGAGATGGTGATGGACAGGGAGGCCTGGCGTGCTGCGATTCATGGGGTCGCAAAGAGTCGGACACGATTGAGCGACTGAACTGAACTGAGACAACCCCCCCCCAAAAAAAAACCAAATTACATAGCTTCTGTTTACATGAAAGTCCAGAAAATAAAAAATTAGTTGTGTGACACACAAAAAATCAGTGGTTGCCCAGGGTGGCAGGAGAGAGGAGCAGAATAGCCTTCAAAATGAGAGGGAAACAGGGAACATTTTCACATACACGTGTGAGAGGATCTGTAGGAGTAGGACGACACCCCAAGGTGTGCGAAGGGTGTTGTTCTGTAGGAAAAAAAATCTAGTGGGAAATGATTCCATATGGAAAGTAGCATTTACAGAGAAGAATAAACAGCATCCGAAATGTCTCTACCTGATCACAGAGCCTCAACCCAGAGCCAGCTAACCCCCGCCCACCTGACCACATCCACCGCCACACCAGCATTCCCTCCCACACCCCCGGCATCCCAGCCCCGGAGGAGTGCTGGGGGTCACCCAGGTGACGTCCTGCACCCGCTCCTTGTCCTACTGCTAGGAGCGACACCACCGGGCGGGGGAGGAGAACCCTTCGGAGACCACCCATCGATATTACAGTATAGAAGGAAGTTTGGGGACATCATCATCAATTTCTTTTTCAAAGCTTTCACTGAACACAACTAACAATTTTCCACGCTCTAATGATCATGCTCTTGAAATGTGCTTTGATTATAATCAAGGCTTCCCAGGTGGCGCAAGTGGTAAAGGACCTGCCTGTCAACTCAGGAAATGTAAGAGACGCACGTTCGATCCCTGGGTTAAAATCCCCTGCAGGATGGCATGGCAACCCAGTCCAGTATTCTTGCCTGGAGAATCTCCATGGACAGAGGAACCCGGGCAGGCATGGGGTCGCCAAGAGTCAGATACGACAGCAGTGACTGAGCACAGCACCGAGTATTTCTCTGCATATTCTACTCTATGAAACTCAAACTTCCTGGTAATCTGGCCATACGCTTCACAGGCAGTTTAGCAATTACCTGTTTCCACAAACCCGTTAGACAGCATCTGCACCACGGAAACAGAAATAAAATCACTTTTCCTTATACTTGTTGTATCTGAATACAATATTCTGAAAGTGGCCTACTGAGGGAAGAATGCAGAGAAACTGGTGGCCCCTTTTATCAGGATGCTCTATTTCTGTTAAAGTATCAGAAGACTGCACTCACACTCACACCAGGTAGTCAGTCACTGTCAACAGACATTTCCAGGTACGTCTCGTGCTGTGTGTGTGCACGCTCATTCTCTGCGACCCCATGGAGTGCAGCCCACCAGGCTCCTCTGTCCACGGGATTTTAAAGGCAAGGGTACTAGAGCAGGGTGCTATTATGCTGCTGCTGCTAAGTCGCTGCAGTCCTGTCCGACTCTTAGCGACCCCATGGCTCCCCCGTCCCTGGGATTCTCCACTGGAACACTGGAGCAGGTTGCCATTTCCTTCTCCAATGCATCAAAGTGAAAAGTGAAAGTGAAGTCGCTCAGTCGTGTCCGACTCTTAGCGACCCCATGGACTGCAGCCCGCCAGGCTCCTCCGTCCATGGGATTTTCCAGGCAAGAGTACTGCAGTGGGGTGCCATTGCCTTCTCCAAGGTTGCCATTATGTTTCATGTTAATTGCTATCCAATTCAAGACCTATGGAATTTAGACCTTTATCCCTTTTGAATTTATCTTCATTTCCAGCCCCACCTTATACTCTGAAGATTATGCAAACTCCAAATATTTATTTTCTCTTTGGGTTTAGTCACTTTTAAAGTGTCGGCACCTTTATTCAAATTACTAATTAAAATGAGCGGCATAGTTGACATCACCAGATGGTCAACACTGAAATCAGATCAAACATAGTGGAATGTTTGTTTCTCTCATATTTTGTTTCTCTCATTTGTTGAAGCCTCTCCCCCAATGACAGGGCCTTTGGGAGATAATTAGATTTTGATGACCTGATGAGGCTGGGTCTTCATGATCGGATTAGTGCCCTAACTATATTAGGTTCCCCTGCCAGTCATTTTGCAAGTTATGGCCTTCTCTCCAAGAATAAGGAAAGAAAACTGAACCAACATTATTTCTTTTATAATATTCTGATCTCATTAAAAGATATTATTAAATAACTTGCCTTGATTTCAAGTGTATAAAATGAAATCTGCTATACAGAAAAAATACAGAAAAAGTGTCAGTCTCACGGTTAGAAAACACAGCCATTCAGGGATTCTACACTGGGTATGTGAGGAGCCAGGAAAGCTGCTAAGGCTGCGATGCAAGATATTTGCAGTGATTACTACAACTTCTACTTCCCCAGGAAGTTGTGAGTGAATACCAGACTCCTTGGAGATTTAACCCGAGGCCAGATAGTTATATTCAGGACACCCTGGAACAGCGCCAGCTTCTGTGTTTGGGCACATGGAGAAGAAAGAATGAAGCTCTTTCACAATTAACAGCAGTGATGAAAGGAGAGTCTGTTCCTATGTGCTCCGGTTGTCAAGTGCTGACCGGAGGGGAGGCAGGTTGGCTGCTCTGCATGTACAAGTGCTGACCTTCCCAAAGTGAAAACAAAGCAAAGCTTTTAATGGTTTCTTCTAAAAGACATGGGCCAGACTTTATTTCTGATTTTTAAGCGATAATCACACCTTTGTCTTCTACCTATTTATACATCTATATTCTATTTCTATATGGCCTAAAAATATCTACAGGGACTTCCCTGGCAGTCCAGTGGTTAGGACTTTGCCTTCCAACACAGGAGGTGTGGGTTTGATCCCTGGTTGGGGGGGCTAAGATCCTATATGCCTCAGGCCCAAAAAATCAAAACTTAAAACATAAACAATATTGTAGCAAATTTAATAAAGACTTTAAAAATGGTCCACATAAAAAAAAAAAAAAAACCTTAAAAACAATACCCACAGCATTTCAGTAAATTCATGGTAACATCAAAAGATGTGTACTGCTAATCCTAAGAGACAATCTATGAGTCACATGGATAGACTATATTATATTCTCCTTCTTTCAAGCTATAAAAGCAAACCAATAGTGGGAGTTACTGAGAAATCCAGAATCTCTCCCTGCTGAATGAAATCCTTATCACATC
The DNA here is from genome assembly GCA_006410675.1 of Oreotragus oreotragus. Lineage (NCBI taxonomy): Eukaryota > Metazoa > Chordata > Mammalia > Artiodactyla > Bovidae > Oreotragus > Oreotragus oreotragus. The sequence continues at coordinate 790,514 of SJYX01015893.1, forward strand.
CTCTTTGTTTCAAGTATTAGTGATAGTGACAGTTGCTTCACACTTCACTGTGTAAAGCCTTTTCTAAAAGGTAAAGGAAAATCATACTTTTTCCTTAACATTTTAATTCAGATGTCAAATCAAACTGAGCACCATTAGCAGGCTCTAAGAGGAAAAGAAGTCATAGAAAGGCAAAATGCAGTCTGAGCTGTATGTGAAGAGAAAAAAAAAAAGGCTTTTTTTGATGGTCATGCACTGTTCATAGCAAACACTCTCCTCCAACAACACAAGAGAAGACTCTACACATGGACATCACCAGATGGTCAACACTGAAATCAGACTGATTATATTCTTTGCAGCCAAAGATGAAGAAGCTCTATACAGTCAGCAAAAACAGGCCAGGAGCTGACTGTGGCTCAGATCATGAACTCCTTATTGCCAAATTCAGACTTAAATTGAAGAAAATGGGGAAAACCACTAGACCATTCAGGTATGATCTGAATCAAATCCCCTGCAATTATGCAGTGGAAGTGAGAAATAAATTTAAGGGACTAGATCTGATAGATAGAGTGCCTGATGAACTATGGACGGAGGTTCATGACACTATAGGAGACAGGGATCAAGACCATCTCCATGGAAAAGAAATGCAAAAAAACAAAATGCCTGTCTGGGGAGGCCTTAAAAATAGCTGTGAAAAGAAGAGAGGCGAAAAGCAAAGGAAAAAAAGAAAGATATAAGCATCTGAATGCAGAGTTCCAAAGAAAAGCAAGGAGAGAGAAGAAAGCCTTCTTCAGTGATCAATGCAAAGAAATAGAGGAAAAGAACAGAATGAGAAAGACTAGAGATCTCTTCAAGAAAATTCGAGATACCAAGAGAACATTTCATGCAAAGATGGGCACAATAAAGGACAGAAATGGTCTGGACCTAACAGAAGCAGAAGATGTTAAGAAGAGGTGGCAAGAATACACAGAAGAACTGTACAAAAAAGATCTTCACAACCCAGATAATCACGATGGTGTGATCACTTACCTAGAGCCAGATATCCTGGAATGTGAAGTCAAGTGGGCCTTAGAAAGCATTACTACGAACAAAGCTAGTGGAGGTGATGGAATTCCAGTTAAGCTATTTCAAATCCTGAAAGATGATGCTGTGAAAGTGTTGCACTCAATATGCCAGCAAATTTGGAAAACTCAGCAGTGGCCACAGGACTGGAAAAGGTCAGTTTTCATTCCAGTCCCAAAGAAAGGCAATGCCAAAGAATGCTCAAACTACCGCACAATTGCACTCATCTCACACGCTAGTAAAGCAATGCTCAAAATTCTCCAAGCCAGGCTTCAGCACTATGTGAACTGTGAACTTCCAGATGTTCAAGCTGGTTTTAGAAAAGGCAGAGGAACCAGAGATCAAATTGCCAACATCCGCTGGATCATGGAAAAAGCAAGAGAGTTCCAGAAAAACATCTATTTCTGCTTTATTGACTATGCCAAAGCCTTTGACTGTGTGGATCACAATAAA
>SJYX01015893.1:794195-820361 GCA_006410675.1 Oreotragus oreotragus
AATGGATTGAAGATCTAAATGTAAGACCAGAAACTATAAAACTCCTAGAGGAGAACATAGGCAAAACAGTCTCCGACATAAATCACAGCAGGATCCTTTATGATCCACCTCCTAGAATACTGAAAGTAAAAGCAAAAATAAACAAATGGGATCTAATTAAAATTAAAAGCTTCTGCACAAGAAAGGAAACTATAAACACAGTGAAAAGACAGCCTTCTGAATGGGAGAAAATAATAGCAAATGAAGCAACTGGCAAACAACTAATCTCGAAAATATACAAACAACTTACGCAGCTCAACTCCAGAAAAATAAACGACCCAATCAAAAAATTGGCCAAAAAACTAAATAGACATTTCTCCAAAGAAGACATATGGATGGCTAACAAACACATGAAAAGATGCTCAACGTCACTCATTATCAGAGAAATGCAAATCAAAAGCACAATGAGGTACCATTTCACACCTGTCAGAATGGCTGTGATCCAAAAGTCTACAAGCAATAAATGCTGGAGAGGGTGTGGAGGAAAGGGGAATGCAAACTAGTACAGCCACTATGGAGAACAGTGTGGAGATTCCTTAAAAAATTGCAAATAGAACTGCCTTATGACCCAGCAATCCCTCTGCTGGGCATACACACCAAGGAAACCAGAATTGAAAGAGACACATGTACCCCAAAGTTAATCACAGCACTGTTTATAATAGCAGGACATGGAAACAACCTAGATGTCCATCAGCAGATGAATGGATACAAAAACTGTGGTACATATCTACTTTACTTTTTGAATTAAATTAGTATCTACCAGTCCTAAAGAAGAGAGTTCTACCGTGTATCATCACTTCTTGCAATTTTCTCTGATTATTTTTTTGCTGTTGCTCAGTCTCTAAGTTGTGTCTAACTCTTTGTGACCCCATGGACTACAGCATGCCAGGCTTCCCTGTCCTTTACTATCTCCCAGAGTTTCCTCAAACTCACATTCACTGATTTGGTGATGCCATCCAACAATCTTATCATCTGTCACCCCTTGTCCTCCTGCCATCAAACTTTCCCAGTCTCAGGGTCTTTTGCAGTGAGCAGGCTTTTGGAACTGATGGCCAAAGTACTGAAGCTTCAGCTTCAGCAAGAATCCTTCCAAGGTATATTCAGGACTGATTTTCTTTAGAATTGACTCATTTTATATCCTTACTGTCCAAGGGACTAACATGAGTCTTCTCCAGCAACACAATTCAAAAGCATCAATTTTTAGGCACCCAGCCTTATTTATGGTCCAACTCTCACATCCATACATGGCCACTGGAAAAACTGTAGCTTTGACGAAATGGACCTTTGTCAACAAAGTAATGTCTCTGCTTTTTAGTACGCTGTCTAGGTTTGTCACAGTTTTTCTTCCAAGGAGCAAGCATCTTTTAATTTCATGACTGCAGTCACCATCCATGGTGATTTTGGAGCCCCCCAAAATAAAATCTGTCACTATTTCCACTTGTTCCCCATTTGCCATGAAGCGATGGGACCAGGTGTCATAATCTTAGTTTTTTGAATGTTGAGTTTTAAGCCAGCTTTTTCACTCACCTCTTTCACTCTCAAGAGGCTCTTTAGTTTGGATTATTTACTATGACTGATTCTTTATTCTTGGTCTTCAGACTCTATTAATTACTAATGTCCTATTAAATTTGTACAATTTCTGAGGGTATGAAGGTTTTAAGTAATATCAACTATTGTCTTAGGAATGACAAACCTTCCAGCTGGATAGCTAGACCTTACTAAGAGAAGTGATGCTGCAGGTACCTGGAACGAGGCTGGAAAAACCATGTATAATATCACTACTTGCCTAAGGTCTGGTGTTTAAAAAGCAAACTATGTTTGAAAAATACCAAAAACATTATTTGAATAAGTATGATGTTTTATTTCTGACTTTAGTTACATATGTGTCACCTTTTAAAAATGAGGGGGGAAAAAAGCTGGAGGACAAAGACAAATTGAGCCAAGGGGAGTCAGGTCCAATTAAATTATGTACCCTGACATGTAACTTTGTGTGTCAGCTCAGTGCTTGAGGTGACCAAATTCACTAAGATGTTCCCTCCTGCTCAGGCAAAAGGCATTGCCAAAAAGCAATTGCAGTGAAGTAATAGTTTAAAAATATTTAAGTAGTTGAAGATCCTTTGTGGTTAGGAAAAAAGAAAAGTTATTTTTGTTGGTTTCCTGAAAGAATAATTTCTAGATTAAAATATGTACCTCAGGCATACATATTATAATCTTCAAAGTTTTAAATAAAACTTTCTGAAATCTAATTATAATGTATAACTTTGTTATATCATCTTCCCTAAGAAATTAATTGTAGGATCCTCTACACTTCATCTTATTTAAGTGTTATCATTTGAATATTAACTTTTAAAAGTCTTAATCTTGGTTCCAGAACAAGTGTGTAAAATAAACATATCTTTTTGAACATGCAAAGTCTGAAAAAANGGACAAAGACAAATTGAGCCAAGGGGAGTCAGGTCCAATTAAATTATGTACCCTGACATGTAACTTTGTGTGTCAGCTCAGTGCTTGAGGTGACCAAATTCACTAAGATGTTCCCTCCTGCTCAGGCAAAAGGCATTGCCAAAAAGCAATTGCAGTGAAGTAATAGTTTAAAAATATTTAAGTAGTTGAAGATCCTTTGTGGTTAGGAAAAAAGAAAAGTTATTTTTGTTGGTTTCCTGAAAGAATAATTTCTAGATTAAAATATGTACCTCAGGCATACATATTATAATCTTCAAAGTTTTAAATAAAACTTTCTGAAATGTAATTATAATGTATAACTTTGTTATATCATCTTCCTTAAGAAATTAATTGTAGGATCCTCTACACTTCATCTTATTTAAGTGTTATCATTTGAATATTAACTTTTAAAAGTCTTAATCTTGGTTCCAGAACAAGTGTGTAAAATAAACATATCCTTTTGAACATGCAACGTCTGAAAAAATCACATTGTTTCTAAAAGTGAATCAAAGTATGTAAGTAGTAACATCCTAAGTCATCAATAAAATAGAAAGAAGATTCAAATAAATTATCAATATACTGACTTTATAACATTGAAATAAATATTAAGGACAATTGTTCTATTTAATAAAAACAAGGTTTTCATTTAGAAGCATGATAAATGTGTTGAGAATAAAGGATAATCAAAAAGTGAATTTAAGAAAGGAAACATAGGTTTTAAATATGTGCATTAATTCTTATGTTATTAGGAAAATAGAAAATGTTAAAGTAGAATTCTATGACCCTGGGTTTACTCAAATCTCAGAATTTTAATGCATTGTTAATTCTTTGTTAGCAAACGAAGCAAGAAAAGAAGCAACAATAAAATCATGGATTAAAAAATAAAAGATACACTTTATTATACTCCCAAACCTTTGGATAAATGAAACACTTATAAAACCAAGTAACTCAGATTGGGACCTAAAGCAAAGACTCAGTAAAAATGTATTTTTACTAAGATCACATCTTATTTCAGAACTTAATGAAGCTCAGTTTCTTGATATCTCATAGCAGAAAGAATTCAGTGAGAGAGAAAGTGATAGGTAAATAGTGGATTTATTTAGGGAGAAACACATTCCACAAACACAGTGTGTGCCATCTCAGAAGGTAAGAGTGGTACCCGGATATTGGGTTGTCAGTTTTTATTGGGGTATATAATTCCTTATGTTAATAAGTGGGAGGAGTATTCCAGCTAATTTAGGGAAAGAGTGAGGGTTTCTAGGAATTGGGCCACCACCTACTTTTGGATCTTTGGTGAGTGGCCTCAGAGTTATCATGGAACTGGTAAGACTGTCACTTAGCTTGCTGATGTATTACAATGAGCATATACTGAGGCTCCAGGTCTAGTGGAGGTTGACTTGTCCACCACCTTGGACCTATTTTGTTCTAATCAATTCATGTCATTTTCTCAGGCTATGCCATCATTTTAAAGTTTGTGCCTTGTCCCTCTCCTTCCTGTTTTACTTACAATTTACATTTATTTTCATGTGATTGAAATCTAGTGGTGCTTTTTTTGGGGCTCCTGGCCAAGAGGCCCTTTTGCCCCCTGTTTCTTCTAGGCAAGAACCCAGCCTCCATGATCTTCCCCGAGTTCCAAAGGGCAGATTCCAACTATTGCTAATCAATGGAGGAAGAGTCAAGGAAATACGTGAGGCAAGTTTAGAAGGACCAGAGAAAGTCATCAAGTGTGGGAGACAACCTGAGGGGAGGTTAAAGGACTGCAAGCCTGAGTTTGTCAGAGACCTCACCGTTAAACCACTTTTATAAAACCCACATCTGTTTATTTTTGTTTTTATTTCCAATATTCTGGGAGGTGGGTCATAGAGGATCCTGCTGTGATGTATGTCGGAGAGTGTTTTGCCTATGTTCTCCTCTAGGAGTTTTATAGTTTCTGGTCTTGAGAAAATAATAGCAAATGAAGCAACTGACAAACAACTAATCTCAAAAATATACAAGCAACTCCTGCAGCTCAATTCCAGAAAAATAAGCGACCCAATCAAAACATGGGCCAAAGAACTAAATAGACATTTCTCCAAAGAAGACATACGGATGGCTAACAAACACATGAAAAGATGCTCAACGTCACTCATTATCAGAGAAATGCAAATCAAGACCACAATGAGNCAACTTATACAGCTCAATTCCAGAAAAATAAACGACCCAATCAAAAAATGGGCCAAAGAACTAAATAGACATTTCTCCAAAGAAGACACACAGATGGCTAACAAACACATGAAAAGATGCTCAACGTCATTCATTATGAGAGAAATGCAAATCAAAACCACAATGAGGTACCATTCCACGCCAGTCAGAATCGCTGCGATCCAAAAGTCTATAAGCAATAAATGCTGCAGAGGGTGTGGAAAAAAGGGAACCCTCTTACACTGTTGGTAGAAATGCAAACTGGTACAGATACTATGGAGAACAGTGTGGCGATTCCTTAAAAAACTGGAAACAGAACTGCCTTATGACCCAGAAATCCCACTGCTGGTCATACACATTGAGGAAACCAGAATTGAAAAAGACACATGTACCCCAATGTTCATCTGAATGGGAGAAAATAATAGCAAATGAAGCAACTGACAAACAACTAATCTCAAAAATATACAAGCAACTTATACAGCTCAATTCCAGAAAAATAAACGACCCAATCAAAAAATGGGCCAAAGAACTAAATAGACATTTCTCCAAAGAAGACACACAGATGGCTAACAAACACATGAAAAGATGCTCAACATCATTCATTATGAGAGAAATGCAAATCAAAACCACAATGAGGTACCATTCCACGCCAGTCAGAATGGCTGCAATCCAAAAGTCTATAAGCAATAAATGCTGCAGAGGGTGTGGAAAAAAGGGATCCCTCTTACACTGTTGGTGGAAATGCAAACTGGTACAGATACTATGGAGAACAGTGTGGCGATTCCTTAAAAACCTGGAAACAGAACTGCCTTATGACCCAGAAATCCCACTGCTGGTCATACACATTGAGGAAACCAGAACTGAAAAAGACACGTGTACCCCAATGTTCATCGCAGCACTGTTTGTAATAGCCAGGACGTGGAAGCAATCTAGATGTCCATCAGCAGATGAATGGATAAGAAAGCTGTGGTACATATACACAATGAAGTATTACTCAGACATAAAAAAGAATACATTTGAATCAGTTCTAATGAGGCGGATGAAACTGGAGCCTATTGTATAGAGTGAAGTAAGCCAGAAAGAAAAACACCAATACAGTATAATAACACATACATATGGAATTTAGAAAGATGGTAATGATAACCCTGTATGTGAGATAGCAAAAGAGACAGATGTGTAGAACAGTCTTTTGGACTCTGTGGGAGAGGGAGAGGGTGGGATGATTTGGGAGAATGGCATTGAAACATGTATATTATCAATGTGAAAAGAATCGCCAGTCCAGGTTTGATGAATGATACTGGATGCTTGGGGCTATTGCACTGGGACAACCCAGAGGGATGGTACAGGGAGGGAGGAGTGAGGGGGGTTCATGATGGGGAACACCTGTATACCTGTGGTGTATTCTTGTTGATGTATGGCAAAACTAGTACAATATTGTAAAGTAATAAACTTCCAATTTAAATAAATTTCTATTAAAATAAATAAATCTCCCCCCCAAAAAAATCTGCATCAAGTTCTCTGGGGTTGGTACACACAGCTTTTGTTTGCAGGAGCTAATTTTGTCTCCCTTTAACTGGAAAAGCAATAAAGTTTTTCTACTTCACCCAAAACTCTCTCTGAGATTCGATTTGGCACCAGAGCAGAGAAACCGAGCTTTTGGTATCATAACTATTAACTGTTCAACATCCCTGTGGAGAGTGTAAAGATCTATATTTAAACACTTTTAAAATTTGGTTTGTTTAAAAAAATCTGTATTTTTAACACATAAGATAAACATCCTTAGAAGAAGCATAGAGAATAAGGAAAGTACCAATAACTTTAATAACAGCAAAGAACTTGAAGAAAGCACCAGAGATTAGCATCACAGAAGCCGTGATAGTCAAAACTTTGGCTGTGATTGTGGAAATGGCTAGAAAATAAATCTTAGAGTTTAAGAAAGCACCTTTAGCTAAGCTGGTTTTCTTGATTTCCTCCTGGAAATACCTGATGTACAAAATAAAATTAGATAATTGTAGAGCATGCTTAAGTCACTTAAGTTTCATTCAAAATGAAATAAAATGTTTTGTACAGCATTTAACTCAATATAGATGAATTAAACCAAGTTTCTTTCCCTCAATAAAGGCAGAGTTGTAAAGTATACATATATGTATCTACATATACACCTATATGTAGATATGTTTATATATGATACATGTATACAGATATATATTTACATATAGATGTGTGTTAGTGTTATTTACAAACTTGTAGTTTCTGTATTATGTATTTATCAGTGTTTTTTTTAAATTACTTTTTAAAGTGATACAGATAAGTCTTTGCATTTTTGGTATTAGTATATATTGAGTACATGTGAGGAAGAGATGTTATTGTATGTAACTAACAAACATTCATATATCTAGGTAAAATATTAGGGTATAATTTTATCCATACTTCCATTTCTTTACAGTTCTGTGTTTTGTTTTTCTTGACCTTATGTGCAACTGCCCGTTCTCTTAAAAGTTGTTATCTAGTGCTCTTGTTTACTTTATTTGAGAAAGATAGTCTCATGTCAAACTCAAAATTCAAAAACCTAAGGTCATGGCATCTGGTCTCATTACTTCATGCAAAATAGAAAGGGAAATAAGAGAATGACAGATTATATTTTCTTGGGCTCCAAAATCACTGCTAATGGTGACTGCAGCCCCAAAATTTAAAAATACTTGCCCCTTGGAAGAAAACTATGACAAACCTAGACAACATATTAAAAAGCAGAGACATAATCTTGCTGACAGAGGTCTGTATAGTCAAAGCTATGTTTTTTCCAGTAGTGATATACAGATGTGAGAGTTGGACCATAAAGAATGCTGAGTGCCTAAGAGTTGTGCTGCTGGAGAAGATTTGAGAGTCCCTTGGATAGCATGGAGATCAAACTAATTAATCATCAAAGAAATCAACACCTCATTTTCATTGGAAGGACTGATGCTGAATTTGAAGCTCCAATACTTTGGCCAACTGATGGGAAGAACTGTCTCATTGGAAAAGATCCTGATGCTGAGAAAGATGAAGGCAAGAGGAGAAGAGGGAGACAGAGGATAAGATAGTTAGATACCATTACTGACTCAGTGGACAAGAATTTGAGCAAACTCTGGGAGCTACTGAAGGACAAAGAAAGCCTACTGTGCTGCAGTCCACGGGGTTGCAAAGAATCAGACATGACTTAGCAACTGAACAAAAACAACAATTCTCAAGTCATTCTTCATATTCCACAGCAAATTTGGAGGGAGGTGGTGATGAAAAAAAAAAGAAGAAGAAGATGTATCTATCTAGTATTTTTAAGCCAGAAATGTTTAATGATCCTTCTTGGCTCTTTCACATTTCTTCATGCCTTCCAAGAAGATACTCTTTGTCTTTCATTCTTTTCAAAGTTATCTGTGTAGTGAATAACGTTGCTTGGTAGAGATAATATCTCCTTTGGGGGTGGGGGAGGAACAGGCATGCTAGTAAAATAAAGATAATGTCTTCTTCCAGAGCAAAAGTAGGCAAGCTTATTCCCAAAACAAAACATTTTGCCTCCTTAAACTCAATATTGCTGTTCTGTAATTCAGCACACTACATGGGTAGGTGTCTTCTCGACTTCTTTACAGTTTTTGGTAATTGAACCTTAGGGAAACAGCATAGAAATGGTGATAACTCTGACTACTGTCATTGCTGTGAATAGTAAAGATGTCTGCGTCAGAAATTTTGTATTTTATAGTAGTACCCACAAAAACAGTATTTATGAGACTTGACCTTGGAAATGGGGTAAATTTTCAGACAACTCATCATTCTCAATACCGCCCAGTGCTGGGAGACTATTGCCTTAACCAGGCTTATAAAGTCTCTCCTGATTTAGTTGTTGATGCTTTACCCAGTCTGATCCTTTGTTCTGGTACCCTCCCCCAACCAGATTCACCACTCCTGCTATTCTGACCCATTTTCATTCTGCCTCCTGTTACATACTATCCCTGTCTCCTTATGTGTTCTGCTTTATATTGTACTTATAAATGAATGAAAATTACCTTTGATAGATTCATCTTGTAGGTACTTACAAATTCTGATTACATTTCCAACATATTGACCATTTTGCATGCTCATTGGTCAATAAGCATTTTTAAATACATTTCCCCATATATTGGAAAACTTCGTATTATGAGTGAATAATTTTGCAAAACTGGGACCTGAAATTCATTTTCCCCCAGCCTCCCATGTAATTATGCCAGTCAGATATATCTAATTCAGAAGTTAGTGAACCTATAAGATGGGCATATCGGATTTCTCCCTGATAGGGTAGCAGCAGGAATGTTCAGCATTTAGATTTAGCAGCAGCAGCAATATTAGTGGCAAAGTTGAGTCCAGTAACAGTAATGGAGTTTTAATGCNATGCCAGTCAGATATATCTAATTCAGAAGTTAGTGAACCTATAAAATGGGCATATCGGATTTCTCCCTGATGGGGTAGCAGCAGGAATGTTCAGCATTTAGATTTAGCAGCAGCAGCAATATTAGTGGCAAAGTTGAGTCCAGTAACATTAATGGAGTTTTAATGCCCATGTTCCTTGACAACATATATATGTCACCAGTGTTATGTCCAAGTCATGAAATCTCCCAATGACCATCCGGGAGCTGATATCTGATGCAAAAGCAAGAGAGTCTTTATTACCAAGCTTGAGCTGGGGCTCCCACCATTACTGACGCAGCGGCTATAGGGAGGAGCCCTGGGTTTTGGATTACATTGCTTATATAGGGAGTGTTCATGAAAAAAAAAATTTCTAAGTAGGGGGACATCTGATTGGTCCCTTTCTTTCTAAGGGTTGTGTGTTGGTTTTTGATTGGTCCCTGTTACCTAGGTAGACCACAAGTTTCTGAACCTTAAGTCAGGAGATTCTAGTCTGGGGTCTAATTGGCTCGTGGGTGGTGGAGTGAGGTCAGGGGATTTTCTAAGGCTCTTTTCCTGGAACCTTACAAAATGGAATTTTTCTGTTAACAAAATGGAGTAGCTTAGATTCTTCATTCCCCTCTTCTCTAGGATCCAGGACAGACACAATCATGGGTCTAGGGTCAGCTCTATATTGTCTACCACTAAGGGGACCGTTGACAGGGCTGTATATTGGGATCTGAGTACCATGAGCTGTACCGTGTTGATGAGGCTTTTAATGAAGGCCACCAATTTGTTTAGTAAGCATGGCCTGAAGGTGAGTAGTAGTAACAAGATAATCAGGGGCCCCACCAAGGAAGATATGAGAGTTACGAACCAAGGGGATGGGTTGAACCTAGATTCAAACCAATTTTGAGACATTTCTCTTTCTCTTTTTCTCTGACTCAGCCCTTCTCTTATCTTGGCCAGAGACTCCCTGACTACCCCCGAGTGATTCACATAAAAGCAACATTCTTCCCATAATGCAGCACATAGGCCCCCCTGTTGGAGAAAAACCAAATCCAACCCCCTTTTATTCTGCAGTACCACTTCCACCAGAGAACTCAGTGACTCTTGGAGGTGGCTGATTGAGCTTTCTAGTCTTTCAATATCAAGATCAATGGCTGCTCTTAGGCTAGAATAGTGTTGATTCTGCACTATCAAGGAGGATATCCCAGTTCCTGCCCTGGCCGCCCCCAACCCCAACAAAACGGTAAGGATTAAGGCCAAGACTGGCTCTCTTTTGGACTGGGGCGAGGCTTTTTCTAGTTTTAGGAGGAGTTCATCATTGGAGTGATAGAACAGTCGGGGGACCAATAGCACCAATACACTAAAGTCTTTGGAGTCATTTAGTACCTGCCTGTGAATACAAGGTGCTAAACCCATGGAGCATGCCCACCAATTTTCTTGGGGAGGTACCAGGTACTCGCTTGTTTGTATAGAGTCCATGGAATTGCAGAGGTGCTGATAGGTTTGGGGAACATTTCCTATGCAAAGGCCCTGTCCGATTACTCGCTGAAGAGTTAATCTGGCATCTCCTTTTGGCTGCCATCGGTAGGCTCTGTGGTCTCTTGTTTGAATGTAATTTCCTGGGACAGCTATGCCCTCATAATAAAGGGATTTGATGTCATAACATAACCAGCAACTGCTAGTCAGGTCTGGGCAAGTGGAATTTAGGACCCTATAGGTGTTGATTATCATATCAAATAACAGGTCCTGATCATCTTTAATATTAGGTCTCTTAAGGCTAACCCGAGGGGAGTTGTTTGTATTAGTGATGCAGGGCCCAGGAGGCGTTTGGGCAAGCTCTTGAGTGAGGGTGTGGGCAGGCCTAATGGGGGCATGGGTAGGCTCCCTTGGCAGTAAGACTGAATTGGGCCCTATGCCCTGATTTGGGCCGATCTGTATGGGTCCTACTTTCAACCTGATGGTAAACATCAAGCCATTATCATATCCTGACTGATATAGCTGGAGGCCCCAGGATTGTCCGGCTTCCGAACCTGGGAACTTTTTTCCTTCAGTTGAGAATTTAAGCCTCACTGGACTGCAAAGAAAGTTCATACAAGGCCCAGTTATGAGGGACTCCCTTCCATGTCCCCCAGTTGACCCAGTGGGCCCTGGAACACAACCCAAGGTAATCAAGTCACCATAAATAGGGGGCTCCCAATTGACCGTCCTCATTGACTTGCATCCCCAAGTGGCACAGTAAAACTTGTCAGCCCTCTCCCCCCGCAGTTATTGATGGTCGCCTGGTTCCATTTCCCTTTGAGGCACACATAGAAGGGTGTTTCCCATAAGCTTGCCCGTTGAATGTAGTGGCTGCATCCAGGTCCTGAGTTAGTGGGGGGGCCGAGTATTGCACTTATTAGTGCCAGCCCCACCTTTAGGCTTGCTGTGTGTCTTTACCTCCCATTCGCCGATGTCCCAAGATCTGGCGGCCAGAAGACAGAGGTCGAATTCCAAGTCCGGCCACCAGGTGTTTTGGGGATGAATGGCTGAGGTGGAGTTAATTACTTCTCCCATAGTTGGGCTTAGAATCATCCAAGTCAGGTTCATCGGTTGATGAGGGTTAGCAGCAGCACTAAGCCATAGGGACAACAGCATAAACAGTACTTTTATCGCCTTTGTAGCTTGAGTTTGAGTGGATTTGTTTTTTCCAGCTTGGTCTTCCATTGGGGAAGGAATTCTTCCCTTAGGGCAAACAGGTCCGCAGGCCATACGTGGGTGTAGTGAACCCAAGTTGGGTTAGCGGCAGCACTAAGCTGTAGGGACAACAGCATAAACAGTACTTTTATCGCCTTTGTAGCTTGAGTTTGAGTGGATTTGTTTTTTCCAGCTTGGTCTTCCATTGGGGAAGGAATTCTTCCCTTAGGGCAAACAGGTCCGCAGGCCATACGTGGGTGTAGTGAACCCAAGTGGATATGCCGTCAACTTTGAGAGCAGTGGGTGTCATCAAGACAACTAGGAAGGGCCCTTTCCACCTGGGCTCTAGGGTCTCTTGATGATGGCAGCACATGTACACCCAGTTTCCTGGCCAGTAGCAGTGGGGTTCAGATGGTGGGCCTGATTCATATAATACCTTGAGCCTCTTCCACGTGTCCCTGTGGGAGTATTGTAAGGACCGGAGACAAAAGAGTAATCTTTGATCATCTATTTCTTCTAGCATCTCTGTTTTTAGGTTAAGAATTACTGGGGGAGGTATCTCATACATAATTTCGAAGGGGGTAAGTCCCAGTTGGTAAGGGGAGTTTCGCACCCAGTATAGGGCAAAGGGGAGGAGAGCCACCCAGTCCCGCCAGTCTCAGCAATTAGTTTTGTTAATGTTTCTTTGAGTGTCCTATTCATCCTTTCTACTTGTCCTGAGATCTGGGGCCTATAAGTGCAATGTAACTTCCACCTAGCCCCCAAAGCCTGGGCTACCCCCTGGCTTACCTGAGATATGAAGGCTGGCCCATTGTCTGACCCCACCTGTGCAGGAAACCCGAACTGCAGCAAGATGTCTTCAGTCAGCTTTTTGGCCACCACCTGTGCTTTTTCTCTCTTGGTGGGGAAAGCTTCTACCCATCCTGAGAAGGTATCTATGAATACCAGTAGTTATTTGTATCCATATTTACCCAGTTTTACCTCAGTGAAATCCACCTCCCAGTATGCTCCTGGCTGACTCCTGCATTCTCTAGACCTGTGGTTGGCTGGGTGACGGGCAGCGTTAGTGAGCTGGCAGGCCTTGCAGGTTGATATGATACTTTCTATGGTCGATCTGACATCTCTCATGGTAATCTTGGCATGTCTAATCAGGTCCTGCATCTTGTGCGTTCCCAGGTTAGTGGTGTGATGCACCCTCAGTAACACCTGCTTTCCTAGTTCCTCCAGGAGGATCAGGGAGCTGTCCTCTGCCTTCCACTACCTGGCCAGTTGTTGGGTCATAGGTAAACTTTTTATCCAGTCTAAGTCTTTTGGTGAGTAGTTGGGTAAAGCTGGCAGAACAGGGCTCCCGGGGTCGGGCAATTGAAGGGTGGCTTCTATCACGGTGCCCTGGGCTGCATTTCCAGCTGCTCTGTCTGCCAAATTGTTTCCCTTTGAGGTCAGGGTGTCTGACTTTTGGTGTCCCGGGCAGTGTATTGTGGCTAGTTTCTTTAGGAAGCCATAATGCCGAGAGGAGGGCTTTTATTTCTTCTTTATTTTTGATCATTTTACCCTCGGCTGTGAGGAGTCCTCTCTCTCTGTAAATGGCTCCATGTATATGGGCAGTAGCAAAGGCATATCGGCTATCGGTAATTATGTTAAGTTTTTTGTCCTTCCCCAACTGGAAGGCTTTTGTTAGGGTGATTAGTTCAGCCCTTTGAGCTGAAGTGCCCAGAGGTAGTGCTTCCACCCACACAATTTGGGTTTCCGTGGTTACAGCTGCCCCTGCATACCTGACCCCATCTCAGAGGAAACTGCTTCCATCCATATACCAGGTAACTTCAGCATCTGCTAGAAGGCAATCTTGAAAGTCTTTTTGTGTCCCAAGTACCTGGCTAGTATGTCATTGCAGTCATGGATTGGGGCTTCTACATCCGGGTTAGGAAGCAGTGTAGCCAGATTGAGAGCAGTAGGCTGCAGAAAGATGATTCTGGAGGTGTTTAGCAGTAATCCCTGGTAGTGGGTCAGCTGAGCGTTGCTGATCCACCTAGCTGGGGGTTGTTTTAGTATACCCTCAATGGCATGGGAGGCGGTGACATGCAACTCTTGCCCCAGTGTCAGTTTATCTGCATCCTTGGACATTAGGGCCGCTGCTGCAATCATGCAGAGGCATGGGGGCCAGCCTGACGCCACGGGGTCTAAGCGTTTAGATAAGTAAGCCACCGGCCGCTTCCAAGGTCCCAGATACTGCATCAGTACCCCTTTTGCCACTCCTTGTTTTTCATCTACGAATGGCGACGGTAAGGAGATATCTCTCATCCAAGGTAAGGAGCAGTGGCTGTGCTTTGCTGGAGCAGCCATGAAGAGATACCCCACGCCCAAGGTAAGAGAAACCCAAGTAAGATAGTAGGTGTTGCAAGAGGGCATCAGAGGGCAGGCACACTGAAACCATACTCACAGAAAACTAGTCAATCTAATCACACTAGGACAACAGCCTTGTCTAACTCAATGAAACCAAGCCACGCCCATGGGGCAACCCAAGAAGGGCGGGTCATGGTGGAGAGGTCTGACAGAACGTGGTCCACTGGAGAAGGGAATGGCAAGCCACTTCAGTATTCTTGCCTTGAGAACCCCATGAACAGTATGGAAAGGCAAAATGATAGGATACCAAAAGAGGAACTCCTCAGGTCATTAGGTGCCTAATATGCTACTGGAGATCAGTGGGAAAATAACTCCAGAAAGAATGAAAGGATGGAGCCAAAGCAAAAACAATACCCAGTTGTGCATGTGACTGGTGATAGAAGCAAGATCCGATGCTGTAAAGAACAATATTGCATAGGAACCTGGAATGTCAGGTCCATGAATCAAGGCAAATTGGAAGTGGTCAAACAGGAGATGGCAAGAGTGAACGTCGACATTCTAGGAATCAGCGAACTAAAATGGACTGGAATGGGTGAATTTAACTCAGATGACCATTATATCTACTACTGCGGGCAGGAATCCCTCAGAAGAAATGGAGTAGCCATCATGGTCAACAAAAGAGTCCGAAATGCAGTACTTGGATGCAATCTCAAAAACGACAGAATGATCTCTGTTCGTTTCCAAGGCAAACCATTCAATATCACAGTTATCCAAGTCTATGCCCCAACCAGTAATGCTGAAGAAGCTGAAGTTGAACGGTTTTATGAAGACCTACAAGACCTTGTAGAACTAACACCCAAAAAAGATGTCCTTTTCATTATAGGGGACTGGAATGCTAAAGTAGGAAGTCAAGAAACACCTGGAGTAACAGGCAAATTTGGCCTTGGAATGCGGAATGAAGCAGGGCAAAGACTAATAGAGTTTTGCCAAGAAAATGCACTGGTCATAGCAAACACCCTCTTCCAGCAACACAAGAGAAGACTCTACACATGGACATCACCAGATGGTCAACACCGAAATCAGATTGATTATATTCTTTGCAGCCAAAGATGGAGAAGCTCTATACAGTCAACAAAAACAAGACCAGGAGCTGACTGTGGCTCAGATCATGAACTCCTTATTTCCAAATTCAGACTTAAATTGAAGAAAGTAGGGAAAACCGCTAGACCATTCAGGTATGACCTAAATCAAATCCCTTATGATTATACAGTGGAAGTGAGAAATAGATTTAAGGGCCTAGATCTGATAGACAGAGTTCCTGATGAACTATGGAATGAGGTTCGTGACATTGTACAGGAGACAGGGATCAAGACCATCCCCATGGAAAAGAAATGCAAAAAAGCAAAATGGCTGTCTGGAGAAGCCTTACAAATAGCACTGAAAAGAAGAGAGGCGAAAAGCAAAGGAGAAAAGAAAAGATATAAGCATCTGAATGCAGAGTTCCAAAGAATAGCAAGAAGAGATAAGAAAGCCTTCTTCAGCAATCAATGCAAAGAGATAGAGGAAAACAACAGAATGGGAAAGACTAGAGATCTCTTCAAGAGAATTGGAGATACCAAGGGAACATTTCATGCAAAGATGGGCTCGATAAAGGATAGAAATGGTATGGACCTAACAGAAGCAGAAGATATTAAGAAGAGGTGGCAAGAATACACAGAAGAACTGTACAGAAAAGATCTTCACGACCCAGATAATCATGAGGATGTGATCACTAATCTAGAGCCAGACATCTTGGAATGTGAAGTCAAGTGGGCCTTAGAAAGCATCACTAAGAACAAAGCTAGTGGAGGTGATGGAATTCCCGTTGAGCTGTTTCAAATCCTGGAAGATGATGCTGTGAAAGTGCTGCACTCAATATGCCAGCAAATTTGGAAAACTCAGCAGTGGCCACAGGACTGGAAAAGGTCAGTTTTCATTCCAATCCCAAAGAAAGGCAATGCCAAAGAATGCTCAAACTACCGCACAATTGCACTCATCTCACACGCTAGTAAAGTAATGCTCAAAATTCTCCAAGCCAGGCTTCAGCAATATGTGAACCGTGAACTCCCTGATGTTCAAGCTGGTTTTAGAACAGGCAGAGGAACCAGAGATCAAATTGCCAACATCCGCTGGATCATGGAAAAAGCAAGAGAGTTCCAGAAAAACATCTATTTCTGCTTTATTGACTATGCCAAAGCCTTTGACTGTGTGGATCACAATAAACTGTGGAAAATTCTGAAAGAGATGGGAATACCAGACCACCTAACCTGCCTCTTGAGAAATCTGTATGCAGGTCAGGAAGCAACAGTTAGAACTGGACATGGAACAACAGACTGGTTCCAAATAGGAAAAGGAGTACGTCAAGGCTGTATATTGTCTCCCTGCTTATTTAACTTATATGCAGAGTACATCATGAGAAACGCTGGACTGGAAGAAACACAAGCTGGAATCAAGATTGCCGGGAGAAATATCAATAACCTCAGATATGCTGATGACACCACCCTTATGGCAGAAAGTGAGGAGGAGCTAAAAAGCCTCTTGATGAAAGTGAAGGAGGAGAGCGAAAAAGTTGGCTTAAAGCTCAACATTCAGAAAACGAAGATCATGGCATCCGGTCCCATCACTTCATGGGAAATAGATGGGGAAACAGTGGAAACAGTGTCAGACTTTATTTTTTTGGGCTCCAAAATCACTGCAGATGGTGACTGCAGCCATGAAATTAAAAGACGCTTACTCCTTGGAAGAAAAGTTATGACCAACCTGGATAGTATATTCAAAAGCAGAGACATTACTTTGCCGACTAAGGTCCGCCTAGTCAAGGCTATGGTTTTTCCTGTGGTCATGTATGGATGTGAGAGTTGGACTGTGAAGAAGACTGAGTGCTGAAGAATCGATGCTTTTGAACTGTGGTGTTGGAGAAGACTCTTGAGAGTCCCTTGGACTTCAAGGAGATCCAACCAGTCCATTCTAAAGGAGATCAACCCTGGGATTTCTTTGGAAGGAAGGATGCTAAAGCTGAAACTCCAGTACTTTGGCCACCTCATGCAAAGAGTTGACTTATTGAAAAGCCTCTGATGCTGGGAGGGATTGGGGGCAAGAGGAGAAGGAGACGACCGAGGATGAGATGGCTGGATGGCATCACGGACTCGATGGATGTGAGTCTGAGTGATCTCTGGGAGATGGTGATGAACAGGGAGTCCTGGCATGCTGCGATTCATGGGGTCGCAAAGAGCAAGACACAACTAAGCAACTGAACTGAACTGAACTGAACGTCAGACAACCCTAGTGTGGGGGCTGACAGCAGGGCCGTTTTAATAGTCTTGAAAGCAGTCTCCATCTGCTCCGTCCAACTGAAACGGATGGTACTTCATGTGGCTTCATATAAGGGTTTAGCCAGTTCACATAATTTGGGGTCCAAAGACAGCAGAAACCAGCAGACCCCAAATATTCTCTCACCCTTCGAGGTGAATCTGGGGTAGAGATTTTGAGTACCGTCTCCTTTCGTACCTCTGACAGCTATCTCTGTCCTTCCTTTAATACATACCCTAAGTAGGTGACCTCTGGTTGGCATATCTGAGCCTTTTTGGCTGAGGCTCGGTACCCTAATTTTCCATGGGTCAGCAATAGTTCTTGGGTGCCCATAAGGCAAGTCTGTTGGTCCTTTGCTGCAATTAAGAGGTCATCTACATATTGTAACAAGGTTAGTTGGGGGGTGTTGTTGTCTGAACTCAACCAGGTCCTCATGGAGGGCCTCATCAAAGATGGTGGGAGAATTCTTAAATCCCTGTGGCAGCCAGGTCCAGGTCAGCTGGCCGTTGATTCCTTCTTCCGGGTCGGACCATTCAATGGCAAAAAGCTCCTGGCTTCTGGGCACCAGTGGAAGGCCTGTACTGGCCAATAGTCATGAGAAATTTTTTTTTTTTGACAGGGAGTAGGGGGGTGTTCCAGGCTGACTGGAAGGGTCTCAAGATTTTCTGGGCTAGGAGCCTGCGGATATGGGGGGTGATCCCCTGTCCGGCCTCCAGGGTCATGGGGTATTGTCGGACCCGGATGGGGTCGGCTGCTGGCTTGAGATCTATATATATATAGGAGGGTGCTGTCTGGCCAAACCGGTTCCCCCTGTCTCAGCCCACACATCATGGAATTTGTCTAGCCATTTTTGAATGTCCGCTTGGGGGAGCGTCGGTTTTTGGTGCAACCGATATTCATCTTCTAATTGAATTGTCTGTACTTGAATTGGTCTGCCCAACTGGTCAAGTATTTTAGTTTCCCCCAGGAGGAAGTGAATCTGGGCCCCCATTTTGGTCAACAGGTCTCTTTCCAACAGCAGGAAGGGGCATTCTGGAATGGCCATGAAAGAGTGGGATACCTTAAATCCCTGTGGCAGCCAGGTCCAGGTCAGCTGGCCGTTGATTCCTTCTTCCGGGTCGGACCATTCAAAGGCAAAAAGCTCCTGGCTTCTGGGCACCAGTGGAAGGCCTGTACTGGCCAATAGTCATGAGAATTTTTTTTTTTTTTTTGACAAGGAGTAGGGGGGTGTTCCAGGCTGACTGGAAGGATCTCAAGATTTTCTGGGCTAGGAGCCTGCGGATATGGGGCGTGATCCCCTGTCCGGCCTCCAGGGTCATGGGGTATTGTCGGACCCGGATGGGGTCGGCCGCTGGCTTGAGATCTATATAAATATAGGAGGGTGCTGTCTGGCCAAACCGGTTCCCCCTGTCTCAGCCCACACATCAGGGAATTTGTCTAGCCATTTTTGAATGTCCGCTTGGGGGAGCGTCGGTTTTTGGTGCAACCGATATTCATCTTCTAATTGAATTGTCTGTACTTGAATTGGTCTGCCCAACTGGTCAAGTATTTTAGTTTCCCCCAGGAGGAAGTGAATCTGGGCCCCCATTTTGGTCAACAGGTCTCTTTCCAACAGCAGGAAGGGGCATTCTGGAATGGCCATGAAAGAGTGGGATACCTGGCCTGCACCCAAGTCCACTGATCTTCGGGGAGTCCATTGGTATTGTTTCATTCCAGTAGCCCCCTGCACCCAAGAGGTCTTTCCAGCCAGTTTTCCCTGGGGCTCTAGTAAAACTGAATACTGAGCCCCAGTATCGACAAGAAAGTCAATTGGGGTTCCCTCCACTCTTAGGGTTACCCTGGGTTCGGGGAGGGGTGCCAAACCCCATCCTTCCTAATCGCTCAGTTCTTCGACAGCCAGGATGGGGGTCTTTCGTGGTCCCTTTTTTTTCTTAGGGCATTCCTTGGACCAATGCCCTTCCTCTTTACAATAGGCACATTGGTTCTTTCCTAATGCTGGTCGCATAAGGGGAAGGCTCTTACCTTCAGCAGTCAGGCAGCGCAACTGGCGCTCCCTCTCTCCTGAGTCAACTGTTGCAACCAGCAGGATATGTGCCATGTTATGGGTTTGGTGATCTGCCGCTTTGGCTTGTTTTTCCTCGGGGGTTTCTTGGGTGTTGTAGACTCTTTCTGCTACTGTTATTAAATCCTGGATACTCTTTTCACCCAGGTGCTCTAGTTTTTGTAACTTCTTCCTAATGTCGGGGGCCACCTGGTTGACAAAATGCATTATCAAAGCAGCCTGAGTGCCTTCTGCTTCTGGATCCATGGGGGTGTATTGTCTAAAGGCCTCCATCAGCCTTTCCAGGAAGGCAGCTGGACTCTCAGTGGGGCCCTGCTGAACATCTGTCACTCTAGCTAGGTTAGTAGGTTTCCTATTCTTAAGCCAGCAGAACAGTCTATGGTACAATAATTGTTTTAATTCTTTAACATTCCATTTGATTTTTGAGATAATGTAGAAATTCACTAAGTACAAACATTTAAAAATAATTTTGGTCTAATTTGAATAAAATTATGTATCTTATTTTCAGTAAAGAACAGTGACTAATAAATAAATTAGTAACAAGAATAATGCAGGTAAAAGACTTTCCAGCATAAAGGAAATGGAGAATTTTTTTTTTTTTTTGGAACTGCTTGTGTGATGCAAAGAAAACCATGCTTTTATTACAGAAAAGGACATGATGAATCCATCTCAAGGAGTTAGCAGTTAAATTATCACATATGGTGTTGAGATGATATGCAAAATGAAGGTAAGACTTCGGGAACCACACATCAGCTGACAAGGAATAGAATCAAGGACATGAAGAATTCAAAATGAAAGTTGAATTAGCTATTTCTAACTGTACACAGAAGTTAAATGAATAGAAATGAAACATGAATTCTTAATTATCTGCTAAAAAAAGAAAAAAAATCAAAGAGATTGTCTCTTTCCTTAAAAAATCTTATCTTTCAGATATAGTGTTCAAATAGCCAAAAATCACACTAAGGGATTGCCTTTGAGGGCTGCCAAATTAGATTAGCTGAATTTCCAGCCTCACTGAATTTATTCTGTGAAAGGGAAATCACTTATCAGTAAAGATGAAACTTGAACATTGGACAGGGGTCATAAGAAAGAATCCAGAAACCCCACTGATCATATTTTGCCAGCCAAGGCAGTTCTGTGCATTCATCCTTTTAGCCATTTGATAAAGCCATTTCTACATTGCTTTAGAATGCTGAACTCATCACACCAGAGGCAGCTAACTCACAAGGAGAATCCAAATATCTTGATTTTACCTCCCTCTAATGTCTCATTTTTCCTGAACCTATAATAAGAGTAAGACCAGAACTTGTCCTTGGGGACTAATTGCAAAGTCAAGACCATAAAAAGATAGCTTATTCACAAGAAGAGTAAGTGAAATATTTCCTTATATATATTTATATGTATGTTTGTGTGTATGTTTGTGAAAATCCTACCAGGAAATGTATACATAAATATAAATTTATATGTATAAATTTTATGAATTCCCAATAAGCTTAATCAGAAAGGAAAATCTTATTTTAGATTAGGCTAAATATTTTCTTCAATGCTGGAGCAAACAGCCTACACTAATGAATAAAAAGTACACACTTCTCTGAAATGTTGCCCATGGGCAAATACAAGCCATGCTGTCTAAAGACTTTTGGGAGTTATAATCCTTCACCCCTCAGGCTTTAGCCAATGACATACAGTGGATTGAGTAGGAAGTTCTGGTCGCTTGCCATATTGGTGAATATTTTAGCATTCTAACATTCTTGGGTGCCTTTAGGGTGTCTCTTCCAAGATAAAGTACCAGAAATTAAACTCCTTACCACTAAAAAGAAAATACAAACATATCCACTTCTGCAGTTCCGAGACAGTATATTCTCAATTAAAAATACTCCCATATCATTTTATTAAGTGACATGATTGTCTGTAGATTTTCGGTGGAATCCAATGAAAGTTCAAGCAAAATGTCACTTTAGCCATACGATTTATCAGATACCATAGTAGTAGAGGTAGCTGTGGTAGAGAAACTTTTTAGAAAGTATCTCTGGCAATCCACAAAAAGTGTTTTAATGCAAAGTTATTTGTGCTTAGTCATAACTGACTCTTTGCAATCCCATAGTTCACCAGATTCCTCTGTCCATGGAGTGTTCCAAGCAAGGATACTGGAGTAGTGGGATACCATTTCCTCCTCCAATGGGTCTTCTAGACCCAGAGACCAACCCACGTCTCCTACATTGCCAGGTGGTTTCTTTACCATTCTTTACCACTGAGACACCCAGGAAGCCAAGTGCAGAGTTACAGGATTCTATTAACACTTACAACAAAACCAAACAATATTCAAAGGTACTTCCATCATGTTGATGAACCTTGGTAGAAACTGAGCCTCTGGCCATGGGTTGCAAATTATGTTGTAAGTCATTTCTCATCCCATTGCCTTATCCTTTCAGAATTGTAACATCATTGAGTAGTTGAGTCAGCATAGTAGAATCCAGAATAAGATGAAAATCACATACTTGGCACTAGACATATACATGAAAGTCACTCAGTCATGTTTGAATCTTTGCGACCCCATGAACTATACAGTCCATGGAATTCTCCAGGCCAGGATACTGGAGGGGGTAGCCTTGCCCTTCTCCAGGGGATCCTAGCCCAGAGATTAGAATCCAGAATAAGATGAAAATCACATACTTGGCACTAGACATATACATGAAAGTCACTCAGTCATGTTTGAATCTTTGCGACCCCATGAACTATACAGTCCATGGAATTCTCCAGGCCAGGATACTGGAGGGGGTAGCCTTGCCCTTCTCCAGGGGATCCTAGCCCAGAGATTGAACCCAGATCTCCTGCATTGCAGATGGAATCTTTACCAGCTGAACCACAAAGGAAGCCACTAGACATATGTAACCTATCTAAACAGATAATCCAAATACTCATGTCAATGAACATGGTTGTACAAACACGATTGCCATACCTCATGTACCGATGTGAGAGTTGGATCATAAAGAAGGCTAACTGTAGAAGAATTGATGCTTTTGAATTGTGGTCCTGGAGAAGACTGTTGAGAGTTCTTTGGACTGCATACAAGTTGATCTTAAAGGAAATCAACCCTGAATATTCACTGGAAGGATGGATGCTGAAGCTATATCTCCAATACTTATACAAAGAGTTGACTCATTGGAAAAGACCTTGATACTGGGAAAAATTGAAGGTAGAAGGAGAAGAGGGCAGCAGAGGATGAGATTGTTAGATGGCATCACTGGCTCAGTGGATATGAATTTGAGCAAACTCTGGGAGATAATGGAGGACAGCGGAACCTGGCCTGCTGCAATCAGTGGGCTCACAAAGAGTCAGACAAAACTTAGTGACTGAACAGCAATAAAATGGACTCGTGGACTATTGCTTATAAAAGCTGAGAATAGAAAAAACATGTTTTATTGTAGACTTTATTCTCCAGGCCAGGATACTGGAGGGGGTAGCCTTGCCCTTCTCCAGGGGATCCTAGCCCAGAGATTGAACCCAGATCTCCTGCATTGCAGATGGAATCTTTACCAGCTGAACCACAAAGGAAGCCACTAGACATATGTAACCTATCTAAACAGATAATCCAAATACTCATGTCAATGAACATGGTTGTACAAACACGATTGCCATACCTCATGTACCGATGTGAGAGTTGGATCATAAAGAAGGCTAACTGTAGAAGAATTGATGCTTTTGAATTTTGGTCCTGGAGAAGACTGTTGAGAGTTCTTTGGACTGCATACAAGTTGATCTTAAAGGAAATCAACCCTGAATATTCACTGGAAGGATGGATGCTGAAGCTATATCTCCAATACTTATACAAAGAGTTGACTCATTGGAAAAGACCTTGATACTGGGAAAAATTGAAGGTAGAAGGAGAAGAGGGCAGCAGAGGATGAGATTGTTAGATGGCATCACCGGCTCAATGGATATGAATTTGAGCAAACTCTGGGAGATAATGGAGGACAGCGGAACCTGGCCTGCTGCAATCAGTGGGCTCACAAAGAGTCAGACAAAACTTAGTGACTGAACAGCAATAAAATGGACTCGTGGACTATTGCTTATAAAAGCTGAGAATAGAAAAAACATGTTTTATTGTAGACTTGATTTTTAAATGAATTTATTTGCCCTGATAAGGCTCCGCTGCTATGCTACTGCTGCTGCTGCTGCTAAGTCACTTCAGTCATGTCCGACTCTGTGTGACCCCAGAGACGGCAGCCCACCAGGTCCCCCATCTCTGGGATTCTCCAGGCAAGAACACTGGAGTGGGTTGCCATTTCCTTCTCCAGTGCATGACAGTGAAAAGTGAAAGTGAAGTCGCTCAGTCGTGTCTGACTCTTAGCGACCCCAGGGACTGCAGCCCTCCAGGCTCCTCCATCCATAGGATTTTCCAGGCAAGAGTACTGGAGTGGGGTGCCATTGCCTTCTCCAGCTATGCTACTGACATGCTTATATATATTCTTAAAAACCACTGGGGATATTCTATTCTCTAGTGGTTGGAGATTTTGGCACTACACGTGGTCATTCACTTGTGTACAGAGAAGTGTCCTGAGTTTAGGAGGGACATGGATTTGTGTGAATTTACAAATTGCTCCACTTGTTAGTCAAGAAACTGTGTTGACCCTCAAAATAGTCAGAACCCCTAAAGTTGAGAGAAAGAAGAAGAAGAAAAAAAAAAGAAAACAACCTGATGCTGGGAAAGATGGAAAGCAGGAACAGAAGGAGAAGTGGGTGACAAAGGATGAAATGGTTGGATAGCACCACCAACTCAGTGGACATGAGTTTGAGCAAACTTTGGGAGATAAGATAATGAAGGACAGAGAAGCCTGGTGTGCTACAGTCCAGGAGTCCCAAAGAGTCAAACATGACTTAGCAACTGAATAACAACAAGAAAAGTTAAGATTTATGTTTTATTCAATGGGAATTTTTAGGATTTCAAGCCCAGGAGACAGTATCTCAAGTAACCTTGAGAGAACTGCTACAAGGAGGGGGTGGGAGGAGCCAGATTATATAGAAGTTTTGCAACAAAGGGCAGCTAGTCTGAACTTCAAAATATTGTTGAATTAAATAAAACCAGATATCCAAGTTAAGGAATTCAGTGTTTTTCTATGTAGGAGAAGGTTAAAAAGGCTGGGCTTATTGAGGTCATTCTTTTCATATGCATCTCAGCTATCCTGGGCCAGGATCCTGAGGTCCCTTGGGGCTCATTGTAGGGACTGGCTATAATCTGATGGTTGCTAGATCACAAGTATTTTTCTCCTTCCAGAGTGTCCTGGGGAGTCGTCAGCTCACAATGGAGGGCTGGAATCACTGATGACTATGACATCCTTGTTTTCTGATATAGTGAATAATACTCCATTTCTCACCTGGAGGAAGCCAGACATAATTGTGGGCTTGATGTCTGGGAAATAGTGATACAAACAGACCTATGGAACAATGTGGGCTTCCAAGGTAGCCCAGTGGTAAAGAATCCACCTGTCAATGTAGGAGAACGCAGGAGATGTGGATTCTGTCCCTGGAGTCAGGAAAATCCTCTGGAGAAGGGAATGGCACACAGGGAAGAATGTACAAATTGTAGGTGTTTTTGTGTTGCACAGTTAAGCATGCCAGAAAGCACCCACTGTGAAAAAAAAAAAAAATTTACACTGGAGCAGGGAGTGGTGGACAGAATGATATGACTAGGTTCACAAGTCTCTTTTCTCAGTCACCTCTCAGACTCTCAGATTGAGCAATGGAGTACACAGAGGGGAGAGATCAAATTTATGTTAATACTCATTAGCGTGTTGATCTCCAAGGCTGTTCCAGCTATGAATTTTCCTGAATGTCTGATCTGTCAGCAAAAATAAACTGGAGCTCTCAATCATCTCTACATCACAGAGGTGTGCAAGACATGGTCAGCAAGTTGATTATATCAGAATTGTTCTAAATTGAATTTGAAGCTACATTTTTGTAGTATATGGAAATATAGATTCTACCTTTCTCATCTTATCTCATTCCATTATCAATTTTTGCTAAGAATATTACTTTAATAAATCAAATATTTATAAGTCCCCATCTCAGAAACTGCTTCCAGAGCATCTGACTTAACACAAATGCACTTAGCAAAGACTGTTATTGCAATCCACTAGTTCAATATACATAGACAGATGTTCTAATTGTTTGCTTGGGTGATTAGCTGAAATCTCTACTTAACTGTGGCCTTCTGCATGTGAAGTTGAAAGATAGAAACTACTTGCTGAGAGGAGAAGAAAGAATCTAAGTGCTTAGGGATGTAGCCTTGTTACCTCAGTCCTTAATATATCTCTCAAACAGGTCCAGAAGGTCCCATTTGAACCTTAAAGTTGATAAATTTATTGGCAAGAGGAGTGACAGCATCTTTGCAATGTGCCACTGTGGCTGTTCTCTGTAAGAAAAAGACATTGCCGTTGAAACAAGGTTTCTTATTTCAGCAAAGATAAGGGATTATTGAGCTGTTGAGGCCAGCTGACAGCACTGAGCCGTCAGAAGCAGGGTGAGCGTGGTGTCCACATTCAGATTGACCACTGCTGATACCTCTGGTGGTAGATAATGGGCGATTAGGTGCCTAGTTTGCAAATATGATGCCACCCCACACAGCAATACTTGATCTGCTTAATAAGGAAAACAACTCTGGTGCAAATATGAGTTGCCTT
>SJYX01015894.1:0-63915 GCA_006410675.1 Oreotragus oreotragus
CAGTCTTTTGGACTCTGTGGGAGAGGGCGAGGGTGGGATGATTTGGGAGAATGGCATTGAAACTTGTATAATATCATATGTGAAATGAATCACCAGTCCAGGTTTGATGCAGGATACTGGATGCTCCGGGCTGGTGCACTGGGATGAACCAGAGGGATGGTGTGGGGAGGGAGGCGGGAGGGGGGTTCAGGATGGGGAACACGTGTACACCTGTGGTTGATTCATGTTGATGTATGGCAAAACCAATACAATATTGTAAAGTAATTAGCCTCCAATTAAAATAAATAAATTTATATTTTAAAAAGACAGTTGCCTCCCTAACAGGAATTCTAATACCAGCTACTAAGATTGCTTTAATTCTGCCTCATAAGAAATGTTTTAGAAGAAGAATGAAAGGTATAAATGACAGGCTAGAGGGTGGGGAAACTGAATGCAGAGGATAAATATTAGAAAGAAGAAAAAGAGAGTGTGAAGATGACTTCAAGGTTAAAAACCATGTCAAAGAAAGAGAAACAGGTTAGAGAAGTCCAACGAAGTCTTTGTACTTACAGGTGTTTCTGAGTTGGTTCTGAGAGATTCAGCTAGCAGGAAGAGTTTGGAGAAAGGGGCTGTGATAAAAGACACATGGATGTTCAGCCTCCAGCCAAAAAGTGACACAAGACACCTGAACTCTAGCCTGAGGGCTATGCCTAACTTGCAGTATGACCTTGATTAATCACTTTCTGCTCTCGGTCTCAGTTTCCTTATCCTTACAGTAAGAAAATCAGACTGGAAATTCTTTCCCATAAATTCCATAATTAGACCTTAAATGATGTTTGCTGTTTTCTTGTTTTTGATTTTTTTTCAAGTGTTTTATTTATTTCTTGCTATTTTTTAAGATGGCTTCTTCTTCTTCTTTTTTTTTTTTTTTTCTGGCTGTGCCACACAGTATGCGAGATCTTAGTTCTTGGACCAGGATCAAACCCATTTCTGCACTGAAAACTCAGAGTCTTAACCAATGGACTGCCAAGGAAGTCCCACAGGTGTTTTTTTAATAGAAGTCAAGGGATAAGCGGCCAATCCCAGGTGGCACTAATGGTAAAGAATCCACCTGCCAATGCAGGAGAAAGGAGATGCAAGTTTGATCCCTAGGTCAGGAAGATCTCCTGGAGGAGAGCACAGCAATCCAGTCCAGTATTCTTGCCTGGAGAATCCCATGGGCAGAGGAGCCTATGGTCCATAGGGTCGCAAAGAGTCCCACATGACTGAAGCGATTATGCATACACGCAAGTCATAGGCAAGCATTGTGAATAATTGTGAAGAGAGGACAAGAAAACTTCTGAAAGCAGGTGTGATGAAGAGGTTAAGAGTAGTTGACTGGCACGTTAGCTCAAAGGTACAGATATTCTCATGGAGCCATATTTTACTAGAAGAAAATGGCAAAAACACACACTGAATGTTCTGAACTCAGTTCTCAACAGCTGGAGAAAATCTGGTAGTTTGGCCCACACTGTCATAAATAGGCCTCTCTGTTATTCTAGTGTCATTGCCCTCAACTTTCAATGTACTGCCTAGAAGGGAAAAAGCCACTCACAGAATTGATGTTCTTGATTCTCAAAGTATGTGCAGTTAGTCCCAAAGATGCTCAAAAAATAAACATCTAATCAAACATGCTACCATTGGAATGGAAGCACCAATGGAAGAACAAACCACCATCTAATTCTTCTCAGCCAGACACAATGTGGAAAAGTTCTTTAGCATATGTAAGAATTGCCTGCAGTGTGTATTTAGAACACATTCACCCAGGTGAAGCACATGTTTTTGGTTGCCCACCTGTCTTGGCCAGTTTGGACTGCTATAACAAAATGCCATACACTGGGTGGCTTAACAACAACTGAAGTTTATTTCTCACAGTTCTGAAGGCTGGAAGTCTGAGATCAGGGTGCTGGCTTGGTCCAGTTCTGGTGAGAGCTCTCTTCCAGGTTACAGAGAGCTGACTTGTTTTTGGATTCTCATGTGGCAAAAAGAGGGCTTGCTTTCCAGCCTCCTCTGAGAAGGGCACTAATCCCATCTATGAGGGCTCCACCTTCACAGGCTAATTACCTCCCAAATACCTCACCTCTCATGTCGGGATTAGGGCTGTTTCAACATATGAACTAGGAGAGGGGACACCTTCAATCCATCACACCATCCAACAATCATTCATTCCCTTTCCTCCTTCCTGTCAGAATCCTTTTCCTCATAGCCATTGGCTTCATTCTCTCACTGATCATAGTAAACCCATTTTTCTTGCCAATGACCATTGTGGCCAGGGAGACATAGGAAGTCTTCTAGGCTCACAGAGAGCTGACTTGTTTTTGGATTCTCATGTGGCAAAAAGAGGGCTTGCTTTCCAGCCTCCTCTGAGAAGGGCACTAATCCCATCTATGAGGGCTCCACCTTCACAGGCTAATTACCTCCCAAATACCTCACCTCTCATGTCGGGATTAGGGCTGTTTCAACATATGAACTAGGAGAGGGGACACCTTCAATCCATCACACCATCCAACAATCATTCATTCCCTTTCCTCCTTCCTGTCAGAATCCTTTTCCTCATAGCCATTGGCTTCATTCTCTCACTGATCATAGTAAACCCATTTTTCTTGCCAATGACCATTGTGGCCAGGGAGACATAGGAAGTCTTCTAGGCTCCAGTTTGGCTACATAATTTGTGAAGCCCAGTGTAAAATGAAAATACTGGACCCCTTGTTCAAAAATCAAGAAAAAAATTGCCATTAAAGGTCCTAGAATATTAAGTGTTTTCCTTTCTTCTCTGATGGTTCTCTAATCTTGTCATGTATTTCTTTATTTGCTGTTTACTTTCATCCTAAGTAAAAAAAAAAAAAATTAAAATTCTAAATTATTAGTGTATTATTATTATCATGCATTTACTTTTATATTGTGTAACAGCAATTTTAAATACAAATATAGAAATGTATAACTTGTATTCAGAACCACTGTAATCACACAATTTGTATTATATAGCTCATAAACATACTTTGCTATTACCAGAACAGTGAAAGGTATATACAAAACTCAACTGTTTTATTTTATTCCTTAGAAGTAAAAAAATATTTTACTTTACCCCCTCCTAAGTAAACATGGGCCTGGGGTTCTGACTTGCACTGGCCTTCTAGAACTTGAACTGGGTGGGAAAAAAAAGTAAAGGTAAAAAAAAAATTTTTTTTTTACTTCTTATTTTACTTTTCATTCTAGAAACACTCCATTGAAGCAGCTTCCATAACAAGCTCACATTGTATAAGCTTTGAGTCTTGCTGAGCTCCTGGGCATTCTGTGCTACCTGCAAATAGAGTACAGCAGCAAAGAAGGGCAGAGACACATAACTCTTCTGCACACATATGTGCTCCACTGTCTCATCAAACTTCACTTACAAAATGCAAGTTCAGAGATAAAATTACTAGGAATTGCAAGAGAGTTAGAGTCTTAAGCAAGCATTAAACCAAGTACAAGACCTTTCTGAGCACAGGGTCCCATGTGACTGCACATGTCTCATGCCCATGAAGCTAGCCCAGGAAAGATTCCTTGAAAAGTGTTCATCTCTCATTTAAGGAGTCTTTCCCTTGCTGGATATCACTGTGGCTGCTTTTGGAAGATTTGGCAGCCATCTTCCAAGCATGAGGGGGACAAACCTGTGGGAAAAGGTGAAGCAAGAGAAGAAAGGTAGAAAGAATGTCTCTGAAGAGATAATTGAACCTCTGAACTAACCAGTTTCTAGAGTCACTTTGAGTTGAGTTTTTCTCTTATTTGCAGCTGAGAGCATCCTATCTTGGCCCTAACCCAGAAGTCTACATTTTAACTTGCTCCCTAGGTGATTCTAACGCAGGTGGTCTAGGAATCATATTTTGAGAAACTTGTCTCTAAAATGATGGCAAACACCATAAACTGTTTGGGAAAAAAAAAACACATTTCATAAGCTGGATGACCTTGATTGATTCAGGTGGATGCCTCAGATGCATAGTTCTTTTTTGTTTTGATCATCAATCCTGTCTGTACAAAGATCAACGCATTCCCTACATTTAATACATATATATCCCTCACTCTATCCTTCCAGATTGGTGTGGGAGGGTTTCCAGACTTTCACAATACCTCCTGGAGAAACTACATGGTTTCCAAAAATTATTTTAGAATCTCAGGACTCTCCAGGGGCTCATCCAATCGCTCAGTCCCCATTGATTGATCTAAATAACCTCAAAGAACAGTGGCTGCTGCTGCTGCATTTGTAAAGCAGGGTCACACTGCCTAACTCCCCCTCCTAAGTAAACATGGGCCTAGGGTTCTGACCTGCACTGGCCATCTAAAACTTGAACTGGGTGAAAGAACAGAGGCAATTGTAGCAAGATTACTGAGTAATTTCAAAAAAGAAATCAGCTTTGGGGATGGGGGTATAGAAGATGGCCTTAAATCTAGACATAGTCCAATTCAAGTGTCTAGTCCACAGTGGTCCAGAAAGAAATATGAGGCAAAGGGGCTGCAACTCGAATCTATAAGACAGAGAGAGAGTTAATGGGAGGTGGAGACAGATACCGACAGGGACTTTCCAAAAGTTACTTTATTAACATAAACTGAGGGGTCCTTGAAAGGGGCTTGTCATTAATAACAAATGACCCCTTTATCAACTTTTATCTCAGAAATCCCAAGTGTTTTAGGAGCTCTGTGCCAGAAACAGGGAAGACTAAATATACATTCCTTACTATGAACCACAATATCACACCATATAAATGGAAGAACTGTTGATGGCATCAGGCTGATTTGTTGCAGAGAAAGGGACAGTATAAACTGCTTAGTAAGTACATTTGTGTCCCAATGAATTGGTACCACCAAACAGAGGCTCAAATCTTCTACACAGTATATTAGAGTTGGCAGTCCTGGTACTTCACTGGTGGTCCACTCGTTAAGACACTGTACTTCCACTGCAGGGGGCATGGGTTCAGTCCCTGACTGGGGAACTAAGACCCCGCCTGCTGGCCAAAAAGTATTTTTAAAAAAGAGAGCGAAATGGCAATCTTGCTACAAGGGAGCAGAGGGAAAAAACAGAAGATTGTTTTTAAGTTTCATGTTTCAAAGCTAATGGCCCTCAGTAATGCGCTAGCTTAGACTGAGGAAACGCATCACTCTCTCCCAGGGGAATTATAATCTCCCTGATAGCTCAGTTGGAAAAGAATCTGCCTGCAATGCAGGAGACCCCGGTTTGATTCCTGGGTTGGGAAGATCCCCAGGAGAAGGAAATGACTATCCACTCCAGTATTCTTGGGCCTCCCTAGTGGCTCAGCTGGTAAAGAATCCACCTNCAGTTGGAAAAGAATCTGCCTGCAATGCAGGAGACCCCGGTTTGATTCCTGGGTTGGGAAGATCCCCAGGAGAAGGAAATGACTATCCACTCCAGTATTCTTGGGCCTCCCTAGTGGCTCAGCTGGTAAAGAATCCACCTATAATGTGGGAGACCTGGGTTTGATTCCTGGGTTGAGAAGATCCCTTGGAAAAGGGAACAGCTACCTATTCCAGTATTCTGGCCTAGAGAATCCCATGGACTGCATTGTCCATGGGTTCGCAAAGAGCTGGACACGACTGAGCGACTTTCATACTTTGAAGGTAATGATGGCATTTCACTCCTTTGTATCACCATTTGACATGAATTTACATCCTCAAGTGAATTGTCTTGAGCTGAACTTCTCAAATGAATCATTCTGATTTAGAAAGCAGTCAGTGAAACCAGGGCCATACCTCTGTAGAGGCAAGGCCAACAGGCACCTTCATAAATTTGATATGGGGGAATAAGGAAACCAGTTTCATCCTACTCAAATGCCTTATGTTAAGCTGTTATGCTTTGGCAGTAATCATAAGGGACTGTTGTCCAAGCTCCTATCCCCTTGGTATCATCCTCTCAAAAAGTCTCTCTTGAAATTATTGCTTCCAGAACGCTTACAGTCCCATCACAGAGGCTTGTTTCTTTGAATTAAGTATTACCCTCTCTGGGCCAAAGTTTTAAAATGTAAATACCTCTGGGAGGAGTAACACATTACATCCCTATTACTTTTGTATAAATGAATTTAACACAGGCTTTCTTCTCAATAGAAAGGACTGGGCTCCTCTGGGGGCTGAAAATCATGAAAGAGGAGGGAAGAAACGATGCCCAGAGAAGAATGGAATGTGTGGGGCAGGGAAGAATGGCTTTCAAGTACAAGTTGGCTTCCGTCCCAAGCTTACTGAGGTCTAGGCCTGAATGAAACCAGTAATAACAATAGCAGTAGCTTTTATTGCTCCTTTTGTGAGACTCATTTCTTCTTGGTAAAACTCCTTTACTTTAGCCTATTATCCCCTTGTAATTAAAACAATATATTGTATCCTCCACTTGGGATGCTTTTGAAACTGTGTGGAGAGTACACAATGGTACTTGGAAAGCTTTTATTTGGCTTCTCTTGAGTCAAAGCAGAAGCTTTCAGGACAGATTTATCACACTAAGTCCAGAGAGTTATCTCAAACAACTCACATGCAAGATATCAGAGCCCTCGGGCAGATTCAAAGCTCCCTTTCTGGTGTGAAGAAGGTGCAAATAGAAGATCATCTCCAAGGCTGTCATCAAGCCAAATGACATATCACCTGTAAATTTACTGGAGGAAGGGTGGGGGCTGTTACATGAGCAGAGAGGAGAAGGAGGTCTTCATTGCTTCTAAACAAACTAAACTTCCCCTTGCTTTTTTATTTCTTCTGTTGGGAAAATGTAGCTTCTTAATAAGTACATCTTAGAAAAAGAAAATTTGAACTTAAGGAAACCACTGTTTTGGTCTTTTCAAGGGGCCCTAATGGTGGGTGTTGGAGAAGACTCTTGAGAGTCCCTTGGACTGCAAGGAGATCCAAACAGTCAATCTTAAAGGAGATCAGTCCTTGGTGTTCATTGGAAGGACTGATGCTGAGGCTGAAACTCCAGTACTTTGGCCACCTCATGCGAAGAGTTGACTCATTGGAAAAGACCTGATGCTGGGAGGGATTGGGGGCAGGAGGAGAAGGGGATGACAGAGGATGGGATGGCTGGATGGCAACACCAACTCGATGGACATGAGTTTGAGTGAACTCTGGGAGTTGGTGATGGACAGGGAGGCCTGGTGCGCTGTGATTCATGGGGTCGCAAAGAGTCAGACACGGCTGAGCAACTGAACTGAAATGAATGGTGGACTGCAATGTCTTTATCTACAAATGAAGTTAGTAATGCCTACCTCAGAGGGTGATTAGGAAGATTAGATGAGGCAAGGTGTGAAGCACTTGGCCACAGTCACGAACAAGGGAGATGACCATGGATATCAGCTCCCTTTCCCATTTCTCTCAACAGACTGCCCCGCAGAACTCACTTTAGGGAACTACTCTGCCCAAACTCCTAGATTTCATTCCTGGCTTCTGATTGCCTTAAACTCCATTTCTGACAAGGAGCTGCCCCTTATGGGTGGGGGGAATTAGATGCATTTCCTCACTGTCCCTTAACCATACCTTCCAAAACCAAAGATTATGAATGCAGGGCCTTACCGTATGGATGACTGGGTTTTTTTTTTTCCTACTTCAGATAAGTTAACTGATTTATGTGAAAAGTCTCTCAAAAGTCAAAAAATTAAGCTACATTCCATTATATATGTAAAGAACTATCTTTTTGAAGAATGAAATTACAGGCAAAGAGAGCAAATTTAGGAAAAAAAAGAAAAATCTTTGATTGTTTGACATCAGGGACAGCACAGTCATCACAGACACACCCTCTCATTTACTGATGATCAGCGAGGATGTTTGGAGGTGGTTGCCAACAATGTTCTCTCCCTGTCGTCCGCTGTAGGTTGAGCTTTCTGTGCCCAGCAGCCTGCAACATTTTTGTTTCTGGCTGTGTGCGGCTGTTTCTTCAGACCCATGGATCTTGTGACATACACTGTGAGTGTGATTGAGCTGTGATGCCTGGAAAGAGGTCAGTGTTCAAGTGATGAGAAGCAAGGGGGAAATCCTCCAAAAATAGGAACATAAACAGACGTATGGTTGAGAAATAAGTCAAATTGCTATATTATTATGTTGCCTTGGGTGGTTTAATGCTATGGCTTATTTGCGTCTCACTTCTTACAAGTTTCAGCCAGGGTAAAAAGAATGGTTACCCCTATTCTCATCTCCTCTACCCTCCCTACCATTTCAGAGAAAAACTGTTCAAGGGCAAGGTCTGTGTTAGCCAATAAACAATTCAACTTGAAGATTAAATGAAAGTCCTAATGAATTACTCACTAACGAATTTGATGTCAAAGTCCAGGCTGGGTGACCTGTAGTTTTTCTTTTTGGCTGGCACCATCCTTCATGGAGCTAATCCCCAAATCCACAGAGAATTCTCTACAGTTGCTTTCTCATCCTCAGAAGGAATGGCTCCAGCTTCACTAGACTGAGAAACACAGTGACGTCCCTCTCAGCTGGCTCAATTCTCAAATTCTCCCCAATGGTGGGACAAGTCTTAACTGTAGTCAGGACCATCTCTTCATCAAGATTATAAATTTAGCTAAATGTGTCTCAAATTCTTTCTTCCCCTATATGTTCTCACTACACTGGCTGCCTCCTCTCCCACTTCCATCATGGTTCAAGATCTTACTTCTCTGGGTCATAATGCATTCTTAGGGAGGTAAATTCTGCTGGATAAACGTACATCAGTTAGCGTCACTTAACTGAAGGGGTAGGGCAGCTTCTGCCTCTGCCTATTCTACTCCAGTCTTAACCCTGTCCCATTTCTCTCACCCAACCCTGATGTGATGTGGCTGTTAGTGTGATGATCACAAGCACAGGCTTTGGAGGCTAGCTGTGTGACCTTGAACAAGTCACATAGCCTTTTAGTAAAATGGATCCAATAAACGCCTACCCCTTGGGGTATTGTGACAGTGAGTGAGATAATGCACAAAGGGTTTAGTATTGGGCATGAAACATGGTAAGTGACCAATAAATGGTGGCTGTTGTAAGTCTTGATCTAAACAATCTCAGCTTCTTGCTCTCACCTCCCTAGTTCTTGACTCCCACCTCAATCTTAGAGTTAGTTTTGATCACTGTCTCCCTAAACCTGCAGCACTTTGAGGTCAAGATCTCAATATGTCTATCTGTGGCACCCTATTTAGTTCCCCACATCTAATAAAAAGTGCATGCTCAATAAATGCTGGGCGGTGGAATGGTACTAATACTCTGACTTAGATAAGGTGTAGTGGGGCTGACTCTCAGGCTCCTGAGCCATTACCTATGATACAACTCCTCTTCAACTGGGCTTCTGATTGAGTTCCATTCTGGTTTCCCAGTTCTCCAGAGAGGTCTAAACATTTTCTCCACCAAAGACACTGCAGTCCTCTCCCTGAATCCCATCTCAGTCTGGAGCTAAAGCCCAGGAACAATCCCAGGCCTCAGTGCTCTGCCTCAGGTTCTACATGGCCCGTCCACAAACAGATGACTTAAACTCCAATTCTTTTCATCTCTGTCAGCACCTCTCCCATTGAGGTGGACAATGGTCATTTTCTTACTCTTAAATAAAATGTATTTTTAAAAGTATCACTTTATTTAATGGTTTATTCTATACAATCTAAGTTAAAACAGTGCTTTCTATGCAAAAGCAGTTTCAAGACAAGAATCCTAGCACCTATGCGGCAGCCTCATTGGAAGGCCATGCGGCATCTATGAAGAGCCAACTCATTGGAAAAGACCCTGATGCTGGGAAAATTATCAAACAACAAAACAAAAAAATAACCTCAGTATGGGGGCAGTGGTAACAAGTCATTGACTACAAAACCTTTTGCGTACTTTCAGGTTAACATACACCATCAGTGATGGCAAGGCAGAGTCTGCCTTGGGAAGATGGCTCATTATCTCCACTAATTACTTCTGTGCTTTTGTTTAAACCATTTCCCAGCCTGGAAGGCCTTTCCCCCATTGACATCCATCAATTAGTTTTACTCATTCTTTAAGACCCAACTCAAATGTCACTTTCTCCAAGAAGCCTTTTCTAATCCTCTAGTTAGAATTAATTGCTTCCCTCTCAATGTTCCTGTGACATTTATTACAGAATATTCCCACATTATTATAGTAAAATGTTATATAATATTTATTATACAATGTTCCTATGTCATATTAAACGTTATTTATTATATAATATTCTTATGTCACCATAAAGATATATGAAAGATGTTTTACAAATTGACTATCCTACAATCCAGCCTCAATAAAGAGAGGCTATTATTAAGATTATGAATTACACTTTATATCTGATCTGTAGGTCAAGTTTTAAGTGTGCATAATTTGAGGGGGGATAAAAACAACTTCTTGGGCATTGTAAGTCACAAAACCTAGCTATTCTGGGAAGAAAGAAAATAAAATACAGATATGAGCCACAGCACTTGTTCCCTCATCTACTGGGACACCCACTTCATTTTGTACAAGACATCAGAATTAAAGAGGCCCTACTAACCAAGCTCCACACCACCACCACCACATGAAACATAAAATCCCCTCTCCATCATTTCATCTGTACTCAAATTCACTCCCATCTGAGACCACTCATTCAACTTTTAAACAACTATAACAGCCATCTTAAAAAGAGCTCTCATTTACTGAGTTTCTAGGTGTAGCACACCACTAGGTGCCATCACATCTCAGTTAATCCTCATAAAAATTCAAAAGTAAAATAAACTTGCCCAAAGCTACAGCTAATAAGTGGCATATTTGAGAAAGTCAAGCCCAGCCCTAACTCCTAAGCCTGTGGGCTTACTACTAGGCCTTCCTGCTTCCTTAATTGTGGGGAAGTTTTCCGAAGTTTTATAATTTAGGTGGAAGCTGCAACTCCCACCCACAGTTCTGTGTTTTACCCTTTGAGACCACCAATAGATACCTAATTCACCTTCAACTCTACCAGCCTACAAGTAATTTTAAATGGTTGGCCTGACTCCAGGCCCTCTTGTCTCTGGGCTAGACATCCTTCAGCTGCTGTCTTGCCTACAAAATGGCTTCGGACCCCACCTCTGAATGCATTTCACTTTGTCCCTGTTGCTCTCAGAGGCAGCACCCAGAAGGAGCCACACTCCCCAGCTGTGACGTGTGCAGTGGTGCCCACTCAGACATGTCTGGCCCCTGCTTCAGGGTGTCTCTCTCAACAGGCCCCTGTTAGGCTGAGTCACCTCCAGCCTCTCCACATATAATTGGCTCTTTAGGACTAAGTGTAAGCTTCCCATTTATCCCTATCAAATCCCATCTTGTTATATCTGGGACATCCTTTCCTCTGCTGAGAGCTTTCCGAATCCTGATCTTATCATCCAACACAGTCACTAACCCTCTCAGCAAATTTGATCAGTATGTTCTGTGAAACCATCCAAGTCATTAATAAAATGTTGACTGAGACCCTGCAGCAAATGACTAGAGACCTCCCTTAAAGTTGACACAGGTTCATTAATCATCAGTCTTTGTGTATGATTGTTCAACCAGTTACAAATCCACTTAACTGCACTGGGCTCATGGGTCTGTATCCTGCTGAAACCCACCAGCCCGGTAACCCCATCAACAAAGGAAATGAGCTTAGTCTGGCATAACTGGTTCTGAGCAAGCTCCTGTTGTTTTACAAAGATTAGTCTGGCAGGGTGGATCCTGAACCCACACTGTTTCTCCTGATGGTGTCTGTACATAAACTAAGAGTTGCAATAACATGATAAATCACCTATAATCACTCCCAGAACTCTAACAGGCTAGAGCTCTGAATTCCTTATCCTAACACAAAACAAAACAAAAAATACTTAAATGGAAAAGACCAGCCTAAAGTTAAATTGTAAAATTTTTCTCTGGTTCTTTAATACACTGCTCTGAGCTCTTTCCTATTTCACAGTGTCCTCTTTGCCTCACCCCATTTGAATCTTGTGACCTCATGAGACCCTCTGACCTCCCAAGGATCTCCACCTTAATATCTTATCTCATTCTTGCCTTCTCTGAAATGCTCCACTTTCCAAAATGACATACTTCCTGAGCCCTTCCTTCCTCCCTCCTATTAAAATACTGATCTTAGATAGAAGTAAGGGATCAAGCAGCTAGTTTTGGAATGAAATATGAATGATTAATTTACCCTGAAAAATATGCTGGTATTTTTGAAACCAAACAATCTCTAGTTAACTCCAGACAATCTCTAGTAGTGAATTAGAAGTCATATGACACAATAGAGGTAAAGAAATGCAAGCAGAACTGGAAATATCTTTTGCTGGGGAGATTTTGTACTAGTCAAGATTTTTGAAGACAAATAACAGAAATTTACTCCGGTTACTTTCATTAGAAAAGGTATTTAGAAAGGGTATCAGGTATTACCCTCAACCGACAAGGAGGCTTGAAAGTCAGACATAATTGAAGAAAGGGTAGGTACCCTAGAACTCATTTAGATCAAGCAACAGAAACAAGTTCTCTAGAAAGTTGTGGCGGGCCCCACTGCTGATGGACTCTTGCTTCTACTGGAAACTCAACACTGAATCCCTAGGTATCTGAATCTCTGCCTCTGCTGCCTTAAACATTTCCAACTGCCCCAAAGAGTCAAAGCAGCTATTGGCCAAGCCTGGACCACAGCCTGGCCATAGCCATGTCCCAGCCCAGGGAGCAAAAAGAAGACTACCTTCCTCTCTTTGGCTCTCCGAACGGGAGAATTGTCTTTCTCACCTTGGTCCCTTATTTTAGGATTCAGAAGTAGATATCTCAGAACATAAGGAATGCTCAGAACAATTCCTAGAACTCCTTAAATTTCATTGAGTTGGCCAAAAAGTTCATTTGAGTTTCTCCATAAGATCTTACAGAAAGACCTGAGAGCTTTTTGGCCAGCCTTGGGCTCCACGGTAAAGCATCTGCCTTCAATGCGGGAGACCCAGGTTCGATTCCTGGGTCGGGAAGATCTCCTGGAGAAGGAAATGGCAATCCACTCCAGCACCCAGCAAAATCCCATGGGTGGAGGAGGCTGATAGGCTACAGTCCATGGGGTCGCAAAGAGTCGGACACGACTGAGTGACTTCACTTTCACTATACCATGTCCTTTTACTTGCCCTTCTATGCCCGTTTGAGGGAATTATAAGGGAGTTGCCACTTTCAAAAGTCATTAAAGTTGCTAACTTAGTGCTGCAGTAAGGTATTGCTCTCACCTCACACTGCTCCCAAGCACAATATCCGGAACCTTGACAAACCTTCCCTTTTTTTAAAAAAAAATATATAACACATATACAGAAGTGAAGTAAAGTCGCTCAGTCGTGTCCGACTCTTTGCAACCCCGTGGACTGTAGCCCACGAGGCTCCTCCGTCCACGGGATTCACCAGGCAAGAACACTGGAGTGGGTTGCCATTTCCTTCTCCAGGGGATCTTCCCAACCCAGGGATCGAACCCAGGTCTCCCACAGTGCAGGCAGATGCTTTAACCTCTGAGCCACCAGGGAAGCCCATCACAAATGAAGAGCACAGTGAAATTTCATACAGTGAACATAACCTGTTCAAGAAATATTACCAGCATCCACAGCACCTCCCACATCTCGTATCAGTCACTACCTCCTCATAGCAGCCACTATCCTGACATCTAGCATAATAGATTTGTTATTCCTATTTTTTGACTTTAAAACATGAGATCATATAGTATTTTATTTTTTTGGCTTGGCCTCATTCTCTCAACATTTTGTGCAGGAAATTCATCCATGTTATTGGCTATGGTGGTAGTTGACCAACCACTTTCGAAAGGTGACTATTACACCAGCTCTCCCTGGGGTTCCTGGGGTTACTGATATCATATTACTGAAGTCAGATGAGAAAACAAAATCTCTAGATATTTGTTCCACTTACATGAAATTTGAATTAATTCTAGTGCACAGGAGAGATACTGCCTTTCTGTTTAATGTACTAAAATCAGATTAATCCAAATGATAAGGATATAAAGAATACCTTGATTCATTTACAAATGTTTCTTGTGAACTTGGAATACTCTACAAAGTGTCCCCTTAGTTCCTGAAAATATTTGCAGCAGAAACAGAACTCAGCTTTACAGGTGGCTAAAAAGACTTGGTTAATTTAAGAGTATTTGGAGTGCACGGAGTGTTGGGATTGTTTCCAAGACAGAGCAGGGATGGCTGTGCACCTGGACATGCACAAGCAAGCCATGTGCATGCCCAGAGCAGTGGCCTCTAAACACATGAGTGATTTGGGGTAAACTAGGGTTGAGAAATCATGATAGCAAGGGAAGGGTTACTAGTGCAGCTAGAGATAATAAGTTTACAAAGAGACTGCTAATGGAAACAAAGGGGATGCATTAATAGAGTGGCTGGTCATGGGCAGAACAAGGAATGCTGGATGATCACACCTAAAACATCTATGGTCTCCCAAAAATGTGCTCCAGAAACGCCATCTCCTTGGAGAAACAGGTTGAAGATTAAATTGCAGCTCCCTGGGGGTACAGTCATATGATAGTGCACTTGTGGGGTAGAGGGGCCTGGAGGTGAGATGCCAGGGGAAGGAAAGGGAAGACTATCCGGAACCTGGGGGTGGGGGGAGCCAAATTCCTGACCTTCAGCTGTTTGTTCTGAAAATGGAAGAAGAAAGTCCTTTGCATTCCACAGGTCTCTGTGAACAAAGTCATCACTTTGAAAGCCACTCTGTTCTTGATTAACTCTGGCCAACAGAACAAAGAGGTTGCTGCATGTCCGGGGATTCTGAGTTAGTGAATAAGGCAGCAAGATGACAAGGAGGAAGCCTGGTGCTGTTGGAGAAGAAGGAAGCCTGAGGGGGCCATGACCCAGCTTAGGGGGCCAGTCTTTCCCCACAGTCTGATTCTCTGTGTTCT
The DNA here is from genome assembly GCA_006410675.1 of Oreotragus oreotragus. NCBI lineage: Eukaryota > Metazoa > Chordata > Mammalia > Artiodactyla > Bovidae > Oreotragus > Oreotragus oreotragus. The sequence goes on from SJYX01015894.1 coordinate 14,855, forward strand.
CATTTCCAGCCCAGCCCCAGACTCAGAGTCATATATCCCTGGATGGTGACAGGCAGGGGAAAGATTTGCTTTTATGCTTCACTTCAGCCTTCATTCACATTTGCTCTTTCTCTCTTAGCCGATGAAGTCCTTTTGAAAAAGACGCTTGATGTGGAAAGTTGAGTACTCTTCAAGTCAGCACAAGAGTCCTAATAATTGTGTGAATTTATGGGTATGAAGTGCTGATTTAGAGAGTACGTGCATGCTAAGTCACTTCAGTAGTATCTGACTCTTTGTGACCCCATGGACTGTAGCCCACCAGGCTCCTCTGTCCATGGGATTCTCCAGGCAAGAATACTAGAGTGGGTTGCCATGCCCTCCTCCAGGGAATCTGCTCAACCCAGGAATCAAACCCATGTCTCTTTTGTCTCCTGCATTGGCAGGCGAGTTTTTTTTTGTTTGTTTGTTTTTTGCTTTTACCACTGAGCCACCAGGAGAGTCCTACAGGAGATATGAGTCAAGAATGTCTCTGTCCTCTCACCTACTAGGGAATATAGGACAGACTGTGTTAAGGGCCACAGAGGGATAGACTTTTAAAAAGATATTGAGGACTGGGACTTCCCTGATGGTACAGTGAATAAGAATCCACCTGTCAATGCAATCCACCTCTGTCAAGAGATGCAGGTTCAATCCCTAGGTTGGGAAGACCTCTTGGAGAAGGGAATGGCTATCCACTCCAGTTTTCTTGCTTGGAGAATCCCATGAACAGAGGAACCTGGCAGGTTACAGTCCATGAGGTCCCAAAGAGTCAGACACTTCTGCGCAACTAAGCACAATTTTCATCTTCATAGCAAAAGAAATAGTCAAAATCACCAAAAATTTAAGTGCTAGCACATAGCTGAGACTTCACTTGTATACCAGGAGCTGAGCTAAGGTAACACATGTATTCCCTCACTTAATCCCCACAATGCCCCATATACTAGATGCTGTCATTATGCCATTATGCACACTTACAGAGGAACAAAACTGCAGATGAAAGAGATTAAGTGAGCCAGGACTTGAAACCCAGAAGTCTGACTCCAAAACCTGCAGTCTTGGCTACCAGGCTCTCCTGCATCTACAAGGGCTGTTTCTTTCATCTATTTATTTATATATCTATGAATTTATTTTTGGCTGCCCTGGGTCTCTGTCGCTGCCCAAGCCTTCTCTAGCTGCAGTGCTCGGACTTCTCATTATGGTGGTTTCCCTTGTGGCAGAGCAGCTGTGGCTCTTGGGCTTATTTATCCCAAGGCACGAGAAATTTTCCCGGACCAGAGATCGAACTTGTGTCCCCTGTACTGGCAGGCAGATTCTTATCCACCGCATCACCAGGAAAGTCCCTACAAGAGCTCTTTCTACAGAGCAACTTTAGGGGGGTGAAAGTGAGTGATAGGAAAATGGAAGCAGGTTGTGAAGGAGAGAAAACAAACACAAGAACATGAAACAGCAATGGCTGGGTCAATGGAAGCAGATATAAAACTTAATAAATTTATAACCTGGGAGATCCTAAAGAGGGGCCCAGGACAGACTGACCAACTTAGGAGGTCTCGGGGGGAAGTTAAATAGGATGGAATTAGGAGAACCAGGGTAGGAGCCAGCCTGGGACAGGAAGAGGTGGAAATAGCAAGGAATTTTGAGGAGAAGCTAAGTGATCTGATGTAGGTAGCTGTTAGGTGCTGAATTGTGTCACTTCCCCCACCACCCCCCAAAAAAAGATGTTGAAGTCCTACCCTCTGGTACCTGTGAAAGTGACCTTATTTGGAAATAGAATCTTTGTAGATGATCAAGTGAAGATGAGATCAGCAGGATGGGCCCTAATCCAGTGTGACTGTGTCCTTATAAAGAGAGGCAATTTGGACAAAGATACAGACACAGGGAGAGTGCCATGTGATGTTGAAGGCAAAGACTGGGTGACACTTCTGGAAGCCAAAGTATGTTAGTCACTTCAGTTGTGTCCAGCTCTTTGTGACCCCATGGACTGTAGCCCACCAGGCTCCTCTGTCCATGGAATTCTCCACACAAGAATACTGGAGTGAGTTGCCATTCTCTTCCCGAGGGAATCTTCCCAACCCAGGAATTGAACCCGGGTCTCCTACACTGCAGACAGATTCTTTACTGTCTGAGCCACCAGGGACGCCAAGGATCACCAAATACTGCCAGAGCTAGACCACCAGCAGGTTCTCCCTCACACCATCAGAAGGAACCAATGCTGCCAGTATCTTGATCTCAGACTTTAAGCCTCTAAAACTAAGAACAAACTTTCGTTGTTTGAGGGACTTCCATGCTGATCCAGTAGTTAGGACTCCACGCTTCCACTGCAGAGATCGAGGGTTCAGTCCCTGATCATGGACATGCCACATGGTGCAGCCAAAAGATGAAAATAAAAATAAAAAGACTTCTGTTGTTTGAGAATAAACTCTTGTGCTTTAAGCCACCCAGTTGTCGGTACTTTGTTATGGCGGCCCTGGTAACACAGTGGACTGAGCCTTCTCGGGAAACAGAAGACATGTTCCTCATACCACACAGCCTCTGGAGAGATGCTGCCAGCTCAGTCCAGGGAGATGATGCGGTCAGGGCGGCGCTTGGGCCAGAGCTGCTCGTTGTTGTCATTTAGTTGCTAAGTCGTGTCCGACTCTTTACGACCCCGTGGATTGTAGCCCGCCAGGCTCCTCCGTCCGTAGGACTTCTCAGGCAAGATTGCTGGGGTGAGTTGCCTGTTCCTTCTCCAGGGCCAGAGCTTAGGAGAAGTCAAATGGGAAAAGTCTTCCTTCCCTCTACAGGGATCCAGGGAGCAGCTGCTTTCCTTATCCAGCCTGACTCCCTGGGGTGCCCTGGGGACAGGGTGCAGGAGTATGAGGCCCAAACAGGCCAAGGGTCTCTCTGGGGTGAATGCAAGGCTTTAATGGGGGCTCTGAGACACCAGGCTCTATGCAGGGAGTTGTCCCTAGAGAAGACTGTCCCTAGTACATACTGGAAATTAGATATGAACTGATGTAAGTGCTGTTTTGAGATTGACTTTATTTGAAGAGGAAAAGGAGGAATTCATTTTTATTTTTACGAGGCCTCCAGAAGCCTGGGGTTGGCACAAGTTGACACTGACCCCTTTGGGAGTGGGGTGTGAAGGAGCCCAGTGAGGACGAATGCCTCTCCTTAGCTGTTGCTCTGTCATCTGTGAGTATTGTCCCCAATAGCCCTGCTGGTCAAGATTGTGTCTCCTTCCTGACACTCCCTCAGTGCCTAACTGGGCACAGTCACTCCTCGGGGAAAGGAGAGTGGTAGCAATGGCACCCCACCCCAGTACTCTTGCCTGGAAATCCAATGGACGGAGTATCCTGGTGGGCTGCAGTCCATGGGGTCGTTAACAGTCGGACAGACTGAGCGACTTCACTTTCACTTTTCTCTTTCATGCATTGGAGAAGGAAATGGCAACCCACTCTAGTATTCTTGCCTGGAGAATCCCAGGGATAGGGGAGCCTGGTGGGCTGCCGTCTATGGGGTCACACAGTGTCGAACACGACTGAAGTGACTTAGCAGCAGCAGCAGCTTGAGAATATCTTTAACACTTAGAAGAGGACCATCTTGAGGAGAGCATGTCTCCATGTTTTCGATCCCAAATGCAGACTTGGAACACTGAAACTCATTTAGAAGGAGGACTGAAGCCCATCGAATGCTGTGACATTTCTGACACCATTGACGTCACCTATTCCAGCACGCCACCTTCCAAGGTCAGGAACCACTGTTCCTCACTGTTTGCACGTACAATCACCTGTCTTGCCTGGAAAACAGGTTTATAACAAAACAGGAGTGCTAAGAAAAATACTAGAAGGCAGAATTTTAAAATCCAGTAATGCTCTAGAACCCTGGAGATTACTTAAGCACAACTAACCAAAAGCCAAGGACAGAGGCAGGATGGGGCGGAGAGTATGAAATGGGCCAAAATACCAGGCACTTGGAAAACTTCTGTGCTGTGCTCTGCTAAGTCGCTCAGTCATGTCCAGCTCTTTGCGACCCTATGGACTATAGCTCACCAGAATCTCTGGGATTCTTCAGGCAAGAATATTGGAGTGGGTAGCCATGCCATCCTTCAGGGGATCTTCCCAACCCAAGGACTGAACCCACATCTAAGTCTCTTACCTTGGCAGGAGGGTTCTTTACCATTAGTGCCACCTGGGAAGCCCATGATGGCCTATTGAAAAACTTCTGCTCCCTGAGTACTCAGCAGAGTGTAACGGAAAGAGCCTAACTGGGCCAAGGGGTGGGGGGGTGGCACGGGGCTGTCTCTTATACACATCTAGATCCAGCACGCCACCTTCCAAGGTCAGGAACCACTGTTCCTCACTGTTTGCACGTACAATCACCTGTCTTGCCTGGAAAACAGGTTTATAACAAAACAGGAGTGCTAAGAAAAATACTAGAAGGCAGAATTTTAAAATCCAGTAATGCTCTAGAACCCTGGAGATTACTTAAGCACAACTAACCAAAAGCCAAGGACAGAGGCAGGATGGGGCGGAGAGTATGAAATGGGCCAAAATACCAGGCACTTGGAAAACTTCTGTGCTGTGCTCTGCTAAGTCGCTCAGTCATGTCCAGCTCTTTGCGACCCTATGGACTATAGCTCACCAGAATCTCTGGGATTCTTCAGGCAAGAATATTGGAGTGGGTAGCCATGCCATCCTTCAGGGGATCTTCCCAACCCAAGGACTGAACCCACATCTAAGTCTCTTACCTTGGCAGGAGGGTTCTTTACCATTAGTGCCACCTGGGAAGCCCATGATGGCCTATTGAAAAACTTCTGCTCCCTGAGTACTCAGCAGAGTGTAACGGAAAGAGCCTAACTGGGCCAAGGGGTGGGGGGGTGGCACGGGGAGGGGTGTAGAAAGGAGAAGTTGAAGAAAGTGGATAATTAGAGGTAAAGTAGAAACCAATTAATTAGAAATATAAAAGGAATAGCCTTGCAAGCGACTTTCTAATCAATAAAACAGATCCATGAAAGAGAAGTCAGCTAGGAAATCATGGGGATCCACCACCAAAAAGAAACTCAACTCTTTATGGCACTTAACAAGCTATCTTCACATACAATAACCTAGAGAGAGAAGCAAGAGTTACTATTCCTACTTTATAGGGAAAAGAAGCTGAAGTTCAGAGAGGGTATGTAATTTATTCAAAGTCACACAGCTATTAAGTGACAAAGCTTGTCCTTTAGCACTCAGAGTGGAAAAAGGATTTAGTTAAAAGGCTGAATGGATTATTTTACTTTCATCTCACCAAGCATAAAGAGAGTTCTAGCTCCAAAACTTCCACTGAAATAGACAGCGATGCTTTCTCTCTACCATGCAGCGGCACAGTAGAGTTACAGCATGGTTTGTTATTATTTGTATTTTTTTTTGCCAGTTCTTAGTTGCAGCACCTGAAATCTTCCATCTTCATGTGGGATCTTTAATTGAGGCATGCAAACTCTTAGTTACAGCACATGGGATCTAGTTCTCTGACCAGGAGTTGAACCCAGGCCCGTGCATTGGGAGTACAGTGTTAGCCACTGGACCACCAGGGAAGTCCCTATAGCATGTTTTTCAGAGTCAAACAGCTCTAGGATCCAACCTTAGCTCTTCAACCTACTAACTGGAGGCTCTGAAAAAGCCATTTAATCTCTCCGAGCTCCGTTTTCATAACCATAAAATAGCAATAATATTTCCAGGTTATTCTGAGTTTAAAAAACCATAATGGGGTAATAAAATTGCTAATACTAAGTCTCTAGTTTTTTGAATAATAAAAATACATCTTACTGAACATTTAAAGTAAATTTTAAACTTTTAAGAGTGAAAAATCATAATTCGCTGAAGAGTATGCTCCGTTTACTCTCACTATCTACAACTAAGGAAAGACTAGTGTCAGGTAATTCTACAGTCAAGATACCACTACAGGGGACTTCTCTGGCAATTCAATGGTTAAGACTTTGTTTGCCTTCCAACACAGGGGGTGAGGTTTCAATCCCTGGTCAGGCAGCTAATGAGCTTCCCTGGTGGCTCAGACAGTAAAGAATCTGCCAGCAATGCAGGAGACCCAGGTTCAATCCCTGAGCCTGGGTGATCTTGAGAAAGGCATGGCAACCCACTCCAGTATTCTTGCCTGGAGAATCCCATGGACAAAAGAACCTGTTGGGCTACAGTACGTGGGGTCACAAAGAGTCAGACACAACTGAGCGACTAACACTCTCCCTTTCGGGGAGCTAAGATCACATATGCCTCATGGCCACAAAGCCAAAACATAAAACAGAAGCAGTGTTGGAACAGATTCAATAAAGATTTTTAAAATAGTCCACAATAAGAAAGGGAGAGAGAGCAAGAGATCACATACCACTGCTTGGGCTGATAAGCACCTAGTCCCATCCCAAGATAGTCTCATAATCCTGCCAGGAGCCATTGTTTCAACCCAGCACCTGCATGCCATCTCCTGCAATCCTCAAATGACCCTCTGAGGTAACTACTAGAATTACTCCCTTTTCACAGATGAGGAAACCGAGGCCTACACAGATCAAACAATTTGCACAAGATCAATCCAAAACAGAATGCAGGTTGTTCCGACTCTCAATTCTATGTTCTCAACCCTTGGATTCCATGAATCAGTAACTTTTTTAAAATTTAGGAACTGACATAGAGTTGCCAATTTTGTGACAAATGAGAAAATAATTTCTAAGACAGAAATAATAATAATATGAAACATAAGAAAGAGGATTGGAAATAATACCAAACATAGGACAAATACCAAACATGGAAAAGAAGGATGTTTTAAAGGATAGAAAAGAATCTCAGAATAAAAGTAAATTCTTTCCATGAAAGAGTATTTAGAGCCTATACCAACAAAACACAGGAAAGGTACAAGATCAATTGTTATTTTATGACACTAAATTGTATGTAATCTTTTGCCAGTTTGGAGATGTACATATTCAACAGTACAGTAAGAAGTGGAATTTGCTAGTCCAACTTGTTTAAGTGTGTGTACTTAGTCACTCAGTCGTGTCCGACTCTTTGCAACCCCATGGACTGTAACCTGCCAGGCTCCTCTGTCCATTGGGATTCTCCAGGCAAGAATACTGGAGTGGGTTGCCATGCCCTCCTCCAGGATTCCAACTCAGGGATCGAACCCAGGTCTCCCACATTGCAGGTGGTTTCTTTACTGTCTGTGCCATTTGCTAGTCTAGCTCATTTAAGTAGCTCATTTCAAATCACAGTCTTTATAGAAAGCTGTTTCTCCTATACATATGCAGCCAATAAAGGAAATAATCTTCTAACAGCACATCTCCCAATTTGGGGTGAAACAAGCCCTCCCCAACCTCCCACTCTCACCATTCTTCCCAAAGCTCCCAAAGAGACCAGGAGGAAAGCAGGACAGAGGGCAAAGCAGGAGTCTGTCTGGCTGGGCCAGTGGGGTATCTGCCTGTCCATCAAGGGGCAGTCAGGCATTTATCTGAAAGGGACACTGCAGGTGGGTGGAAAACACGGTCTGAGACTATATTAGGGAGTTCTGCCCCCAAATTTCAGGCCCCCAAAGCCACCCCAACACGTGACTTCTTTCCTTGAGGCCCCAGACAGCTTCTCCTTTCAGAAGGCCCCTATGAAAATGCAAATATTTCTAGGATGTTAAGCCTATCAGCTAACACTCTCCTTATCAGCCATAGCACATTTGTTATCAGCAAACACCTTGGCTTAAATTATTTGACAACTTTCCAAGTGTGTGTGGGAAAAAGACCCCACTTTGTCCCTGGTAGGGGAAGGTGAAGAGTGGAGATAGGTTTGGGGAATGCAAAGTGGGAGGAGAGACTTGTTAGACGAGACCAAAGATAAGTCTCCACTAACTTGACCACTTGCCTTGCCCTGCACTCATGGGAGAGGGGCGGGTGCAGTGGCGGGAGGTTTTGTGTATATGTGTGTGTGTGTGTGTATTGTGTAATCTATGTAAGGACTTCTAGAAACCAGAAAGCAAGTTCTGAGAAGAGCATTGCAGGGAAATTAGTGGGATCTGAGTAGAATGTATAGATTCTCGAAGGATAGTTGATTTGTTGTTTAGTAGACTTAATTTTTTAAAAATATTTAAACAGCCAATTGCTCTCCTACTATCCAACTTGTTCTTGCTTTCCTTCTAAAAGGTTATTTGAGGGGCTTCCCTGGTAGCTCGGTGGTAAAGAATCTCAGAGACATAGATTTCGATCTAGGGTCCTGGAAGATCCCACGTGCCGCAGAGTAACTAAGCCCGTGGACCGTAACTACTGGGCCTGTGCTCTGCTGCTGCTGCTGCTAAGTCACTTTAGTCGTGTCCGACTCTGTGTGACCTCATAGACGGCAGCCCACCAGGCTCCCCCATCCCTGGGATTCTCCAGGCAAGAATACTGGAGTGGGTTGCCATTTCCTTCTCCAATGCATGAAAGTGAAAAGTGAAAGTGAAGTCGCTCAGTCTGTCCAACTGTTAGCGACCCCATGGACTGCAGCCCACCAGGCTACTCCATCCATTGGATTTTCCAGGCAAGAGTACTGGGGTGGGGTACCATTGCCTTCCCTGGGCCTGTGCTCTAGAGCCTGGGAACTGCAGTAAAAGAAGCCACCACAGTGAGAAGCTCACGCACCGCAACCAAGAGTAACCTCCCCTGCTGTGACTAGAGAAAAGCCCTTTCAGCAATGAAGATCCAGCACAGCCAAAAGTAAATAAACAAAATTAGGTATATATTTAAAAGGACTATTTGAAAATTTACCCTTATCTACTCCAGATCACATTAAGCACCCAGCAGAACTGTAGGACAGAAGGCAAAATGCCGGGCTGGATGAAGCACAACCTGGAATCAAGATTGCCGGGAGAAATACCAATAACCTCAGATGTGCAGATGACACCACCTTTATGGCAGAATATGAAGAGGAACTAAAGAGCCTCTTGATGAAGGTGAAAGAGTAGAGTGAAAGCTGGCTTAAAACTCACCATTCAGAAAACTAAGATCACGGCATCTGGTCCTATTCCTTCATGGCAAATAGATGGGGAAACAATGGAAACAGTGACAAACTTTATTTTTTCTTGGACTCCAAAATCACTGCAGATGGTGACTGCAGCCATGAAATTAAAAGACGTTTGCTCCTTGGAAGAAGAGCTATGACCAACCCAGACAGCATATTAAAAAGCAGAGACATTACTTTGCTGACAGACGTCTGTCTAGTCAAAGCTATGGTTTTTCCAGTAGTCATGTACGGATATGAGAGTTGGACTATAAAGAAAGCTGAGTGCTGAAGAATTGATACTTTTTAACTGTGATGTTAGAAAAGACTCATGAGAGTCCCTTGGACTGCAAGGAGATCCAACCAGTCCATCCTAAAGGAGATCAGTCCTGAATATTCATCAGAAGGACTGATGCTGAAGCTGAAGTTCCAATACTTTGGCCACCTGATGCAAAGAGCTGACTTATTAGAAAAGACCCTGATGCTGGGAAAGATTGAAGGCAGGAGGAGAAGGGGGCAATAGGGAATGAGATGGTTGGATGGCATCACCAACTCAATGGACATGAGTTTGAGCAAGCTCTGGGAGATGGTGAAGGACGAGTAGGCCTGGTGTGCTGCAGTCCACAGGGTCGAAAAATGGCATTATGGTAAAGAATCTGCCTGCGATGCAGGAGACCCTGGTTCGATCCCTGGGTTGGGAAGATCCCCTGGAGGAGAGAATGGCAACCCACTCCAGTATTCTTGCCTAGAGACTCGCCATGGACAGAGGAGCCTGGTGGGTTACGCCCATGGGGTCTCAAAGAATCAAACATGACTGAGTGACTAAGCACAGCACAGAATAGTTATAAAGGGCTTCCCTGGTAGCACAACAGTAGAATCCACTTGCAATGCAGGAGCCACAGGAGACACGGGTTTGATCCCTGAGTTGGGAAGATGTCCTGGAAGAGGGCATGGCAACCCACTCCAGTATTCCCAAACCACAGCTGCCAACTTTAAGCTCAATACAGATGGTATCAACTCTTACCCTCTCTCATAGTCGGATAATCCGGGGACATCTATGAGTGTATGCTCCTCCTAGCTCTCAGCATCATTCACTCCATTTTTCTCTCCTGAATTCTTCTAGGTATTTTCCATTAATATGTTTTAGTATGGCCCCAGGGACCATGAAGGCTTCCCAGGTGGCATTAATGGTGAAGAATCCATATGCTAATGCAGGAGGCCTGGATTAGATCCCTAAGTCAGGAAGATTCCCTGGAGGAGGAAATGGCAAGCCACTCCAGTATTCTTGCCTGGGAAATCCCATGGGCAGAGGAGCCTGGCAGGCTACAGTCCATGGGGTCGCAAAGAGTCTGACATGACTAAGTGACTGAGCCCACATACAGCAGGGACCACTAAAAAGACAATGACTTATTAAATATAATATTTTAAAATAATATTGAATGCTTCAGATAATTGACCACAAGACAAGGGTAATTATCAGTATACAAAATTATAAACACAAGGTCATCCCATCACTTTAAAAATAAAGTATTACATATATACATATTTAGAAAAGGAAGACAAAGAAAATACGCCAAAATAGAAACATGGTTAATATTGATATTAACACTAGTTATCTCTGGGCACTGAGGTTGAGAGTGACTTCTACTGCCTTTTCTCAAATCCAAGCCCTTCTCCCCAGATTCCATGCCATCACCTAGTCAAGTCACTGTCATCTCTCACCTGGCCTTCTGCTGCAGAGCAGGCTCCTAACTGCTGTCCTGCAGCTGTTTTTGCCAACTCACTCACCATGTAGAATCAAGGGGGATCTTCTTCAAATGCATATCTGGGTCCTATGGAGACAGGATAACAAACTGGTACCAGCTGCTGGCTCCTTCCATGAAATCCAACCCCAGAGATTCCCCAGAAGCAGAAGTGAGCTTAATGGACACTTAATGAATCCCAATACTCATTGCAAAAACTGTTTGTTTGCATGTTTGTTTGTTGGTAGAAGTCCAGTGTTGGTTAGATCTTGGGAAGTGTAGCAAGTGCAGAGAGTGATAGCCAACAGTAAACAAGGATTTGCAACTGCAGAGGGTATATTAGTTTTCTAAAAAATTGCCATGTAACATTACCACAGACTTCATCTGAAACCTCATGCATTTATTATCAGCCAGTTCCTGTGGGCCAGGGGTTCAGGCATGGCTTAGTGGTGTCCCCTGCTCAGGACTGCAAGCAAAGGACAGCTGGGTTGCATTTTGTTATGGAGTTTTGCTTTTTCTTCCAAGCTCATATTGTTGCTGACAGAGCTTGGTTCCTTGTGGTTGTAGGACTGAGGTCCTTGCTTTCTTGCTGGGTGTCAGTGGGGGCTAATTTCAGCTCCTAGAGGTCCTCCCCTGCCATGTGGCTCTTGCACAACCTGGCCACTTATTTCTTTAAGGCTGGCAAGAAAAGCTAATCCCCTCCGGTCTGTTAAAATGGAGCATTATAAAATACAAGGTAATCACAGGGGTGACTGTCCTATCATATAGTTCCCAGTCACACCACGGGGAAAAGATTATAAAGGGTGTATACCCCAGGGGGGCAGGAATTTTGGCAACCATCCTAGAATTCTGCCTACCATGGTCAACTGAGTCTCCAATGCTTCATGTCCCTCCCACACACAAAACAGCCCATCTGTTATGGGCTGAACTGTGTCCCTCTAACATTTATATGTTGAAGTCCTACCCACCCCCAGTATCTCAGAATTATGAATGTATTTGGATATAAGGTCTTTAAAGAAATGTGTGTGTGTGTTAGTTGCTTAGTCGTGTCTGACTCTTTGCAACCCCATAGACTGTAGCCCACCAAGCCGTCCTGTCCATGGGATTCTCCAGGCAAGAATTCTGGAGTGGGTTGCCATTTCCTTCTCCAAAAGGAACTATAGACAGAAAGTGAAGTTGCTCAGTTGTGTCTGACTCTTTGTGACCCCATGGACTGTAGCCTACCAGGTTCCTCCATCCATGGAATTTTCCAGGGGGGAGTACTGGAGTGGGTTGCCATTTCCTTCTGCATTTAAAGAAGTAGCTGAGACAAAATGGGGTCATTAGGAAGGGCGCTAAGGCAATATGACTGTTTAGAAGAGGAAATCTGGGAATAGACGTATATGGGGGAAGATTATGTGAAGACACAGAGAAAATAGCCTTCTACAAGCCAAGAGAAAGGACTTCAGGAGAAACTAACCCTGCTGAACTTTGATCTTGGACTTCTAACCTCCAGAATGATGAGAAAATTAATTTCTGTTATTTAAGCTACCCAGTCAATGACACTTCATTATAGCAGCCCTGGTTGACTAATATATCATTTCACAATTTTCATCCCATTACATCATCAACAAAATCTCATAATCCAAATCTAAAAATCTCACCATCTCATCACCTTAAAGTCCAAAATCTCATCATTCAAATCAAGCACTAATGAAGATGTTGGGTATAACCAATTAAGTACCAATCCTGCTGCTGCTGCTGCTAAGTCACTTCAGTCGTGTCCGACTCTGTGTGACCCCATAGACGGCAGCCCACCAGGCTCCCCCATCCCTGGGATTCTCCAGGCACGAATAGGACACAATTACTCTCCATTTAAGGACTTGTAAAACTAAAGAGACAAATAATTCACTCACAACATACAATAGTGGGACAGTCACGGGATGATAAATATAGACATTCTGGCCCATAAAAAAAGGAAAATAGAAGGTTAAGGAAAAAAAAAAAAAAAGAGTCCCTGGTTCATCACAGTTCTGACTTTAAGCTAGGCAAATGTTAGGCTTCCTTGATTAGGTTTCAAGACATGGGATTAAATCCTCTACAGCTTTTCAATTTTTGGACTCTGAGTCATCCTTTCTTTTTCATGAAAGGTAGCACACATGGGTAGCTGCATAGTTTTCTCAGTCTCCTTCCAGGCTTGGTACCCTCTTCCAAACCTTGTGTGAAGAGCCAACATAGAGTGAGGTGGGTATCTTTGCAGGTGAGGGGATGGCCACGGAGATGGGAGACTGGCTTCACACAGAGGTATTGATCAAGTAATTAAATGTGTTATAGACAGTGGGAGCCAGATTTCTCATCAAAAAAAAAAGAATTACAAATATAGAAAAAAAATTAAAATAAACTCTATGATGTTGGATTGGAATTAGAGCTATAATTTGCAATATGTATAGTTATAGAGTTGAATGTGTGTATATAAACATACATCTATTTCTTAGCTCTGTCCACTGAGGAGGGGTCTTGGGAGCAGCAACATCCCATAGTAATAAGCACACCTGTTGCCCAGATCCTGGCTTCTAAGTATCATTCTCCACTTAAAGGAGCTAGGGCTCTTTACAGAAAGGTGTGAGTTTAAAACTGGGGTAGGGAAAATATAAGATCAGCTTATAACATCTCTTTCTTTTGCCAGAGACAACGAAGTACTCAAAAATGATAGAGATATGTAAAAACCACACAAATGCAACTTTAAGAGGTTTTTAGTGGTCAAACTGAGGACAACATGAATGTCAGAATAAATAATGATAGAAAAAGATTATAATTCATTGAATAAATTAGTAAAGAAGTAGTAAATCCTTACAGATATAAAACAGTAAATGAATAAATTGGAAGTTTGTTGAGAAATAGTTACAGAGTTTCATTTTTCCCACTCAAAATATTTATTAATCACAGTGAAGAAATAAGTAACTTGAGACTAAAGAGCTTGGGAAACATCATTTTAATAAAGCAAACAAAGTTAGCGTCGGTAACCAGAAAAAATGAAATTTTGTACCACCTGGTATGATGCACTAGGAAGAACATAAAATCACTTCTGTGCTACTCCTTCCAAAGACGCATTTTTGCTCTTGTTCAGTCACTAAGTTATGTCTGGCTCTTCAAGATCTCATGCACTGCAGCATGCCGAGCTTTCCTGTCCTTCACCATCTCCCAGGATCCGCTCAAACTCGTGTGCATTGAGTTGGTGATGCCATCCAACCATCTCATCCTCTGTTGTCCCCTTCTCCTCCTGCCCTCAATCTTTCCCAGCAACAGGGTCTTTTCCAATGAGTCAGCTGTTTTCATGAGAGTATTGGAGCTTCAGCTTCTGCATCAACCCTGCCAATGATGCATACCCTGAATCTAATCTGAGGAAACAGCCTAAATGAAGAGACATTCTGTAACATAACTGACCTATAATTTTCTAAAGTGTCAAAGATGTATCAAAGAAAGATTATAGAATCTTTCCAAATCGAAGCTAACCGAAGAGATTTGACATACAGCATGAGTTTGAACTGGATCCTTCTGCTGTAAAGAATATTATTGCAACCCTTGACAAATTTTAAATGGGGTCTGATAGTAGTTATGCTTTGAGGTTAATTTCCTGATTTTGTTTATTATATTTTGTTCACTGATTTGTTCCTTGTACATGGAAGGATGTCATTATTTATAAGAAATACACACAAAAATTTTCAGAGTAACAGAGAATTAGATTGGTAACTCTATTCTCAAAGGGTTAAGGAAAAATAGTTACTTCCTCTCTGTAGCTTTTCTGGAACTTCCATAATTTTTTCCAAATGTACTATTGAAAAATAAGCTATGGTCTGATTTCCCCTGGGCAGACTGTCCTCCATCTCTGCCTTGCAGGACATCACTGACCTGTGGGATTAGAGAGCAAGAGTTTGCTGCTCATCTCAGATTGGGGAAAGGAGCTGCTATTGTCAGCACAACAGCAGCTGCCTGAGTGGGGCTCAACATTTCCCATCTGTCCACATTTCTGCTCTAACTTCACTGACAAATCATTCTCTCCATTCTCAAAATATTTGGCCAGTTTTCATGAGAGTATTGGAGCTTCAGCTTCTGCATCAACCCTGCCAATGATGCATACCCTGAATCTAATCTGAGGAAACAGCCTAAATGAAGAGACATTCTGTAACATAACTGACCTATAATTTTCTAAAGTGTCAAAGATGTATCAAAGAAAGATTATAGAATCTTTCCAAATCGAAGCTAACCGAAGAGATTTGACATACAGCATGAGTTTGAACTGGATCCTTCTGCTGTAAAGAATATTATTGCAACCCTTGACAAATTTTAAATGGGGTCTGATAGTAGTTATGCTTTGAGGTTAATTTCCTGATTTTGTTTATTATATTTTGTTCACTGATTTGTTCCTTGTACATGGAAGGATGTCATTATTTATAAGAAATACACACAAAAATTTTCAGAGTAACAGAGAATTAGATTGGTAACTCTATTCTCAAAGGGTTAAGGAAAAATAGTTACTTCCTCTCTGTAGCTTTTCTGGAACTTCCATAATTTTTTCCAAATGTACTATTGAAAAATAAGCTATGGTCTGATTTCCCCTGGGCAGACTGTCCTCCATCTCTGCCTTGCAGGACATCACTGACCTGTGGGATTAGAGAGCAAGAGTTTGCTGCTCATCTCAGATTGGGGAAAGGAGCTGCTATTGTCAGCACAACAGCAGCTGCCTGAGTGGGGCTCAACATTTCCCATCTGTCCACATTTCTGCTCTAACTTCACTGACAAATCATTCTCTCCATTCTCAAAATATTTGGCCTGTCTGTACCAGAGTCACCAAATCAAAGACCCAGATCTGGCTCTAACAAGCTCTCCCATTCTTTAGACCACAGATCTCTGTCTGCCCTTGAATCTTCTTAAACCAGCCAGGCACCTGGGTCTGCTCAGAAATAGATTTACTTGCTATATTACACGATAAGGAATGTTGCTGACTTTTGCATGAGATTTCCTGCTCTCTCTCAGCAAGTGACTAAACTGGTTACAGCTAATTCTGCTGAGAGGTAACCAGCTGTTTTTGCACAGTCTTGCAGCCATTTCCATGAATTAACTTGGGAGCACTGTAGACCCTTGAAAAGCTGCATAAGGCTCTGGTGCCTGATAGCTTTAGTAGGATTTAGCAGCCTCAGCAACAGACTGAAGATAAAAAAAAACATAAAATCTATTAACAGCTGCTCTGAAAAAGTCTGTGCAGTCTTGGGTGAGATAAAGAATCTCTCTATTCTTGTGGGTGATATGATGATAACACCTCTAAGCCATACCTATTGTCAAGGTGCGTGTGAGGATAAACAGAGTGTACTTAGAAAGTGCCTTGAGTTCTTTATTAAGGGATCAGGGTGTAGCCATATTGCTGTATTTACTCAGTGCTTAGTGGAAGGGAGCAATTTTAAACCTTAGCTCTGCTAAATAAGATGAAGATTGCTGTTATTAACAATTACATTATGATTGATAGTTTGTATTTACTCATGTATTTATTTGTTAGAAACATATTCATTGAGCATGTACACTGTGCTGACCACCATCTAGGCACAAAGGATGCAGCTATGAACAGAAGAGCATGGTCCCTGCCCTCATGCAGCATAGGGTCTAGTGGGGAGACACAACTAGCCAGTCCTTCCTTACACGTGTGGTGAGTGACAATAAGGGGAAAAAAAATTTTTTTTTCACCCTTGATGAAAATGGCTATTATTATCAGGCAAATTTAAAAAAAAAGTCACAGGTCTTGGAGTCAGAAGAGGATTTGAGATCCAGCTCCCCTTACAGCCACATGAAGTTACTGCTGACAGTCTTGATTTCATCAGAGTTCTCTGAAAATCAACATTTTTACACCTTCTTTCATGAGGGGTTTGTGAAGCCCAAATGAGATAATCAATATGAAAGCAATTAGAAAACACAGACTCGTATGAGTTCTTATTGTTGCAGAGACTGATTGATTTTGTTCCTCTGACCACTCTGGCTGGAGAGAGCCAAGTGTGTCACTTGCCTGCCGGCGGTGTCCCTGCCAAGCTCCACCAAGCACTGTAGGAGACGGCTGTACGCAGACATGGCAGACCCGTGTCACCAGCCTCCACCCGCTGGCCTCAGCCCTGACTCCCTCAAAGTTTTTAATAATAAACCAGATGAAAACACAAGAATATGTTTATCAATGTACCTCACAAATGAAGCTGAGAACAGAAAACACAGAAATTGACAGAGTCAGGATCCAAAATGATCTCCCCAGGAAAACATGATGAAAAATATTCAAGATAAATATAAAGTCCTGTGTTTAGGTTCACAAAATTAACTGTGCAGCAGCACAAATGAAAAGACAGGAATATTGATTGGCCGTTCTTCTAGTATTTCACAAATAAACAGCATTTTACTGCTCACAGCCCTTGCATTTCATTTAATCACTCAGGAAGTTAGCTTTAGCGAGTCTAATATGTTAGAAAAAATTTACTCTAATTTATCCTTTTGATTACAAATTCAGTATTTCCTGATTTAGGTTTAACAACTGAATTCATGTATATTACCAAGCAAATCTGGACTCTAATTCTTGTCACATCTAAGCACATCAATAGATATCAATAGTATATATGTTGCTCAGGATTAGGCAGGGAGGCATAGCATGAAACATAAGATTTCTTTCTTAAACTCAGAATCCTACCTTTTTTTTTTTACTGTGCATCTCCTCCAAGAAACTTCCCCAGTCTTCCCAGCTGCCATCAATCATTTTAAAGCTATTTTCCCTATTACATATATGACAAATGTGTGTGTGTGTGTGTGTGTGATGTATGTTTGCATCTATGTCGCTGTATGGGACTGTCCACCATCTTGAATTAAATTCAGTTACCCTGCACCAATCAACTCATCCAAACTCAACTCTGTTTTAGAGCCCTTTGAAAGATATGATCCATGCTTATACATTTTGAAATCTTCAATATTCTACCGCAGAGATTTGCACAAACTACTTACTCAAGTAGATATTGGCAGAATTGTGCTGTCATAAAGGAGCACACACTCTGTGGTCACATTTGAATTTGAATCACTGTTTACTAAGTTCCACCGAGTTACTATTCCTCTCTGAATTTTGATTTCTTAATCTTTAGAATGGGCATATAGTAATCACTCTAGAGGGGATTTTCTGAGTCCTAAATACTAGCAAAATTTAGGGGTTAAGTAATATTAGCTCCTTTCCTCCTTGATTTCTAGGCCATTGGCATTGCTGGGGTCATAAGGAGAGTTTCTTTAAATGGAATAATAAGACAACCTGACTGTACCCTTTCCGAGTTCCTATATAGGATCAGATATCAGTGGCTTCTAGTCCCCAGCAGCCCACGGTCCCTACAGATGCTCCAGGTCCCTGACTAATCCCTGGAGTCACAGCAAGGCAGCTGCTTCATCAGCCCTGAAGGCTATTTGCGAAGCATGGGGTGTCTTTCCCCTGCCACTGCTATTAACAGCATTCCATCTGCACAGAACCTGGGCTCTCAGGCCTCATCATTGTTTGCAATTCAACAAATGTTTGACTGTTTACTGTGTTTCAGGAACTGTACTAGGGCCAAGATTAAAAAGTTGACTAAGACTTAATTCTGTACTCAAAGAACTCAGCCTACTGAGAGTTGGGGAGTATACTTATACAAACCAGTCTCCCACAGAGCAGAATGTGATAACAGCCAATATACAGATATGTCCGTGGGTGTACCCCAGGACTCCAGAGCGGAAGATCTATTCCAGGTCTGGTACAGGAATAGTGGCGTTTGAATCAAAGTTTCTCTAGTGGCTCAGATGGTAAAAAATCTGCCTGCAATGCAGGAGATCCCCATTCAGTCCCTGGGTCAGGAAGATCCCCTGGAGAAAGGAATGGCTACCCAATTCAGTATTCTTGCCTGGGGAATTCCATGGACAGAGGAGCTTGGCAGCTATAGTCCATGGCATCCAAAGCACTGGACACAACTGAATGAGTAAACAAAAACCGCAAGCAACTAACACCTTCACTTTTGGCTGCTCAGGTGGTGCTACTGGTGAAGAACCAGCCTGCCAACGCAGAAGACGAGAGACACAGGTTCCATCCCCGCGCCGGGAAGATCCCCCGGAGGAGGGAATGACAACCCACTCCAGTATTCTTGCCTGGAGACCCATGGACAGAGGAGCCTGGTGGGTTACAGTCCATGCGGTCGCAAAGAGTCAGACACGACGGAAGCAACTTAGCATGAGCCTGCACACATGCACCTAAGGATTCATAGATAGCCATGGAGGTGGAGAGGGCCTTGAGGTGGAAGGAAAGGCCTAAGTAAGGCAGTTCAGTTCAGTTCAGTCGCTCAGTCGTGTCCGACTCCTTGCGACCCCATGAATCGCAGCACGCCAGGCCTCCCTGTCCATTACCATCTCCTGGAGTTCACTCAGACTCACGTCCATCGAGTCCGTGATGCCATCCAGCCATCTCATCCTCGGGCGTCCCCTTCTCCTCCTGCCCCCAATCCCTCCCAGCATCAGAGTCTTTTCCAATGAGTCAACTCTTCCCATGAGGTGGCCAAAGTACTGGAGTTTCAGCTTTAGCATCAGTCCTTCCAAAGAACACCCAGGGCTGATCTCCTTCAGAATGGACTGGTTGGATCTCCTTGCAGTCGAAGGGACTCTCAAGAGTCTTCTCCAACACCACAGTTCAAAAGCATCAATTCTTCGGCACTCAGCTTTCTTCACAGTCCAACTTTCACATCCATACATGACCACAGGAAAAACCATAGCCTTGACTAGGCGGACCTTAGTCGGCAAAGTAATGTCTCTGCTTTTGAATATACTATCCAGGTTGGTCATAACTTTTCTTCCAAGGAGCAAGTGTCTTTTAATTTCATGGCTGCAGTCACCATCTGCAGTGATTTTGGAGCCCAAAAAAATAAAGTCTGACACTGTTTCCACTGTTTCCCCATCTATTTCCCATGAAGTGATGGGACCGGATGCCATGATCTTCGTTTTCTGAATGTTGAGCTTTAAGCCAACTTTTTCGCTCTCCTCCTTCACTTTCATCAAGAGGCTTTTTAGCTCCTCCTCACTTTCTGCCATAAGGGTGGTGTCATCAGCATATCTGAGGTTATTGATATTTCTCCCGGCAATCTTGATTCCAGCTTGTGTTTCTTCCAGTCCAGCGTTTCTCATGATGTACTCTGCATATAAGTTAAATAAGCAGGGAGACAATATACAGCCTTGACGTACTCCTTTTCCTATTTGGAACCAGTCTGTTGTTCCATGTCCAGTTCTAACTGTTGCTTCCTGACCTGCATACAGATTTCTCAAGAGGCAGGTTAGGTGGTCTGGTATTCCCATCTCTTTCAGAATTTTCCACAGTTTATTGTGATCCACACAGTCAAAGGCTTTGGCATAGTCAATAAAGCAGAAATAGATGTTTTTCTGGAACTCTCTTGCTTTTTCCATGATCCAGCGGATGTTGGCAATTTGATCTCTGGTTCCTCTGCCTGTTCTAAAACCAGCTTGAACATCAGGGAGTTCACGGTTCACATATTGCTGAAGCCTGGCTTGGAGAATTTTGAGCATTACTTTACTAGCGTGTGAGATGAGTGCAATTGTGCGGTAGTTTGAGCATTCTTTGGCATTGCCTTTCTTTGGAATTGGAATGAAAACTGACCTTTTCCAGTCCTGTGGCCACTGCTGAGTTTTCCAAATTTGCTGGCATATTGAGTGCAGCACTTTCACAGCATCATCTTCCAGGATTTGAAACAGCTCAACTGGAATTCCATCACCTCCACTAGCTTTGTTCTTAGTGATGCTTTCTAAGGCCCACTTGACTTCACATTCCAAGATGTCTGGCTCTAGATTAGTGATCACATCCTCATGATTATCTGGGTCGTGAAGATCTTTTCTGTACAGTTCTTCTGTGTATTCTTGCCACCTCTTCTTAATATCTTCTGCTTCTGTTAGGTCCATACCATTTCTATCCTTTATCGAGCCCATCTTTGCATGAAATGTTCCCTTGGTATCTCCAATTCTCTTGAAGAGATCTCTAGTCTTTCCCATTCTGTTGTTTTCCTCTATCTCTTTGCATTGATTGCTGAAGAAGGCTTTCTTATCTCTTCTTGCTATTCTTTGGAACTCTGCATTCAGATGCTTATATCTTTTCTTTTCTCCTTTGCTTTTCGCCTCTCTTCTTTTCAGTGCTATTTGTAAGGCTTCTCCAGACAGCCATTTTGCTTTTTTGCATTTCTTTTCCATGGGGATGGTCTTGATCCCTGTCTCCTGTACAATGTCACGAACCTCATTCCATAGTTCATCAGGAACTCTGTCTATCAGATCTAGGCCCTTAAATCTATTTCTCACTTCCACTGTATAATCATAAGGGATTTGATTTAGGTCATACCTGAATGGTCTAGCGGTTTTCCCTACTTTCTTCAATTTAAGTCTGAATTTGGAAATAAGGAGTTCATGATCTGAGCCACAGTCAGCTCCTGGTCTTGTTTTTGTTGACTGTATAGAGCTTCTCCATCTTTGGCTGCAAAGAATATAATCAATCTGATTTCGGTGTTGACCATCTGGTGATGTCCATGTGTAGAGTCTTCTCTTGTGTTGCTGGAAGAGGGTGTTTGCTATGACCAGTGCATTTTCTTGGCAAAACTCTATTAGTCTTTGCCCTGCTTCATTCCGCATTCCAAGGCCAAATTTGCCTGTTACTCCAGGTGTTTCTTGACTTCCTACTTTAGCATTCCAGTCCCCTATAATGAAAAGGACATCTTTTTTGGGTGTTAGTTCTAAAAGGTCTTGTAGGTCTTCATAAAACCGTTCAACTTCAGCTTCTTCAGCATTACTGGTTGGGGCATAGACTTGGATAACTGTGATATTGAATGGTTTGCCTTGGAAACGAACAGAGATCATTCTGTCGTTTTTGAGATTGCATCCAAGTACTGCATTTCGGACTCTTTTCTTGACCATGATGGCTACTCCATTTCTTCTGAGGGAATCCTGCCCACAGTAGTAGATATAATGGTCATCTGAGTTAAATTCACCCATTCCAGTCCATTTTAGTTCGCTGATTCCTAGAATGTCGACGTTCACCCTTGCCATCTCTTGTTTGACCACTTCCAATTTGCCTTGATTCATGGACCTGACATTCCAGGTTCCTATGCAATATTGTTCTTTACAGCATCGGATCTTGCTTCTATTACCAAGCATAGGGGTATAAAAGAGCAGAGGTATTCAAGTCACAGCCAGCACAAAATGTGGGCCAGAACCCAGGGCATCAAGTGGACGGAGGAGTCAAGAAGCCTGGTAGAGTAGGAAACTTCTGAAACGGCTCCCAGTGATGACCTCCTAATATCCACTCCCTCCCTGTGAAATCTCTCCCTGCCCCCACCACGCAGTAGACTATAAAAGACTGGGCTGACTTTCATCTTGTTCATCATTTCCCCTTCTTACCTCCCTCTCAATAGCGAAACCAGCTGCCATGTTATGAGCTGCCCAATGGAAGAGTGCAGTTTATGAGGAACTGAGGGTAGCTTCTGACCTACAGCCAGTGAAGAACTGAGACCCTCAGCTCAACAGTCCACAAGGAACTGAAACCTGCCAACCACCACTGGGTGAGCTGGGAAGCAACTCCTCCCCAGGCAAACCTCGAGATGGTTGTGGTCCCAGCTGATCCCTTGATTGCAGACTCTGAGATGCCTTGAGCTGAAGGACCCATTTACGTCATACCCAGATTCCAGACCCATAGAAACTATTAGATAATAAATATGTACTGTTTTAAGCCACTAAGTTTTGGAATAATTTGTTATGCAGCAGCAGGTAATTAATATACATAGAAAGGATTAGAGACAAAGTTTAGAGGACGTTCAGTCGCAGACTGCTATGTCTGACCTATGCTTGATATATCTTGCCAATATGTGATAGGCAGATGTGATATACTAAAAATTGTAAGTAATGAGTGACCAGAGACAGGTTTTTCAAACATTGTTCTGGCAGTGATTCACAAGAGGGGTTGGAAAATGAAGAGATTCCGAAGTTAATTTATAGGAATGTGATTGGTGGTCCAGTGACTGACTGCATTCCCAATGCAGGGAGCATGTGTTCAATCCCTAGTCAGGAAACCAGGGATTCTGCATGCTGCAACCAAGACCCAGTGTAGCCAAATAAATTATATACGAAAACAAATTCCTAAAAAAAAGAATGTATACAGAACTCTCTATGAGCACAGGATGTCCTGATGAGAAGAAAAGAAGACTTGTAATAATGGCAATGAGAGGACAGGGAAGAAATCAATTAAACTTATCTGGTCTTCGCTGTTGGAATGTAGGGGTAAAGGAGAGGGAAGAAATTAAAAGAAAATTTCAAAGGATAAGAAATAGGAATGTGGAAAAATCATTTAAGAAATGAAAAGCACAGACAGATAAGCACAGAAAATTGTGAGGGAAAGACAGTGGGTTCACTTGGGACCTGTTGAGTTTGGACTGCTATTGAAACATCTGAAAAGTGTGATACTCAAAGCCAGAAGTTTGGGAGACACCTGCGTGAAGGTCAGAATCTACTCCTTCTGGGGACATGAGTTATAGGTTAGAGCTCAAGTCACCCAACAACAACCTTGACACACAGCATGAGAAGGTGAGGCTGCAGCTCAGGGATCACGCCCCCACTCTTCATCTTGAAACTGTGAAAATCACAAGGTGGGGGAATCCCTGGCTTATTACTGATGATGCCAAGGAGCCTGGCATCCTGCTGAGAGCTCCAGGGCTCAGCCCAGGATTCAGCTGGGCCCCAACAAAGGTGTATAGTTTTCTTGTGTGAATATACCAAAGACCAGCCCAGGGAGTGATGTAAAGTCTTCAGGTCTCATTCTAGAGGCCCATGCAAGATGAATACTCATATTGATGGGTTTTGTGTTTGTTTTTTTTTTTCTTAAAAGAGGCTATTTCTTAAACACAGAAAGTGTAACAGTGGGACTAGGGCAGGGGGAAATGAGGGATTGTTTAATGGCTAGAGCATTTCAACTTCTCAGGGTGAAAAGTTCTGAAGACTGGTTGCACAGCAATGTGAATATGCCTAACAAAAGTGAACAATACACTTGAAAATTGTTAAGATGGTAAATTTTATGTTACATGTGTTTTACATGATCGCCTTCTGGTACAATCAGAGAAAATAATTAAAATAGCTACCATTTACTAACTACCTCCCACATGCCATGTGGTTATAAAGTAATCCTTATGAAAATTCATTGCGATGGGCTATTATCCTGAGAGAGGCTAAGAAATGTTCACAAGATTCACAGCTGATGAGTAGCAGAGCCACCATCTGGGCTGAGATTTCTCTGATTGCAGTAATGTGCTAACTCCTAGGCAACACTGGTTGAAATGGAGAAGAAAAACAATTGTCAGATGTGGAAGACAACTTTAGGTGGGAAAAATAAAATTAGGAGGATATCATGAATTTTAGGCCAGAAACCATGTCTTACTGTTTTTTTTTTTTTTTTAATAACTCCCAGAAAGCCCAGCAATTGCACCCTGAGTCCTTCAAGAAATATTTTTGAATAAATAAGTGAATGATGAATAATCATTATTAAAAAAAAACAAAGTAATTCCTCCCTTTTACGTCTGAAAACTTAGGTAACTGTTTTTCTCCAGGTTTTAGACCAACCAAAGTAAGTTGATTTCAAAGGGGAAAAACCTCTGGGACTTCCAGTTTCTGGTCCAACATTGAAAGAGTTTGAATCTTATAGCTCCCCTCCTCATGACAAGAAAAAAGGAGAACAAATGGAAAATCATCACTCTTCTCAGATCCATCAGAGAATAAGGTCATAGAGCAAACTGCTGCCCTGAACGCTGGAGAGACCACCAGGCACATACTTAATTGGGAGCAGAAGTCCACAGATGGAGCCAGCACTTAAATGATCACTGATGAACTGCTGGAAGTGTAGTGGGGAATGGTGCAAGAGTTGAAAACTGAATGAAGGGCAGTCTTAGGGGGTCCCTAAACTTTCCTGAGTTTTACTAGATTCTTACTGGGACAATTAGAGAAAAATCTCACGCTTCCAGCAAGGGAGTGGAGGGCGGAGAAAGTAGCCA
Organism: Oreotragus oreotragus; assembly: GCA_006410675.1. Lineage (NCBI taxonomy): Eukaryota > Metazoa > Chordata > Mammalia > Artiodactyla > Bovidae > Oreotragus > Oreotragus oreotragus. The sequence goes on from SJYX01015894.1 coordinate 39,677, forward strand.
TTTTCCAATATGCCCAGAGCTCTCTGTTCCCCTTCCCTCAAGGAAAACTATTTTGTCAGAGCCTACCTAACCTTGGGGAAAGAAAACACTCAACTCCTGCCCCCTAGGAACTTCCATGACTGTTTTTAAGAAAGACTCTTTAAGGAAACCCTTGATAAGGAAACGGCTACCCATTCCAGTATTCTTGCCTAGAAAATCACATTGACAGAGGAGCCTGGCAGGCTACAGTCCAGGGTCACAAAAAGCTGGACACAACTGAGCATGCACACAAATGCTAAAGGAACCAAAAGACAACGAGGGAGACAAAAGCAAGGACACCAGAGAACATTTTATTCTCTGACAGGAAGCTACAATAAACAGTCAGCACAGCCTAACTCTTGCCAGATAAACATAAAGTCTCACACCAAAGACCAATCTGTCTTGGTTCCTTTTCCCAGATTTATCATGCTTAATTTCAGCAACAAAAAAAAATTACAAGGCATACTTAAAGTTAGAAAAACATTGTCTGAAGAGACAAAACTTTTTAAAAAGTATCAGAACCAGACTCAATATGGCAGAGATTTTGGAAAAGACCTCTGAAGGGTCCTGAAGGACTCCATATCTTTAGGAGGAGGAGCTATTGACTCTGTGATCCTAGACAAACTTCTCTAAAGCTGGTGGCTCAGACGGTAAAGCGTCTGTCTGCAGTGCAGGAGACCTGAGTTCCATCCCTGGGTTGGGAAGATCCCCTGGATAAGGAAATGGCACCCACTCCAGTATTCTTGCCTGGAAAATACCATGGATGGCGGAGCCTGGTAGGCCACTATCCATGGGGTCACAAAGAGTCGGACACGACTGAGCGACTTCACTTCAAGGGCTGTCACACCCACACTTTCCTTTTTATTCTGTGGTCCCCTGAATCCAGGTCCCCACACCCCTTGGATTATTGTGTCATCTCCTAACTATTCCCCCTGCCTCCCCTTTTAGGCACCTTACATACTGCTCCAGGTTTATTATTCCAAACACCACTTAGCGCATGCCAGCTCCACTCTTAATACTCCATCAGTCTGGAGCCAAGTCCTGGAGGAACCCTCCCTGCTAGTCCACGCCTTCCTCTGCCATGTCCCGGAGGGTAGCGCCTCACTGCTGCTTATGCCCTCTGCCCTGCCTCGGCCCCCTCTCCACTTATCTACATGTGGGTGACCTTCCAGGCACAGCTCAGGGCCTCCCCATCTCCATGTGAGCCTCAGCCCTCTGTAGCCACACCTTTCTCCATAGGTCTACAGACCTATGTTTTTATCTAAGTTTTTATCTCTACTGTTCAGTTCAGTTCAGTTCAGTTCAGTCGCTCAGTCGTGTCCGACTCTTTGCGACCCCATGAATCGCAGCACGCCAGGCCTCCCTATCCATCACTGTCTCCCGGAGTTCACTCAGACTCACGTCCATCGAGTCCGTGATGCCATCCAGCCATCTCATCCTCGGTCGTCCCCTTCTCCTCCTGCCCCCAATCCCTCCCAGCATCAGAGTCTTTTCCAATGAGTCAACTCTTCGCATGAGGTGGCCAAAGTACTGGAGTTTCAGCTTTAGCATCATTCCTTCCAAAGAAATCCCAGGGTTGATCTCCTTCAGAATGGACTGGTTGGATCTCCTTGCAATCCAAGGGAATTTCACCTTTATTACTCATTGTTGATGACACCAATGCATTGTGTAAAGTAAGTTAAAGTGAAGTCACTCAGTTGTGTCCGATTCTTTGCGACCCCATGTACTGTAGCCTACCAGGCTCCTCTGTCCATGGGATTTTCCAGGAAATAGTACTGGACTTGATTGCCATTTCCTTCTGCAGGAGAATCTTCCCGACCCAGGGATCGAACCCAGGTCTCCTGCGTTATAGACAGGCGCTTTACCACCTGAGCCACCAAGCTATTTATTAATCACTCTGTGCCAGATACTTTCTGTCCTTACATACTTTACATACTCATTGATCCTTACCAAATTCCTGTAGTAATGGTATTATTAATATGCAATAGTATTATTATATTAGCAATAGTATTATCCTCATTTTTCACAAGAGGAAATTAAGACCCAGAGAGGTTATGCAACATATTCAAGGTCACTCTTCAGTGGTAGAGCTGAACATCCAACTCAGGTCTGCGAAACTCAGAGCCTATGTTCTTTTTATGCTACGTGACTTCTTAAAAAACTATGATTGTTTGCTGAATTGGTAAAGACAAAGTGATGCTTTGTCTTTACCAATTCAGCAAACAATCACAGTGTGCCTACTACATGCCATGCTCATATGTAGTGTAAGAGAGCTAAAGATCAATTAGACAGAAACCCAGACTTCAAAAGCTTTGAGGTATACTCCTATATGACATCTCTTTTTCTGTATTTTCTCTTTCCATGTCTACAATAACTACCTTCATACAGTAGAAACTCTGTAAACACACTGTAAACACTGTAAACACAGTTCACTGAACTGTAAATGCATGAGGTCAAGGATGGGGGTCTCAAGCAATGCTTTATTCTCAATATTTACCTCAGTATCTCAGGCATAATAGATATTCAAGAAATATTTGTTGAACAAGTGAATAAAAGAGTGGATGAAAGAATATTTTTAATGGATGGAAAGCGAGTGGAATGAATTGGGAGATTGGGATTGACATATATAAACCACCGATACTATGTATAAAATAGATGGGCTTCCCATGTGGCGCTAGTGCTAAAGAATCTGCCTCCAGTGCAGGAGACCTGGGTTCTATCCCTGGATCAGGAAGATCCCCTGGAGAAGGGCATGGCAACCCAATTCAGTATTCTTGCTTGGAAAATCCCATGGACATTGGGGCCTGGTGGGCTACAGTCCATAGGATCACAAAGAGTCGGACATGACTGAAGTAACTTAGCACACATGCACATATAAAATAGGTAACTAGCAAGAACCTGCCATATAGCAGAGGGAATTCTACTCAATGCTCTGTGGTGACCTAAATGGAAAGGAAATCAAAAAGAGAGGGGATTTATGTAAACAAATAGCTGATTCACTTTGTTATACAGCAGAGACTAACGCAACATCATAAAGCAACCATACTCCAATAAAAATTAATTTTTGAAAAGATCATCAAAAATAAAAAGAATTTTTTTAGGGCTTCCCTTGTGGCTCAGTGGTGAAGAATCCACCTGCCGATGCAGGAGACACAAGTCCGATCCTTGATCTGGGAAGATCCCATATACCATGGAGCAAGTGAGCCTTTCTGCCACAACTATTGAGCCTGTGCTCTAGAGCCCTGGAGCCACAACTACTGAAGCCTGCAGCCCCTAGAGCCTGTGTTCTGAAACAAGAGAAAACACTGCAATGAGAAGTCTGCACATCAGAACTAGAGAGTAGCCCCACTCCCCACAACTACAGAAAAGCCTGTGCGGCAACGATGACCCAGCACAGCCAAAACTAAATAAAATTATTTTTTAAATTCCTTTAAATAAAGCTAAAAAAAGAAAAAAGAATATTTACAGGGGATAAAGATGTGGAAAGTGAGGAGGGGGGAGGGGTCAGAGGATGAAGTCCTCCATTTCCATGCCCCAAGATACCCAAGGGGAAAAGCATAAATATAGCAGTTTGAGAGCAAGAAGGAATTTAATACTATTGTCACTGCTTAGCTGATGGATGGGAGTCAAATCGTTCCCATGTTGGATATCTGGCCCACAGAGCTGATTGATAGACTCGGTACAATGTTCCCGCTCCCACACCAGGAAGAAAGGACTCCAGGTCCAGGGTTCCCAAGTTCAATAGCCTTTTCTTTTTTGCCTTAAAAAAAAAAATTGCTGAAGCATGAGATACTTCCGTTCTCCACTGGCATCTTTTCACTGTGCCCAGAGAAACAATCATATCGCATTCAGGAAGGCAAGGGCTGCAAAGGCAGGGAAACAGGAACTGTCCCCACGGATGTCCTCCCCAGGGGGAGGCAGCCGGGGCTGGGAACAAATGCTGTGTGAAAGGAAAGCCGGACCACATAAGAGGCTCCAGGTTGAGGGGCTGGCTCGTCCCAGCAGCCGGCAGGACCCTCAGGCACAAAGTCCAGGAACAGCATGTTATTCTTAAAAACACACACTTTTCCTTCCCTACCCCAGCCTCACATATTAAGTCTCGTGTGAAAGCTGAACGAGGAGCCTGTACTTCAAAGTACATTCCAGCTCCTTAGACCCAATGCTAGACCCTCACCAGAAAAGCATCCATCTAGCTCATTCAAACACATCTCTGTTAACCCAGCTCTAACCTGGCCACTCTGCTCACTGTCCCCAAGGATGTGTCAAACACAGTCTTACTCCAATCCAACCTTCTCTTCCTCTTCTACCTTCTACCCTTCTCTTCCCTTCCTCTCTGATTAGTAAGTTTTTCCACATGGGTCCTTGACCCAGAGCATCTCAGTCAGAGTTACCCTCTCTTTACTTTTAAACTTCAGCAGCACTTCTTAAGTCAGTGCTTCTTAATCTTTTTCATGGAATAAAAGAAAAAAATATTTCCATTGCAACCACGGTTAAATACATGAAGCTGATCTCAGCCAGGGCAAGTAGCCCAGGAACCCCAGATGCCCATAGGACAAGGGGAGCAGTTCCTCAGACACACCTGTAATCCATTCAAAGTCACTGCACACAGGAGTGATGGGTAAGCTCAGGTCTACAAGACAGCCTGACTGCTACAGAGCAGTCTGCATGCTAGACCCAGGAAAAAAGGAATATAGGAAATCCCCTGCCTTTGAAAAGCTTGCATGCTAGTTGAAGAAGCAGAAGATGCCAGCATGTATAAACACAAACATACACACACAAAATCATTTTTAAGTTCTTTATGGACATAAAGATCTTGACCTTTGGCATAAAAGACATATAGACGCTTAAACTCTGGCTTTACTACTTATCTGCTGTATGAATTTAAGCAAGTTAATACCTCTCTGATCTTGCTTTTCCCATCTGTAAAATAGGGATAACATTCTTATCTTCACAAGATTGTGTTTTTAAATCATCTCTAAGTGAGATATAATTTACACACAATAAATTTCACCCACTAAAGAATATAATCCTCTAAGTTTCGAAAAGGGTATACTGTCATATATTCACTACTGCAATCAAAATATGAAACATTTCCCTCACCTCAAAGAGTTCCTCCAGCCTCTTCACAGTCAATCCCCTCCTGCGACCATATACTCAGACCCCTGGCAATCATGGATCTGATTCCCATCACTTTAATTTGGCCTGTTCTATTAATAATTTTCATATAAGCAGAATCTTATGATCATAGTCCTTTGTGCCTGGCTTCTTTGACTGAAGATAATGCTTTTGCAATTCATTTATATTGTGTATATCTAGTTTGTTCCTTTTTATTATGTGTGTGTGCTCAGTCACTCAGTTGTGTCCAACTCTGCAACCCTATGGACAATCCCACCAGGCTCCTCTGTCCAAGGGATTTCCCAGGCAAGAATACTGGAGTGGGTTGCCATTTCCTTTTCCAGGGGATCTTCCAAACCCAGGGATCAAATCAGTGTCTCCTGCGGCTCCTGCGTTGGCAGGCAGGTAATTTATCACTGAGCCACATGGGAAGCGTGACTAGAATTCCATTATATGGAAATACAACCATTTATTTAGTCATTCTCCTGTTGATGGACACTTGGGTTGTTTATGGGTTTGGGCTTTTATGAATAAAGCTACTATGAGCAATCTTGCAAAAGTCTTTTCGCCAACATGATTTTATTTTTCTTGGGTTAATACCTAAGCATTAAATTGCTGGCTTACAGAGTATGTTTAAGTTCTTAAAAAATTTCCAAACACTAATTCTAAGTGGTTGTACCATCCGACACTCCCACTACCAGTGTATGTGAGTTCCAGTTGCTCCACATTCTTGCCAACATTTGGTGTTGTCAGTCTTTATCATTTTAGCCATTCCGGTCAGTACATAGTGACATTTTATTGCAGTTTTAACTTGCATTTTACTAATGACTACTGATATTGAGCACATTTTCATGTGTATGTTAGGCATTTATACTTTTTTTTTCTGAAGTGTCTTTTGCCCATTCTATTTGTTAGATTGTCTTCTTATGATTGATTTTTAAGAGTTCTTTATATATATTGGAAATAAATTCTATGTCATATATGTTTATCAAATATCCTTCCCTAGATTGTAGCTTGCCTTTTCATTTCAATGGTGCCTTTTGATAAGTAGTTTTGAATTGTGATAAATCTGATTTATCAACAGTTTTTTTCTGTTTGGTTAGTGCTTTTTGTAACCTCTCTAAGAAATATTCTCCACTCCAAGGTCACAAGAAATATCCTCTCAGGTTTTCTTCCAGAATTTTTACAGTTTTAACTTTCATGTTGAGGTCTATGATACATCTCAGATTAATGTTGTATGTAATATGAGGTAAGAGTAAATTTTTTTCACATGTTTATCCAGTTGTTCCAGCACTATGTTGGAAAAGGTTTTTCTTTCCTCTACTGAACTGATTTGTCAAAAATCAACTGACCATATATGTATGGATCTCTTTCTGAACTCTATATTCTGTTCCATTGATCTATTTTTCTATGTTTACATCAATTCACTGTGTTAAATACTATAATTGTAACATATTTATTTAATCAGATAATGGGAATTCCCAAAATTTGTTCTTTTTTTTAGATTATCTTGATTGTTCTAGTCTTCTGTATTTCTATATAAGTTTTAGAATTAACATACCAATTTACATTTTTTAAAAACCCACTGGAATTTTGATTAGGATTACAGTAAGTCTATAGACCCTGCTTATTTAACTTATATGCAGAGTACATCATGAGAAACACTGGGCTGGAAGAAGCACAAGCTGGTATCAAGTTTGCCAGGAGAAATATCAATAACCTCAGATATGCAGATGACACCACCCTTATGGCAGAAAGTGAAGAGGAACTAAAAAGCCTCTTGATGAAAGTGAAAGAGGAGAGTGAAAAAGTTGGCTTAAAGCTCAACATTCAGAAAACNCTGTGGTCCCGTTCTCCTCCTGTCCCCAGTCCCTCCCAGCATCAGAGTCTTTTCTAATGAGTCAACTCTTCGCATGAGGTGGCCAAAGTACTGGAGTTTCCATGTATTAATACTTCATTCTCTTTTATAGCTGAATAATACTCCATTATATGGATATACTACATTTAGCTTATCCATTCATCAGTTGATGGATATTTGGATTGTTTCCATGGTTCAGCTATTATGAATAACGCTTCTATGAACTCCTGGGTACAATTTTTGTGTGGACAAACATTTTTAGTTCTCCTGGGTATATACCCAGGAGTGGTATTGCTAGGTCATACAGTAGCTCCATGTTTAACTTTTTGAGGATCTGCCAAATTATTTCCTATTACATTATCAAATATTTAAAAAATTATAGCTATACATTTGAGTTTGCTGCTGCTAAGTCGCTTCAGTCGTGTCCGACTCTGTGCAACCCCACAGATGGCAGCCCACCAGGCTCCACCATCCCTGGGATTCTTCAGGCAAGAACACTGGAGTGGTTGCCATTTCCTTCTTCAACGCATGAAAGTGAAAAGTGAAAGTGAAGTCACTTAGTAAGTGTCCGACTCTTCGTGACCCCATGGACTGCAGCCTACCAGGCTTCTCCATCCATGGGATTTTCCAAGCAAGAGTACTGGAGTGGGTTGCCATTGCCTTCTCTGACATTTGAGTTTAGTGCACTTTATTGAATGCATGTTAAACTCCATTTGACAAAATTCTATGCAATGATGTTAGTTTAGAATGAAAGGCACTTTCATGCTTTGCTAGTAATGATTTGTTGCAAATTATCTAGAAAGCAATATGGCTAGTTATCAAGAGCATTAATAATGTTCAAATACTTTATCCTTGGATTTCCTCCTCTAAAATATGATGAAAGTTTACACACAAAGACATGCCTTATATGAATGAAAATCTGGAGCACAGAAATGCACAATAGACTAATGCTTACAAGTATTATGACAAATATGCTTGGTACGACTTTTAAGAATCTATCAAATATTAGTTTACCAAGTTTTTAAATGATGGAACATGTTTTGAGAATAAACAACATACAAAGTTATAATTCTGGAAAAAACATAATTTTATATTAAAATACATAGGAAAAGAAAATAAATGATTATGGCAGAGTAATTATTGCTGCTGTATTGTGTCTAGATGTTGAAGTTATGGGTTATTAGGATCTTTTTAAACTTCTTTATAATTTTTAGTACATTCCATATTTTCTATATTAATACTCAGTAGTTTAATAATCTATAATAAAACCAATAAGTAAGTAAACGAAAAATTAACACCCAGTTTCTGGACTCCTCTATGTCCTGTTATCTTTTCTACTAGACTCTTAAGCACCTTACAAGGTGCCAGTCAAAGGTCACCTCGTCTGAGGAAATCATCCTAGAACCTTGGGAACAGTTAGTCCCTTTCTCCTTTGTGTCGCAACTCCTTGCATGGAGCTTTCCCCTTCAGATGTCACAGTGACTCAACTGTTTGTTGCTCCCACTAGACTGAGGATGAGGAGCCATGTTTTGCCATCTTGTCTCTGGTATCTAGGACAGCATCTGGTATAAAATAGATACTCACTTCATCGTTATTATGGCTGTTAACCGGCTTAGTTCATGATCCCCTCATTCTCACGCTTGAGATACACATCCCAGGTGATAGTCCCAAGAAACCAAAGAGCTAGCAGCCATGGGGGCAGAGATATTTCTCAGCTCCATTGAGGACTGACTTAATGTTTTCCTGCTCGTGGTCACATGATCCAAGATGAGTGTCATTTCTGTCCCTGGCAGAAGAAATATCATCTTCTGAAACAGAATGAGTAATTTGTGGCTGATTTCTGCTACAGATGAACTCTGATCTTTTCTGTAATAAATGGATTAGACTGCTCTAAGTAAAATTAGTCAAAAACTTTTAGGTGAAAACATCATGTCTTAGGTCTCCTCTCTGGCAATCTTAAGATCTAGTCCTGAGAGTAGCCTTTTTGGATTCAGGTCTGTAAAGGAGATGGGCCTAGATTTTCTTCCTCCGTGAATACCCAGTAAGAAACTTTCTCACATGTGTTATGCTAATGAGTTAGTTACAAAATGCGTTAGCTATGTGGCAAAATGAGATCCAAAGCTGGATGATGTTTTTTCATCCAACTTTGAATCTCAACTTTTCATCCAAACTTAGAGGCTGTTTTTTCTCCTGAAAGTGAAAACCAGGTAAGAAAATGAGATACAATATACACAATACTGAATGACATGAGACCAAAGTGAATGATCTCATATCCAAAGAGGTGAGCTCTTATTCTATGCCTGTGTACAACCCAATGACAGTGGATTCTCTTTTCCCTTTGTGAAGGTTAATTTCGTATGTCAGCTTGGCTAGGTCATAGTGTTCAGATACTTGGTTAAACATTATTCTAGAAGTTTCTGTGAAGGTATTTTTTTTTAGTGAGATTAACATTTTAATCTTTATGTGGTGTATACACACACACACACAGTGGAATACTATTCAGCCACGGAAACGAATGAAATTTTGCTGTTTGCAACAACACGGATGCATTGGAGGGCATTGTGTTAAGTGATAGAAGACAGAGAAAGACAAATGCTGTATGATATCATTTATATGTGGAATCTAAAAAATACAGCAAACCAGTGAACATAACAAACAAGAAGCAGACACATAGATTTAGAGAATAAACTGGTAGTTGCCAGTGGGGAGAGGCAATACAGGGGCAGAGGTTTAAAGGGTATAAACTATTAAGTATAAAATAAGCTCCAAGGATATATTGTAAAACACAGGAAACACAGCAAATATTTTATAATGAGTATAAATGGAAATGTTGAGTTTCAAGCCAGCTTTTTTCACTCTCCTCTTTTACCCTCATCAAGAGGCTCTTTAGTTCCTCTTCACTTTCTACCATTAGAGTGGTATCATCTACATAGAAAATTCTGAAAGAGATGGGAATATCAGACCACCTTACCTATCTCCTGAGAAACCTGTATGCAGGTCAAGAAGCAACAGTTAGAACCAGACTTGGAACAATGGACTGGTTCCAATTAGGAAAAGGAGTACGTCAAGGCTGTATAGTGTCACCTTGCTTACTTAACTTATGTGCAGAGAACATCATATGAAATGCTGGGCTGGATGAATCACAAGCTGGAACCAAGATTGTTGGGAGAAATATCAACAACTTCAGATATAACTTGTAACATATATATGTTATGTCTGTATACTTCAATTAAAAAATTAAGAAAAGTATTTTAAAAATGTAAATCTTTAATAACTTTCCACAGATTACCTTCCACAGCATAGGTGGCTCTCATCTAATCAGATGAAGGCCTTAATAGGAAAAGACTGACGCTCCCAAGCAAGAAGGAATTCTGCCTGCAGACTGCTTTTAGACTCAAATTGCAACTCCTCCCTGAGTCTCCAGTCTGCCAGCCTACCCTGCAGATTTTGGACTTGCCAGGCCTCCAAATCATGTGAGCTGATTTCTTAAAATAAATCTCTATATATACACACATGATCCTTCTGTTTCTCTGGATAACCCTGTCTAATACACCGTCCTACAGCTGAATTGTTAAGTCAAGTGAAATCCCTACTATTGTGGTGTCCTACTATTGGGAAATAAATTTAATAAAGTTGTGTAAAGTAATTTCAAGCTGTGGATGAAAGGAGAGTACAATCCTTAATTATTAATAAGGACACTGACCTCTTCAAGAATGTGAAGCCCTTTTCCTGAGGATCCCGGATTCCTTTAGTAGAGAATACTATTTGGAAGCTAAGAGCTGTGTGCTGGATTTGGTCATTTCCATTGGGCAATTGCTACACCCAAGCCCTTTCAGGGAAGAGAATTAGGAAATTTATGTATAAACATATGTTTACAATTATGTTCATTTGTCTGTCTATATATATTGAAGACCATGTGTTCACATTAATATCTCCAATTCCAATCCAACAAAACAGGATTTATTCTAATTTTCTCCCTTTCCATGTTTGTCGCTCCCTTCTCTGAGAGTGAGAAACTTGACTCCCATTATCTCTAATGTAAATACTTCTTTGATCAAGTCTCCTCATCCTGTCCAGGCTCTCACACCCTGCTTTGGGCTACAGCAGCTCCTCTTTACACCTTTGTCAAATGCTGACCTTTCTTGGCTCCTTATAATCGTTTTGAATGAAACTGTTCAGAAAAGAAAGGGAAGGTAGATAGATGGTGGGAAGCTGCTATACTGCTTAGGGAGCTCAGCTGGGTGTTCTGTAGTGACCTAGAGGGGTGGGCTGAGGGCAAGGGAGAAGGTCCAAGAGGGAGGGGGTATGTGTATACATATAGCTGATTAATTCTGTTGTATAGCAGAAACTAGGACAACATTGTAAAGCAGTTATACTCCAGTAAAAAATAGTAAATGGGACAAAAAGGGAAGAGAAATGAAAGAGGAAGTGAAAAATAGTAGCCAATTTTTGTTAAAAGTGCATCATGGGCAAGGAATTATGCTAGGTGCTGTTTGGGATACAAACAATTATATTAATATGCTAGGTGCTGTTTGGGATACAAACAATTATATTAATAAAATACATCAGAGCTGATAGATTTAGCAGCAGCTGGACTAGGTTATACTCCAATATCAAGCGGCTCCTATGTCTCAAAGGCTTAAGACCACAAAGGTCTATTTCTCACTCACATGTTGTATCCTTCGTGTCTCTGTTCTATTTTGTCTTTATTCCAGGATGAGGCTAAAGGAGCAAACCATTCCTGAGATGTGCTAATCTGGAGATGGTCTTACAGTAGAGGAAACAGCAAGATGATTGGAACCACATGATGGGTCTTGAAGTTTCTGATTGGAAGTGGCCTTTGTCATTTCTGCTCACATTTCACTGACCAATGCAAGTTATAAGACCAGACTTGGCATTACTGGGGCAAAGAGGTACAAACCTAGAGAGAGAAGAAGTGAATATTTGAAAAATATAATGCAATAAACCACATGGATCTGTGGATCTATACCCTTAACTAGCAGGCACAATATAATACAGGAAAATGCCCACTCCATTTGACCCCGTTTTGCATTAAGATGGGTGGAAAAACGATAACAAACAGGTATAGCCCTGATGTGATCAAGAAATTTTGTGGTCTTGAAGAAAAAAATGATTTCAGGTGAAAGTGAGAAATAGATAAAACTGGCAATAAAGAATCTTGCCTGGGTAGGATAAAGAGAGGACCTAAGAAAAGCAGCATGTTCTTCAAGATCTGGAGAAGGAACATAATATGTAACATTCCTGAGGAGGTTGATGTTCAGGTTAATAATCTGGGTTTGCACTCTCCTCTCTCCCACAGCCCTAAAGGGGTCTGTGGAGCTTTATCAGATTCATTTCCCAGCAGGGGAGTTCCAGAGGAGTTGTTTCTTGCACTAACAATTTGTTCATAACAGTGGAAGAAAGAACCCACTATCACTGGACTGGACTGGATGTATAGGTACAATGAAAATTATATTTCAGAGTTTCCCCATTTAATATTTGAAAAATAGTATCTCAGTGTAGTTTTAATTCGGATTTCACTTACTATGAGTAAGAACGAGAGTCTCTTATGTTTTATGCCTCTCCTTCCATTCCAGGGCTTCCCTGGTGGCTCAGATGGTAAAGAATCCGCATGCAATGCAGGAGACCGGGGTTCGATCCCTGGGTGGGGAAGATCCCCTGGAGAAGGAGATAGCAACCCACTCCAGTATTCTTGCCTGGAGAATCCCATGGACAGAGGAGCCTGGTGGGTTTTAGTCCATGGGGTTGCAAAAGAGTCAGACACGACTCAGTGACTAGCATACACACACTTCCATTTCAGCGGGTGTGTTTTTATTCATTTGATGTTCAGTCGCTCAGTCAAGTCTGACTCTTTGTGACCCCCATGGATTGCAGCATGACAGGCTTCCCTGTCCTTCACTATCTCCCAGAGTTTGCTCAAACTCATGGCCATATGACTGTTTTTCTGTTGGGCTTTGAGTCTTTTTCTAACTTATTTCTAGGAAAGGTTGAGAAGGATTTTTTTGATCTGGGCTGCAATGAGGAATTCTGCCAGAACTGAGCCAGGAAGGGATGGGACACAGTCCTTGGGATGTATTACCCAGTCTGTGGGGAAGACATGTCGATCACAAGCGGGAAGCCTCAGCTGTTTCCAATATTTGGGAAATAGCACCTCGTTCCAGGGTGGGGCTTAGGGCTTGTGTGGCCTGGAAGAAGTGCGGTCCCACCCTGGGCAAGGAGAAGTTCTGTCAGGTTTCCTAGGAGTAGACTCTGAGATGGCTGCTCCCTTTCAAGCAGTTTTTTTGAGTCCTTTCTGGAGAAGATGAGTGAAAGAACCAGGACAGGTGAAAGGAGGAAAACTAAGCACGAACGTGGTCTCTGTGGGAGAAGAGGGCAAGCTCTAGAGGAGGAATCACACCCCAAAGCTGGCCGTCCCCCCGCAGCAGAGACTTACTCTTTCCTCTCCATGTAGGTAAGTCCGTGGCAAGGGGAAAATGTGTAATATGGTACAATGAGATTGACAGTAAAACACATATTTGGCCAAACCAAACATCATACATTATTGGAAATGAAGTATCACCTGGTTGTACTGAAATATAATTTATGAGTGCATGTAAAAGTAAATTCAGATTTCAAATCCACCTGGTAGGCAGGTTTGGCCTATATGTTTTATCAGCAGCATTAGAAGTATATACTGTTAAATGTGTTTGAGATTTTACTTTGAAGGATACATGCAAACAAATAAAACTCTATATACATGAGCCTGGCTTCTGGCGCCATTGTGCAATCACAGAAAAATATACATGTTACATTGCTGTATCTAAGTAAAAAATATTGCCAAGGTTTGTGTAAATCTTACTACCCAACCTTCACTGCAAGACCTGAAAGTGAAATAAATTCAGAATTTCATTAAAAAAAAAAAAAAGGTGGGGCGGGTACAGCTACCAGGTCAAAATGGTTTGGGTGTGGCAGAGGACAGAGCGCAGGAGAAGGGCACAGCTGTGGGTCATTAGCCATCCCCACTCAACCTCCACTCGCAGCAGCTGAGAGCTGGTGCAGTTGCCCCTAAAGGGCATCTGGGCAGGGCCCCAGCAGCTTCCCTTCACATATTGTAGGATCTGGAGTTCCCCCTAGAATCCTGCATTATCTCCCAATGTGCAGGTCCAAGTGTGCACTTGAATGTCCCCTAAAAATGTTCTAGGTGCTATTGCCTTCCCCGAGATCTCTACTTAGGTCTTCATTACTTTCTTTCAATGATGTTCTGTACTTCTCATTGTAGATGTTTTGCACTTTTATTAAATTTATTCTTAAGTATTTGATGGTTATGACACTGTTATAATAATAATTTTATTGGCCAGATTTTTGGTGCTAGTATAGGCACATAGAACTGATCTTTGCATATTGGTTTTGTTGTCCATAATTTTTCAACTGCACTTATTAGCTCCAATAGGGTTTTTTCTTTGTTTGTTCTTCCTTTGTTTAGATTCCACAGTAATAATGCCATTGGAGAATAAAGGTAGTTTTACTTCTTTTACAAAGTTTATACTCTATTTCTTTTGCTTGCAATCCTGTACTGCTTAGGGCCTTCAATACATTAGTGAATAGAAGTAGAAAGCGCATTTTCCTGATCTAAAGAGAAAAACATTCAATGTTTTACTATTAAATTTGATATTAGTTGTAGAATTTTTCATTGATGTCTGTTATCATATTGAAGAGGTTATGTTCCTCTCTGGTGAGCATTTTGATCAGGAATGAGTGTTGGATTTTTTCCAAATTTTTTCCCCTTGTATTTATGGAGTTGATAATATGGCTTTTCTTCTTTATTCTCTAAATGTGGTGAATTACACTGATTGATTGTCAAACATTAAACTATCCTTGCATTATCTGTGATAAACTCCACTTGGTCTTAACAAATTATCCTTAATAAAATTTTTAAAATTATTCCTTTCATGCATCGTTAGATTTAGTATGACAGTAATTTGTTGAGGAGTTATATTTTTGTATCTATATCTGTGTTCTTTAAAGAAAACAGTCTTCAGTTTCCTCATAAAGTCCTCTTTTCTGCTTTTGGAATCAGTATAATGCTGATTTCATAAAATTATTTGGGAAGCTTTCTCTCCTCCTCTGTTTTCAGAAAGAATTTTTGTAGGGAATAGTATTTTTTCTCCTTAGATAATTGACAAAATTCTCCATAAAACTATATGGATGGGCTGTCTTCTTCATGAAAAGGCTTAAAATTAGAACTTTTTTCTTTTTTTTCAATTTTTTGTTTTTCCTGAGTCAATTTTGTTATATTTTTAATGTATCTGTATATTTTAATCTCAATTATCATACTTATTGACATAAAATTATTTATAAATGTAGGGAATAGTATTTTTTCTCCTTAGATAATTGACAAAATTCTCCATAAAACTATATGGATGGGCTGTCTTCTTCATGAAAAGGCTTAAAATTAGAACTTTTTTCTTTTTTTTCAATTTTTTGTTTTTCCTGAGTCAATTTTGTTATATTTTTAATGTATCTGTATATTTTAATCTCAATTATCATACTTATTGACATAAAATTATTTATAAAATTTTTCTTATTGTCCTTTTAATATCTGTAGCATCTATATTTATATTCTTTCTTTCATTCTTGATTTTGGAGTTTTCTTCATTGATGAGCCTTACTAAGGATTTATGAATTTTATTAATCTTTTCAAAGAACCAGCTTTTAGCTTTATTAATTTTTCCATTGTTTGTCTTTTCTTCTACTTAATTAACTTTAATTCTTCATTATTTCCTGCCTTCTATTTCCTTTGTGTTTAATTTGTTCTTTTTCTACCTTCTTAAGGTGGATATGGAAATCACTGATTTTAAACATTTCTTTTTTTCTTAAAAAAAAAAGTTTTTAAAGCTTTAAATTTTCCTTCAAACCTTTCTTTAGATGTATACCAATGTTTTGTTTCATTCAGTGAAAACTTTCCGATATCTCTTGTGACTTCCTCTTTGAGACACAGGTTATTTATAAATGTGTTGTTTAATTTTCAAATATTTGAGAATTTTTCCTGATACTTTTTTGTTATTGGTTTTTAATTTAATTTTATTACAGTCAGAGAATATATTCTGTGAGATAGTAGTCTTTTGAAAGTACTGAGAGTTATTTTATGGTTCAGTTTATGGTCCAACTTGGTGAATATTCCCTGGGCTCTTGAAAAGAATGTTCATTCTGCTATCATAGGGTGAAGTGTTCTATAAATGTCACTAAGTCAAGTTATTGACTGTATTGTTCTAAGCTCTTTATCCTTACTGATTTTTAAAATTTACTTGTCCTATAAATTACTTAAAGAATGTTATTAAAATCTCCCATTATGGACGTTTCCCTGGTGGGCTAGTCATTAAGACTCCACACTTCAACTGCAGGGAGTACAGATTGGATCCTTGGTCGGGGAACTAAGACCCCATATGACATGTGGTGTAGCCTAAAACAAAAAATCTCCCTCCATAATTGGATATTTGTCCTTTTAGTTCTGTCACATTTCCCTTCTGTTAGTAGATGTTTGTTTAGAGATGGTATGTTTTCCTGATGAACTGACGCTTTTATCATTATGAAACAGCCGTCTTTTTTTTTTTTTTGAAACAGCCCTCTTAATCTCTGAAAATACTCCTTGACTTAAGTCTGCTAATATTAATATAGCCATATCAAATTGTTTGTACTACTGTTTAATTGTATATCTTTTTTCCCTTCCTATGACTGTAAACCAATATGTGTGTTCTTTGTATTTAAACTGTGTCTCCTCTAGATACCATATATACTTGAGTCTTGATTTTTTTTACTTATCTGATAAATCTATCTTTTAAATAAAGTATTTAATAAATGAAAAAAAATAATAAAGTATTTAGTCCATATTCATTTAATGTAACTATTAAGATCATTGGGTTTAAGCCCAATCTTGCTATTTCTTTTT
This sequence comes from Oreotragus oreotragus, assembly GCA_006410675.1. Lineage (NCBI taxonomy): Eukaryota > Metazoa > Chordata > Mammalia > Artiodactyla > Bovidae > Oreotragus > Oreotragus oreotragus. The sequence continues at coordinate 56,614 of SJYX01015894.1, forward strand.
TATTTGTCCCATCTAGATTTTTTCCCCTGTATTTCTCCTTTTCAACCTTTTAGTTTTTTTTTTTTATTAATGGAACATTTTCCATATTCCCATTTATTTCCTTTATTGGCTTTTAAATTATATCTCTTTGGATTTTTTTCTCTTAGCAGTTGCTCTAGATATAACCACAACCCACATTGCAATGAAGATGGAAGATTCCAAGTGTCACAACTAAGATCCACCACAGTCAAATAAATAAAGTAATTAAAATAAAACAAATATTAAAAATAAGATAGTCCTCTGATTTAAATACATATTTATTTTGTCATTCATTTCAGTTGATCTGAATTTTCATCTGCTATCATTTTCCTTTAGCCTAATAAGTATTCTGCAGCATTTCTTACAATACAGATCTGCTGGAAACAAATTCTCTCAGCTTTTCTCTATCTAAAAGTGCTTTATCCCACCTAAGATTTGAGGGATATTATCACAAAATATTGAACACTGGGTTGACAGGGATGGTTTTTTTCCCACATGTCATTCCGTTTTCTTCTAGCCTCCTTTGTTTCTTATGAGAAGTCAGCTCTAGTTTGTTTCTTTGTTCTCCTACATCTAATTTTCCCCCTCCCCACTTCTGGCTGCTTTAAGATTTTCTATTTATTTTAGGTTTTCAAAAAATTGACTGTAATTTCCTGAACAGCAATTGAATTGATGAACATTGAAACTGGACCAGCATGTTCAGATTGCAGATTAAATCTCTGGAAACATTTCTTAGTATACTTTAGTCTACTTCACAGTTTCCCAGCTAAAAGGCATTAGACCTTGAAGAGGAGAGAGATTAGACGCCAGAACAAGGAGGCAGAAAAATAAAGCCATGAGAAAAGGTTAACATATTATTATGCTAGAAGATAAGAAATCTGGTGGGACTCATGAAAAGAAAATGCACAGATACCTAACAATAACTACATAAATGTTGAGCTCTACCTAAGTAAAACTTCATTTTAATATCAGAGTTGTTTGTCTCAAAAAGTGAGTTAATAATGGTCACTGAAGTATTCAAATAGGAGCAGAAAGAGTCCTTGTCTAGAAGCTGGAGAAGATGGCTCTGTCTTGGGCTGGGAACGAGCCAGTCAACATCTATGTTTTCATCAAATTGTAGCATTCTATAATTCAATTTCAGAATTTTGGGATTCTCTTTCATTCATTCATTTAACAAATACCAAATGCCTATGATGTGCTGAGCGCTGGGAATACCATAGTGAGCAAAATAACACAGTTTCTGTCCTTAAGGAATTTACCCATCAGCATCCTATCTTCATTGCAGTGTGGGTTGTGGTTATATCTAGAGCAACTGCTAAGAGAAAAAAATCCAAAGAGATATAATTTAAAAGCCAATAAAGGAAATAAATGGGAATATGGAAAATGTTCCATTAATAAAAAAAAAAAAAAACTAAAAGGCTGAAAAGGAGAAATACAGGGGAAAAAATCTAGATGGGACAAAGGGATGAGAAGAAATAATTCTGGGCTCTAGCACTAAGGAGGTAGATAAGCTCTAAGAAAGGGTTTGTTCAGTTGTTAAACATGATAGTTTTGTAATTTGTATCCCACTCCTGTAAATCTTTTAATATAGGATAGATTCTCATCTACCTGGGACACTTTAAAATGTAATCAGGGAATGCTTGTAGACAGAGGAATGAACTATCTAGTCACTTGAAATCTTTTCTATTCTTGTGAACCAATTATCATCTGAACACATGTGGGACTATGTCAACTTAGAATATTTCATTCAAGATCTTCATGCTACTTCCTAATCTCAAGTAAGCAAAGTTTACAAGATGGGGAAAATCTCTTTATCCTTCTATTTAAAAGGGAAACTGAGCAAGATAAAATGATTTCCCAGGACCAAAAGCCAAACTTTGAAAAATAACCTTTATTACCATTGATATTTACTGAATATCTACTATGTGTTACGGACCTACCGGCCTAGGTATCTTAAGTACATTATATTATTCATTCCTTCCAACAATCTTAAGGCTATGTATTGTTAGTAGCACTTTAAAATGAGAAAACTGAAGCCTAGAAAGTAAATATAATTTGTTAGTAAGGAGCAAAATCAGGATTCAAGCCCAGATCTAATTCTAAGACTTCTGATCTTTCCCTCTGTACTGTAGTACGATCATACACAAAGTGTATATATAGTAATTGAGTTTGCAATTCTCTAGGCTCTGCTGGCCAGGAGGCATCCATGGCATGGCCTCTCACTCAGGGAAGACACATCTTGCCCCAGAACATGGAGAGTCCTAGCTACACAGGTTAGAGAATAGCAGGACCCTGAGCCTTCAAGGCCAAGCAACATATCTCCTAGGGGCTGGGCGCCAGTGCTCCTGATGGATCTACTGCTAATTAAAGTCTTCATTTGAGCTGGGTCCAGCCTCCTTCCAGGGCCAGAGGCAGTACAGATTAAGCTCCTAATCCAGGTGACACTGACTTGCTTTCTGATGCCAGAATCACCCTCTGATATACTGGGGAATATATTTTCCATTTGCTAATTGGGTATTAGTGTTATCCTTCTTACCAATTCTGTAGGAAACCACTGACATGATTACCTTTATCATACTCTTCAAAACATCCTGGAAGATATTTTATAAGAGAAAGCATAGGTGGAAATCCCTCAGAAGTCAAATACCAAAGCACTGCTACATCCCTCAAGAAGCCTTTTCAAACCCAGCTTGTGTGCTCCATTATTACACTTAATCATATGCCAGTTCATAACACAGTTATTAGTATATGTTTCCCATCCACTTTACTACATACAAGTCCTGGTGAAACAACTTTTGGAAACAGATAAATCTGGATTCAAATTCAGTCTCTATCACATACTACTTCTATTTGGTGTTAGGCAAATTGTTGAATTGCTGAATTTCTCTGACTCTCTGTTTCCACGTATTAAATTTGGGTTGACAATATTCCCCATTAGAGAATAATTTTTAGAATTAAAATAGGCAATGTGTATAAAAAACCTAGCTAGTTAACTAATAGACATTTGGCCCAGGATTCTTTCCACCTGGAAAGCAGAGGCCATACCTCTGTCATCTTTGCGTCCCTCCAAGTACCTAACTTAGATGCTTGAACTTCCGGAATGTTCAGTCTATGTTTGCTGAGTGAGGAAAGCACTCTGAACTTGCAACCAAAAGGTCATACGTACTGCCTGTGTAGCTGTGAACCCTACGCTTCCCTTTGATGAAACTCATTTTTCTTACTGGTAGCATAGAGTTGATACCATTTATCTCATCTGGTTGTTGTAAGGATGCAGTAAGCATCAATGTGCCAAGCTCAGTGAGTATAAACCCTGATTATACATTAGAATTATAATATGGGAGCTTTTGAAAAATATTAATCCCTAACCCCACATGCTGCTACTGCTAAGTCACTTCAGTCGTGTCCGACTCTGTGCGACCCCATAGACGGCAGGCTATCAGGCTTCCCCAGCCCTGGGATTCTCCAGGCAAGAATACTGGAGTGGGTTGCTATTTCCTTCTCCAATACATGAAAGGAAAAAGTGAAAGTGAAGTTGCTCAGTCGTGTCCGACTCTTAGTGACCCCGTGGACTGCAGCCCACCAGGCTCCTCCGTCCATGGATTTTCCAGGCAAGAGTACTGGAGTGGGGTGCCATTGCTTTCTCCTAACGCCACATAGGTCCTGGGAAAGAAGTCTCTAGGGATGGGGTCTTGGCAATGTATAAATTTCTACAGGAGCTTCTAGTGGAGAATGAAGGCTGAAAATCACTAGCACGTGTCTGATGAACAGCAAGCACTACTTCCTTCCAGGTAGAAGTAGTAGAGATGGTGATGATAGGAGCAACTTCCTAGGGGACGGACTCACTCTTTCAGAATCATTCCACACATATCCTGTCACTTAGAAATTCATATTTTAAAATTATTTTAAAGGTTGAAATACTGCTAGGTTGGTTATATTTATAAATATTTATAATTTAAGCTGGTGGAACCCTTTGAAAGCATCTGTTCCACACCCCTCATTTCGTGGATAAGGAAACTGAGTCCCAGAGAGAGGAAATGGTTTTCTCCATGTCTCATAGTGACAAGAACACAAGTCTGCAAACCACCAGACTGTTGTACTGAATAATGAGATTTTGCTCAAGCTACCAACTAACTGAAAGCAAGACCTTGAACAGGTGCACAAACCTTGTGCATGATACTATACGTGCTACAGCTACAAGAATAATTCAAGCAGAGATTCTACCCTGATGGAGAGATTAGAGATTTTCTGAGAAAACGGTAGAGAAAGGAAGGTGGACGTTTCTTTCCTTGCAGTATTGCCTTGGACCCGGGGTAGGGGGCTCACTGTATCAGTGCAACATGAAAAATCATCCTCATGCTACCCTGGGCACCTAATCTGAACTCAATTNAAGCAGGGATTCTACCCTGATGGAGAGATTAGAGATTTTCTGAGAAAACGGTAGAGAAAGGAAGGTGGACGTTTCTTTCCTTGCAGTATTGCCTTGGACCTGGGGTAGGGGGCTCACTGTATCAGTGCAACATGAAAAATCATCCTCATGCTACCCTGGGCACCTAATCTGAACTCAATTGTTGATGTTGTTGTTTATTCTTAATATAATATGAGCATTATAAGCCAAGTTTACTGATACAGACTGACTACATCAGAGGTTCCTGGAAAATTCATATATAAAATTTACATAATTGAGATTTCCTGCTGTGACTGGAATCTGTACAGATCAATTCTTCCAGCTAGAAAATCTGGATAAAATATCTGAAGTAAAGGCATCAATTTGAAGGTTCAGAGAGCTTCCAAGACATCAAACACTTGAAGACAAAGACTTTGACAATGAAGAGATGAGCACAACTTTCAGCTTCACTATCTTAGACACATTTGTTGATTTAAAAGTGGGGACTATGAGGATGGGAGACTGAGCAGAGCCGCTGGCAGCCTTAAACTGGGAGAACAAAAATTGAAGTCAGGGTCCACCAAGGAGGAGGAACTCTGATAACACTCTAGGCTTTCACTTAGGACCTCTAAAAGGTAACATTTTTGGAGTGAATGTCAACTAGAAATAGACAAAAAATGATAAATCTCAAAAGGGATAAATCTCAGTGAATTCAGTCATCAGTTGGATTGGGATAACTTCCTTCTAGACTTCTGCTATAAGCAAATGTATTTATTCTCTGAAGCAAAAGAATGTCAGTAAGAGCTTCTGATATTTTATACACAATGCCCAGGATTCAAACAAAAGTTACAAGAAGCAACAGGAGACAAGACCGAATGTGTGAAAAACAAGAGGGGAAAAAAACAGAAAATGAGAGACCCAGAGAGCCCCAGACCCAGATCCATGAGAGATTCAGATCCTGACATTATCAAATTAAAATAACTGTGAATAATATACTCAAAAATAGATAAGATGGAAAAGTTTCCTCAGACAACTGGAAAATATTTTTTAAAGAATCAAATGGAAATTCTAAAACTGAAAGAAATACAATAAATTAAATTCATAATTCAACAGATAGATTTGACAGCACATTAGACAGTTGAAAGCAGATTCACAAACCTGGAAAAAAAAAAAAAATAGAAAATATCCAGACACAGAGAAAAAGAGAGAGAAGTACAGAAAAGAGCATGAGACATATGGACATGGTGAAAGATCCAACAGACACAATATTTGTCTTTAAGGAAGTGAGAGAGTGAATGGGAAAGAAGCAGTATTTGAAGAGATATCAGCTGAGAATTTTCCACAACTCATTAAAGGCATCAAGCCCCACACTAAGAATCTCTATGAATCCAAGCAACAAAATACAAAACCAACCAACCAACCAAACCCACAGGTGAAAGGTCCACCAGACACAATATTTGTCTTTAAGGAAGTGAGAGAGTGAATGGGAAAGAAGCAGTATTTGAAGAGATATCAGCTGAGAATTTTCCACAACTCATTAAAGGCATCAAGCCCCACACTAAGAATCTCTATGAATCCAAGCAACAAAATACAAAACCAACCAACCAACCAAACCCACAACCAGGCACATTACCGCAAAACTGTTTGAAACCAAGACCAAGGAAAAACTAAAAGAATATGGGGCAGGGGGCAAGGGAAGGGGAAAATGGGATCACATTACCTACAAAGAAGCAAAATAAAATTGACAGATGACTTCCCAACAGAGACTATAGAAACCAGAAGGCAATAACATATTTTAAAATGCTGAAGAAAAATAACTGCAGTCTAGAATTTGATAACCCATTAGAAAAAATTATCATAAGTGAAGCTTAAGTTTACCATTTTCAAACAAACAAAAAAGATTTCATCAAAAGTAGGCTAGCACTGAGAGGAAAAAATAAAGAGGAAAAATAAAGTGTAGGGAGAAATAAAATTATCCCAGATAGTATTGGAGATGCAAAAAGGAAAAGAGGAAACAGAAACAAATATGTGGATGATTCTAAAGGAATACTGTATAAACTGATAGTATCATGTAATGAAACCCCAGTTCCCAAAGCTGCTCACCTGGTGGAGGCAAAACCACTGTAGTCACTCAGGTGATAATTAGAAATCCTTCCACATTTTTCTACCATCACATTTTTTCTCACTTTTCTTCTTAAGCCACAGACAATTTATCTGCTAATCATTAATACTAACTTTCATTATCATTGTTAGATTAGTTCATCTTTGGCCAGGATTAGTTGATCTGTTATGATAATACTGTTCCAGTACATCTGAACATGTCTTCTTCAATACACTATGTACAAATGCCTGTACAGTCTTTTCCAAGATAATCTGATGAATTCTTGGCCCCAGGATCTAATAATATATATTTTAAAAGTAAAGGTCTATTTTCTCCTTCATTGCCATTTATTTTCTGCTTCTGCCACCAACAATGTTGGAAGCTTTAGTACACTTTGCTCTATTCCAGCACCAATTATTCAATTCAGAGTCACAACCACGGGCATCTTCAGTTTCACCCAAATGCAAACCTCTCTTTAAGCAGAATTAAGCACAGTTTTGAGTATGGAATTTAGGCTAATCAGGTATAAATGCAGTGCAGCTCTTTCAGGTTTTTAAATTTAGACTTGCTGGTATGTCATTGCGGGGAAGGCAATGGCACCCCACCCCAGTACTCTTGCCTGGAAAATCCAATGGACGGAGGAGCCTGGTGGGCTGCAGTCCATGGGGTCGCTAACAGTCGGACAGACTGAGCGACTTCACTTTCACTTTTCTCTTTCATGCATTGGAGAAGGAAATGGCAACCCACTCCAGTATTCTTGCCTGGAGAATCCCAGGGATGGGGGAGCCTGGTGGGCTGC
>SJYX01015894.1:64983-83759 GCA_006410675.1 Oreotragus oreotragus
ACTGAAGCGACTTAGCAGCAGCAGCAGCATGCCGTTGCACATTATTGACTAGTCTGTACTCTAGATACTCAAGATGTAATGGGGCCAAGTGTTGATTCCGTCTCCTGGTTGTTATTCAGTCAGTAAGTCATGTCCGCCTCTTTTGTGACCCATGGACTGTAGCCCACCAGGCTCCTCTGTCCATGGGATTCTCCAGGCAAGAGTACTAGAGAGAGTTGCCATTTCCTACCCCAGGGGATCTCCACAATCCAGGGATCGAACCCATGTCTCCTACATTAGGGGCAGATTCTTTACCACTGAGCCACCAGGGAAGTCCTTCTATTGGTTACTTATATCTTTTTTTTTTTTAATCTACGTTTCAAAGAAGTTCAGGTTACTGCTTGGTGATGTTAAGTGAGACAAACTATATTTACTCATTCAATAAACAATTTTTGAGCACTCAATACAACAGGATTCCTGCAATGACATAAACTAGAATTAAGACAATTGAACATGACTCCTATCCTCCATCCAGCCCCCATTCTCACATATAGTAGTCTGTTTGTTTTAGTTATTAAGTTGTATCTGACTCTTTACAACCCTATGGACTGTAGCCTGCCAGACTCCTATGTCCATGGAGTTCTCCAGGCAAGAATACTGCAGTGGGTTGCCATTTCCTTATCCAGTATATATATATAATGTCTTTGGAAGCAGAGAAGTGGAGAGTGAATCTCAACATCCCCAGTATCTTCTGGATATATTTTCTTGAAGTAGGCCAACAAATGGGTACTACTCACCCCGAGATTGCTAGAATTACTGTTTTTGTCCTAGAAATTCCAACAATAGATCACAGAAGCATCCCCAGCAATATTTAAGACAGAAAAGATAACTAACACCTGCTACTGCTGCTGCTAAGTCACTTCAGTCGTCTCCGACTCTGTGCGACCCCATAGACGGCAGCCCACCAGGCTCCCCCGTCCCTGGGATTCTCCAGGCAAGAACACTGGAGTGGGTTGCCCTCTCCTTCTCCAATGCATCAAAGTGAAAAGTGAAAATGAAGTCGCTCAGTTGTGTCCGATCCTCAGCGACCCCATGGACTGCAACCTTCCAGGCTCCTCCATCCATGGGATTTTCCAGGCAAGAGTATTGGAGTGGGATGCCATTGGGATTGCCAAAACTCAGCCAGGTGTTGATAAATTTGGATAGGAACTCCCTGCTGGCTAACTGAGCTGGTTGGCCCCAATTACCCTTATTAATTTGACCCCTTGTTTTTTGTTAGTAAATTTTTGGACACCACTTAATCAAAGGTTAGTGAAATTTTATTGATATGAATTTTAATTAATATGCCTTCAAGGAACTTGCATTTTATTGGAGGGGCTAGTTAAACTAATCAATAATTATTGTGCAATTTAATAAATTCCATAATAGAGATATGGATAGGATGGGATTATCCCAACCAACCAAACAAGGGGATAATTGACTGCTTTTCTTTTATCAAGTTTTTTAAGAGACCAGGATGATCGTCTTCATTGTAAACACTTTTAGACTTTGAATAGATTGTTAAGAATGACGGATTTTAGATCTTTGTCAGACCAACAGCTAAGTGTGTTAAACTAAATACTACAAAGGTATCACCACTATCCTCTATTGCAATTTTCTTTCATTGATTATATTCAATGTTATCATCACTGTGGTTATTATTTCAGTGGTTTTTAAAGTTAGAGCCACATTAAGTCCACTCTTAAACTAAGCTAATTAACTCCTAAGCAAGTATAATCACGAACTCTATTTGACTATGCTAGTGGAAAAAAGGCCAGTTTAAAGAGGTTATAAAAATTATTAAACTTAAAACTAACACGAGGGAGAAAAAAGATCCCTTCAGGGCAAAAGCTTTTTTATTTCTCAGAATAGAAGATATGGCAACAGGCAAAATCATACAGTTGGAAGTTTAACATTTTATAAGCCACCTGGGGAGAAGTCAGAGGAGAAGGCAGTCCAAGGTTGATTTCTTATGGACAGTACAAAATGAAGGAAGACTGGAGACCAGAAATCCCCAGACACTATAATCTTCTCAAGGTTCTTACCTTGCTCTCCCTGCACAGTTCTTCTACAGCCTCTCCTTCCAATCTACTTTAGCAGTCAGCCAAATAGCAGCTGACTGGTCTGGTTACAAAGGAATTCCCCACCCCCAGGAATGGCTACAATAGGGTTTCAAAAATGCAATTTATAAGCAAAAATTTACAGCAGGAAACATGAAAGGAATCGGGTTATGCATAAACCATGAGACATATCTGCCAGGGCTCTCTTCCTTAAAAGGTTGGATCTAATTATACAGGGAGCCATAAAGGAGATGGAGTTAGCATGAATGACCCCCAGAGTTTCACATTCCCAAGACTAAGGGACAAGGGGAAGGGGAGGACTTTGGTGTTTCTCTAAACAGAAATAACTCCAGCATAGCGATGAGCTATGTGTCCCTTCTTCCTGTGATCCTCTGGGTCTTGGTCCCTTTTATGCTCTTGTATATTTGCCCAGTTATGTGTCTCGGTTTCTTTTATCCGAGTCCTCTCCTGACTGATTACATTTTATCTCTCACTTTAATGGGCATGTGAGAGTACAGGATCTTCCACCCCCATGTCAGAGCAGACATCTTATTTCCTAGTCTTTCATTCCAGTGCCCACCCAATAAAACATGCTGAGCTTAAAATGATGTAGGATCTTCTTCCACAAATCCCCAGTTTAAAGCTTAGTTGTAGACTCTTCCTTCCCCTCCCCTGCTTGTCTCTTTAACAAGGGAAAGCAAATAATGTTACCAGAGTCTTGAACTCCAGCTCTTATCTCTGTCTCTGCATTCTCCAAATTATCACGTGATGGAAAAAAACACAAGCTTTAAAGTTCAGGGGGACTTGGGTATAAATCCTGATTCTGCCACCTCTTAGCACTGTGACCTTGGATGAGTGAATCAATATATTAAAACTTCATTCCTCTCATCTGTACAATGGGAATAAAAGAGCTACTTTGCAGGGCTTACATGATTTAATGAAATGATAAATGTAAAGGTGCGAGCCACATAGTGTACATTTAGTAAGTGCCAACTATTAGAGAAAAAAAAAACTTTTCAATTTTAGATATATACTTTTTTCATCCTCACAATAACATTGAGGTTCACATCCACAGATGTCTCACTCTTAGAATGGTATGGCAAATGAGACCTTCATTGTATCAGTTCCTGATAGCATGAGTGATGGACAGCAGCAGACCTTCTTACTTATAACTTTGGTCAAGACGTTGTCGTGCTTTCTTTTTGTGTCAGATTTCCAGCCAAACCAGGTGGTGAATTCACAGAGCTGAACCCGTATCTCTGCTCCAGTAATGGACAGAATCATTTCTCAACCTAATCCCACCCAATCCTGGGGTCTTTCTTATTCACCATTTGGAGAAGAAAGTCGGCTTCCTTCAAGAGAGAAAGTTCCAGCACAAACAATGGCCCAGATTTCAACCAGGAACAACCTGGTGACCATTCAGAGACTTATCATGAGTCCAGAAGCAGGGAAGTGCTCTATCATTCAGTAAACACTTCACAGTTGTCAAAGGGCTTTCATATTTCTAACCTTCTGGGAAGACCAATTCTTAATTATTTGCATATTCAACTCTCCCCATGTCTCCTCCATTGAGAAAATACTAATTAGTCTGTTACTTATCCATATTATTTGGTCTATGTCAATCTCCAGGAGGACTGACACCATGTGTAACTGATGTAACATTGTATTTCTAGCTTCTAGCCCAGTGCCTGGTACAAAGTGGGTACTCAATAAATATTTGGTGAATGAAAAGAAGTTACAACATCCATATGCCCATCAATCCCTAATAAACTACTTTTTGTCAGGCTAACAAGTTTAGTTGGAAAATTAATCTACTGTCAAGACAAATGTCATGACATTTCCCAAAGCCAAAAGTAAGTATCTTTTTGGATAATCCCGGCTAGAGCTCCACAGATCGTCAGAAAAGGACTGTAGACACCCCTAATTCTCTCCGTTAATGAATTATCATCTCATTTAAGAAGCCAGCTGAGTATTTTCTTCCCAATTCCTTTTCATCAGTTTTACTTAAACAGCTGTCAACTCTAATAGGTTGTTTCTCCAGATTAATTCTGCTCACTTAAAAAAAATTTTTTATTTTATGTTGAAAGTATAGCCAATTAACATTGCTGTGATAGTTTCAGGTAGGCACAAAGGGATTCAGCCGTAGATATACATGTATCCATTCTTCCCCAAACCCCCTCTCATCCAGATTGCCACATAACATTGAACAGAGCTCCCTATGCTGTACAGTAAGTCCTCATTGGTTATTCATTTTAAATATTCTGCTCACTTTTTTAGAATGACTGATGACACCCCACCCCCATTCTGATCTTTCTATTCTTCAAGAACTTCCTTCTAGAAGACAGCAATATCATTGCTGTCTTATCAAAATGGTCCTGGACTTAGGAAGCATCCTAAAATTCATTATACATATTTTTTTAATTTTAAGAAATTTTTAGATTTCTCTAGAGTGGTCTTTTCTAATTCTCACCCATAGCTTTTTCTTTTTTCTTTTTGTTTTTTTTTTTAACATTTTCCTGTTAGAGACTCTCAAAATAAACAAGTATTGAGGGAGGTGTGATAGAAGCCCTGAGATGTGCCTCATTCCTGGCCTTACCCCAGATGCACTGCAGCTGTGCCCGAGGCTGCCAGCACGGCTGAATGACATGTCATACACACTGTCCATGACCTGTCCTGTCAGCCAGTGCCAAAAGTTGCTTTGATTAATTTTATTTTTAAATGCAATTGCTGTGTGGGTGGAGCATAGATCCTGCCTCTGCAAGTTCGGAGCAGGGCACATAATCTGTCTCTTTCACCTCTTTGTCCACTTGCAAAACTGGTATGGCAATAAGATTTGTCTTTCCACACTGATATATAGTAAGACATAAACTATCCAGGACCACTGATAATTTGACCATGAAAAAGTGCCATGCGAACAGCTCAAAATGATGTTTTCTGAACTCTCTACATCACACCTTATATCTTTAACAAGGTTCCCTTGGCTGTGTACTGAGTCCCTAGCCCCAGCCTTTAATAATTGTATAAGCAACAAACACATTCTTTTGCAAATGAAGCCAAAAGAATTCCCCTAAAACATACATCGTGGCATTCAAAAGAGTTTGGATGATCTAACCCACAGCTCCACAGACAATGAAGGCTGGCCTCCTTTGGGTACTTACTCTGTGCCAGGAACTGTGTTCAGTACTTTACATGCATTAACTATTCAGTCCTAACAATTACCCTATTACATAGGTGCTATTAATAAACTTCATTTTATAGATCAGGAAACTGAGGCACAGAGAGATTAAATGGTTTGCTTGATATCACACATCTAGTACGTGGCAGAGTCCAGATTTGAGCCAGCTGGCTTAGCTATCACACTCTACTGCATTTCCAGATAATGAGAGTGGCCATTCATGTGTCAGCCATCGGGCCAAGTACTCTACAGAGACTATCCTGTTAAATCCCCATAACAGTGATCCCCATCTACAGATGATAACACTGAGACTTCAAAGAATTAATCTGCCAAACATCACAGAGCTAGAGAGTGGGAGGCTCAGAGACAGGCTGTCTGATTATAGTGTCTGAGAGCACTAGATCATGTTGAGAAAGTCAGTGATGAACTCTAACTACAGGGTCTTCCATGCAAGACACCCTCATCCTTTAGAAGGTCATGCAAATGTCCTTGCTAGATCTGGTGAGGAGGGAGATTCTTCTGGAGTCTGCAATCTAAGGAATGTGGAGACAAGCCAAAGGCAGAATGAACTTCCACACAGGCTCCTGGAGTCTATTGAGACAGGCTTTCACCTGTGATGAGCCAGTAGGCTTTTGGAGGGCCAGGCTAAGGGTGGGTAGCTCACAGCCGAGGAAGCCCCCTCCCAACCACCTTCCACGTGGCCCCAGCAGCTCCACCCACCCCACCTCTAGCAACAGAGGCTGCGTGTAGCATTCAGGTGGATGGGTTAGATTCACAGAATTGCAGCCTTAACTTTAAAGATGGATGCTCTGCTATTCTAACCAGGATGGCCCCGGAATGTTTCTGTCTTCTGTGAATCTAATCTCTGACATCAGTCTTCCATTTGCTGAAGTTTATCCTTTGCCATCACATGAAGCAACACTCTATTCAATCCACATTTGCCTTTTAAAATTTTTTTTAAACTTTTTATTTTGTATTGGAGTATAGCCAATTATTTCATGGCATCATTTCATGCATGCATGCTCAGTCGCTTCAGTTGTGTCCAACTCTGAGACCCTATGGATTGTCGCCTGCTAGGCTCTTCTGTCCATGGTATTCTCCAAGGTGAAAATACTGGAGTGGGTTGCCATGCCCTCCTCCAGGGGATCTTCCCAACCCAGGGATCAAACCCGTGGCATCTCCTGCATCTTCTGCATCACAGGTGAATTCTTTACCACTGAGCCACCCAGGAAGCCCTGGCATCACCACTTCATGGCAAATAGAAGGGAGGAAAGTGCAAACAGTGACAGTTTTATTTTCTTGGGATCCAAAATCACTGTGGACAGTGACTGCAGCCATGAAATTAAAAGATGCTTGCTCCTTGGAAGGAAGGTTATGACAAACCTAGACAGCATGTTGAAAAGCAGAGACATCACTTTGCCAACAAAGGTCTGTATAGTCAAAACTATGATTTTTCCAGTAGTCATGTACGGATGTAAGAGTTGGACCATAAAGAAGGCTGAGCACCAAAGAACTGATGCTTTCAAATTGTGGTCTTGGAGAAGATTCTTGAGAATCCCTTGGACAGCAAAGACATCAAATCAGTCACTCCTAAAGGAAATCAACCCTGACTATTCATTGGAAGGACTGACACCGAAGCTGGATCTCCTGTACTTGGGCTACCTGGTGTGAAGAGCCGATTCATTGGGAAAAGACCTGATATTGGGAAAGGCTGAAGGCAGGTGGAGAAGAGGGAGACAGAGGACGAGATGGTTGGATAGCATCACTGACTCAATGGACATGAGTTTAAGCTAACTCCAGAAGATAGTGAAGGAGAGGGAAGCATGGCGCCCTGCAGTCCATGGAATCACAAAGAGTCAGACGTGACTTAGCGGCTGAACATCAACAACATAGCCAATTAACAATGTTATGATAGTTTCAGGTGAATAGAGAAGGGACTCAGCCATACATAATACATGTATCTATTCTCCCCTACACTCCCCTCCCATCCATAACACTGAGTAGAGTTCTCTGTGCTCTGCGGTAGGTCCTTGTTGGTTATCCATTTTAAATATAGCAGCGTATACAGGCAACCGTAAGTCTGTGGTCTAGGTCTGTGAGTCTCTTTCTGTTTTGTAAGTTCATTTTTAGATTCCACATATAAGGGATGTCATACGATGTTTCTCCTGCTCTAACTTCACTCATTACGACAATCTCTAGGTCCATCCATGTTGTGCATAGATTTGCCTTTTTATGATCAAATGTCGCCCCCCAGTATAATAAGGAATATAGCAGAATTGTGCAGGACCAGAGGAAACAAAGACAGGCCTGGGAGAGGGAAGAGAGAGATGTAGAAAAGAAACTCAGGTTTGGTGGTTTGGAAATCTGGGGCTCTGGGAGACAGGACAAATATTTCAGTGATGAAAGGGGCTAGTGAGTAGGACAGGGGAAAAGGGGGCAAATGAGGGATATCCTCTGCGACTTCCAGCTCCACCAGG
Organism: Oreotragus oreotragus; assembly: GCA_006410675.1. Taxonomy (NCBI): domain Eukaryota; kingdom Metazoa; phylum Chordata; class Mammalia; order Artiodactyla; family Bovidae; genus Oreotragus; species Oreotragus oreotragus. The sequence goes on from SJYX01015894.1 coordinate 72,714, forward strand.
GAGGGCACCAGAAATTGTGGTCACACAGTAAACAGTTCCCCACATGTGGCCGGCCCGGGTCTTTCTCCTTGCATTTCCTATCATCTCAGCCCTTCCCACTGAGACCAAGTCCATCTATTCTGGTGTGATTAAAAAGAGCTCACTCGACTCCCTCCTCCCTCGAAGACCTTCTATTGAATTATTTTTTGGCCGGCCCTCTGAATTTATCCTAAAAACTGTGCCTGGAGCAAAAGAGAGACATCATCGCCCTCTAGTGACTCAAGGCCAACCCCTCTGGTGCTCTGGAAGCTTTCCTGGACACCTAGGCAGAAGCACATCACCAGAATGGAAATAACTCCCTTAGAACCCTCTGACTGTTAAATGGCTTTAACAGTCATTTTGCCCAAGTGGTGAGGTCTCCACATATCCCCCTGCTCCCCCTGTCCTGCCAGCCAGTTTCCTATACAGACAAATGAGGACTGTCTCCAGTGTCTAGCTCTTTTTTCTTTTAACTATATTTCAAGTTGATTTACAGTGTTGTGTTAGTTTCCATTGTATAGGCTTCCCAGGGGGCTAATGGTAAAGAACCCGCCTGCCAATGCAGGAAATGTTAAGAGACGCGGGTTCAACCCCTGGGTCGGGAAGATCTCCTGGAGAAGGGCATGGCAACCCACTCCAGTATTCGTGCCTGAAGAATACGATGGACAAAGGAGCCTGGCAGGCTTTGATGCATAGGGTCGAAAAGAGTTGGATACAATTGAAACAACTTAGCACAAATATATGCTCCTTTTAATATTCTCTTCCATTATAGATTATTGCAAGACATTGAGTCTGTTTCCTGTTCTATACTGTAGGTCCTTATAGGTCATCTATTTTATATATAGTCGTAGTTGTTGTTTAGTCACTAAGTTGTGGCCGACACTTTGTGACCAAGTCTTTGTGACCCCATGGACTATAGCCTGCCAGGTTTCTCTGTCCATGGGATTTCCCAGGCAAGAATACTGGAGTGGGTTGTCATTTCCACCTCTAGGGGATCTTCCTGACCCAGGGATTGAAAATGTGTCTCCTGCTTTGGCAGGCAGATTCTTTACCGCTGAGCGACCAGAGAAGCTCATATATAGCAGTATGTATATTTTAATCCCAGACTCCTAATTTATCCCCTCCTCTTCCCCTTTGATAACCATAGTTTGTCTTCTATGTCTGAGTCTATTTCTATTTGGTTTATAAATTCATTTGATTCATTTTTTTATGTACATTGCTTCTGTAAGAAAGCTTGTGGGTTGGTAAGTCAGCAGATCAGGACTGGAAAAAAAAAAAGGGAATTCTGATGTCTTTGTTTCCATTTCAGTCAATTTAGCCAGGTTGAAGCAGACTCCCTTTCATTTGTCTTAAGTCCAAATAAATAAATAAACTTCTCAAATCAACACCATCACATATTACTCCTAAGGAATAATGAATTACTTTTTTAGGCAAGGGAAAGAAAGGCCCAGAGAATCCCAGCCAAGCCTGGGGTGAGTAGAAGGAGGCAGGGAATAAATTTTGTTGACTAGGGAAAGGTCTGGGTCTTGAGCTCAGAAGCCAGTCTAGGGGCACTGAGCTCTGTGCGCCTAGGTCTGTGCTGCAGACAAATGCTCTTCCTGCTGCAGGTCGCTCTGGGACCATCGGAGGCTTTGCCACCACACTGAAGTTATCATCCTCCCAGGACCTCCTCTGCCTCTGATAGGAGGAGGTAAGTGGAGGGTGGATACCAGAGGACAGTTGGGGCGTGGCTGGAGCCGCCCCTCCATCAGAGCACAGAGCTCCATCAGAGGGCAGAGTCTAGACCCATCCTGGCCAACGCAGAAGCGGGGAGTGAGAGAGGCAAAAGGAGCCAGTCCGTTTCCATAGATACGGATCACAGTTGCATTTTATGACAGCCGTGCCCGGCTGCGTGGAGAGGCATCCCCTTTGGATGCCTGGGGACCCGCTCGGAAGGAAAAATGAAGAAACAATTCAACAAAAAATAAATTCCAAGTGGCTTCCCTCCCAGATTCAGGCCAAGAGCACCCTGTGCCCTCCAGGGAGGTTCCTATTTGAAATTAAGAAGGGAAGTCATTTGCCTCCCTGGAGCCCTGGGTTATGCGAGCAAAGCTGGCCATGAACTGCACTTACCTACTAGCGGAATTCCTCCTTTTGGAGGATTTAGAATTCCATCTCTGCTTTCTCAACACTCTTCTCTGTCCTTGGCCAGCTCTCACGAATAAGATAAAATAGGACCTGTTACCAGAATGTTCCCCTAGACAGTTTGGGGGTGTAACTAAAATGCCTCGGTGTGTCCCAGAGGCATATGTGAGGCCCTCTGACCATGGGAATGCTGGAGTTGGGGGCAGTTACAGGTCCCTCCTCTGGGGCTCCCACATGCCTCCCTGTTATGTGTCCAGAATCCCTTCATGCCTGTGAGACTATAACCTGGCTCTGACCTATTTTGATGGACAGCCTGGGGAGAAAGGGCCAGGTGTCTGCAGAAACTGGCCTCAGCAAGTCATGTCAGAAGCACAAAAGTTAAGGGAAACCCCAACTTCCTCAGAAGCCAGAGTATCTGAGGAAGTATAGAGACCCAAGGTAGCCAGTGTTTTGGAAATGGGTAGCCTCTTTCCCCGGAGAAGGCAATGGCACCTCACTCCAGTACTCTTGCCTGGAAAATCCCATGGACAGAGGAGTCTGGTAGGCTGCAGTCCATGGGGTCGCCAAGAGTCGGACATGGCTGAGTGACTTCCCTTTCATTTTCACTTTCATGCATGGGAGAAGGAAATGGCAACCCACTCCAGTGTTCTGGCCTGGAGAATCCCAGGGACGGGGGAGCCTGGTAGGCTGCCGTCTATGGGGTCACACAGGGTCGGACACGACTGAAGCGACAGCAGCGGCAGCAGCCTCTTTTCCCAGCATTACCTGGGAGAGCGGGGTAGGGTATTAATTGGCCAGAGACCTTCAAACTAAACTTTCTCAGGTCTTTATAACCTCACAAGGTGAGAAAGTAAAGATTCCAGGTTCCAGATGACAGGACACTGTGGTGCCATCCTCATGGGAGAGGCTCAGGAAGAGGCAATGGGAAGGCGACATAATACCTCAAAAGGCTGACCTGGAGCCATTTAGCAGAGTGAGTCTGCTGCTTAGGGAGTACCAAGGCAGTGTGTGTGTGCATGCTAAGTCGCTTCAGTCGTGTCTGACTCTTGTCCGTCCACCAGGCTCCTCTGTCCATGGGATTCCCCAGGCATGAATACTGGAGGGGTTTGCCACGCCCTCCTCCAGGGAATCTTCCTAATTCATGGATCAAACCCATGTCTCTTATGTCTCCTGCATTGGCAGGTGGGTTCTTTACCACTAGTACCACCTAGGAAAACCCAGTGAGTACGGCAATTCCATTGCTGTTTTCAGAGGGAACACAAGCCTCCCAACATTCTGAAAACTTCATGCCCTATAGGGCCAGAGAAGGTGATAGCTCTGTGGTCAGCTCTCTTTGTCCCCACACACAGTGCTAGCTCAGGACTGAGTCCCGTATCTGAAACCCACATCAGCCCATGAAGCAAGGTCACTTTCATTAACCCCAAGGGATCCTGTTCTATCCTTCTCAGGTACCCTCAGTGGACATTCGCAGGTATCTTCTTCTCCCAGGAGAGGAAGGAAAAAGAGGATTCTGGCAAGGGGTCATCCCTGTCAGGATCGTCTAAGTACAGCCTCTATCACTCGCCCTCCATCCCAGAGTGAGAGTGAAAGTCGCTCAGTTGTGTCTGACTCTTTGGGACCCCATGGACTATATAATCCATGGAATTCTCCAGGCCAGAATACTGGAGTGGGTAGCCCTTCCCTTCTGCAGGGGATCTCCCAGGGAGATCAAACTCAGGTCTCCTGAATTGCAGGTGGATTCTTTACCAGCTGAGCCACAAGGGAAGCCCAAGAATAATGGAATGGGTAGCCTATCCATCCTCCAGGGGATCTTCCCTACCCAGGATTTGAACCAGGGTCTCCTGCATTGCAAGCAGGTTCTTTACTGAGCTATCTGTGAAGCCCAGGTCACCGTCAAAATGATTTTTAGGAGCAGACCACGGCTGGGGCTTCTCTTACAGCTGCCACAGGTCTGAAGGAGTTAACAGTCCCCCAACCCCTGGTGACCCATCACGAAGGCTACTATGGGAGCTGTGAGAGGAGAGGTTTCACCCTGGCCTCCTGTGGGCGGCTCAGCCTGCAGCCTGAGAAACTCGTCTTACTCCCAGATACAGACTGTCCACTCCTGAAGCACTCCTCCCCTTTCCCACTTCTGTATCTTCATCTCCTATCACCTCATCAACTGGGATGACTCTTCTACTTACACTTATTCATGTATCTGTTTACCAAAAAAACCACATTGAGTTCTTTCATTTGCCCGGCCTTCCCAAATTAGACACAAGGAAGACACGTTTCCTGCCACTCAGAAACCTCATAGACTAGTAGGGGAGACAGAAACATAAATGAATTATTGAAAAACAAAGTAGATAAGGTCAGAGACAAATTCCCAGAGAAGGTAAAGCCCAAACGAGCCTTAACAGTTGAGTCAGAGTCGGGGGAGGGAGGATGAAGCAGAGGGGACTGCATGGGCAAAGGAATGTATCAGAGTGACATGTACAGGGACCGTGTAGATCATAGATGCTGAAGGTCAAGTGCAAAGCTCTGAGCTGCAAAAGATGGGCTGGAGTAATAGGCAGACTTCAGACAGCAGAGGGCCCCATTCACCTTGTTAAAGGCACAAGCTTCATCCTGCAGTGGTTCTTTTCCTTTTTTTAATGATTCCAGGTTTCAATTTGTTTTATTTTTTAAAATTTTAATTATTGGAGTATAATTGCTTTACACTCTTGTGTTAGTTTTTGCTGTACAAAAAAGTGAATCAGCTGCATGTATACATATTCTTCCTTCCCCTTGAGTCTCCTCCCACCCCTCTGAGTCATCACAGAGCACCAGATTGAGCTCCCCGTGCTATGTCGCAGCTCCCCACTGGCTATTTGTTTTACACATGCTGGTGTATCTATGTCAGTGCTCCTCTCCCAGTTGGTCCCAGCCTTCCCTTTGCACCCCGACACTGTGTGCATATGTCTGTTCTCTACCTCTGCATCTCTATTCCTGGCTTGCAAATAGGTTCCTCTGTAGCATTTTTAAAGATTTCATATGTATGCGTTAATATGTGATATTTGTTTTTCCTGTTTCTGACTTCACGCTGTATGACCGACTCTATCTCCATCCACATCACTCCAAATGACCCAGTTTTTTTTCTTTTCATGGCTGAGAAATATTCCCGTGTGTATATGTACCACGTCTTCTTTAACCATTCATCTGTTGATGGACGCTTAGGTTACTCCCATGTCTTGGCTGTTTCAAATAGCGAGGCATCAGACGGCCCTATTTGCTTTGTTAAAAGGCACGAGCTTCATCCTGAAGTGATTTTTGCACCTTGTTTCCTGGAGCTCCTGAGAGGCAGGACTTGGGGCCCATCACCCCCGACCCAAGTGACTCAACTACACAGTAAGGTTTAATTTGAAATAAAAATATGGAACAATACCTCTATGTGCAACCTACGGAAGGGTTTTTAGTATAGGGAAGGCCAAATTTGTGTTTCAGAAAGACCTCTCTGGCCTCTGGGTCCCACTTCCAACCATTCCTTAGGGAAAGTCTATTGTTTAAGAAAAACTTTGACAGTAATAAACTATTTGAAGCAAAAAATGAAAGCTAGACTGTGATAACTGTTGCCAAAATTATTACAATCAGAAGAAAATGAAATAGGGATCCCCTTTCTCCTCTTGGACGTCAGACAGAATCATCTTCGTCAGCTCGCTGTGTTGATGACGCCATCTAGTGGTACGAGTACACCACTACCCTAAAAGGAACCAAGATTGCTTCCTAAGAACCTTGGTGTCACATTTGTAAAATTCCCTATTTTCTTATTTAATCCTCAAAATATCTTAGTAAGGTATGTCCCATTTTTCATCCATGTTACAGGTCAAGAAACAATGGAATTTATGGGAAATAATGTTTCTTTTGAGTCTTCTTTGGACTAGGAGCCATGTTAGATGATTTACAAGAGACTGGCATTATCCCTACTTCAAGGATGAAGAAACTAAGTCTTTAGTGATTGAGAGATCTGCTATATTAAGCCATAGACAATGAAATTTTTCTGCTGCCATAACCATACTCTTTCTAATGAATCTGGTCAGATTCAAACCCCTTACTTAAGTCAAAAAGAAATGAAGTGGTAGCAAAGGAATGAGTAAGAGGCAGGCTTTTTTTGGAATTGTGAGTAACTGTCCCAGACTATAGTTATTTTATTTGCCACCAAATAGGGGGTGGGGAGAGAGGCAAAAAGATAAAGATAAAAGTTCCTCCTTATAAGAGGATAGAAAATATGACTGTAAAACAGAAAATAATAACATTCATGCTCTCTCTTTCTCCACCCACCCATAATATCTGAATATAAGTAAAAAATCAGGCATTCAGAACGATAAGGAGGCAAGACAACAACACAAAAGGACACAGATGATTCCTACATTTGGTTTCCTGATTTGCAAATCAGAATAGGTCCTTGAAAATGGTGATGATGATGAAATCTGTTGCCACTTACACCAAGTTGATAAATAAAAATTGTAGAATTTCTTTATCAGTTAAAAAAAAAAAGCCAATAGAAAAAATAAAGAGGCTAAAAACTAGGAGGAGAATAGACAGTACTCATATTGCTCTGACAATTCAGTTTTTTTCAAGGGTCCAGGCTTAAATGCTGAACTAAAACAGAGTCTACTCTGGCAACTTTTTTTTCCTAACTGATTTCCTGAATTTTAATGAGACATCGAGGCCTTTCCAAGCCAGGCACAAAGTTAGGAACCATAAATTTTCAAATGAGAGATTCAATTATATAAAAAATATAAATCCTCTGTATAGCAAAACATGCTAAAAGCAAAGTTACAGAAATTACAAGTGATAGTTTGAAAAAAAAGTTACAACATATATGACAGAGAAATAATAACCATAATCTATAAAAAGACCTTATGAATCAATGGGGGAAAAGCAAATAACCTGTCAAAATTGGACAAAGGATATGAGTGGGTAACTCAGAGGGAAAAAAAAAGCAAATGGCTAGTAAACATGTAATGAGTCACTCCATCTGTGTAGTAAGCAGAAAAATGCAAATTAAAAAATACTTTCTGCCCAGCCTATTGTCAAAAAATGTAAAGACAGACAATAGTAAGTGATGGTAAGAATATGTCATGAAGTGCCATCTCACAACCTGTATCTAGAGCACCGGTGCAGTCTGGTTTGAGAGTAATTGGAAGTATCCCATGAACTTAAAAATTTTACCTATCTTTTGAATAACCAATTCTACCTCTAGGAAGACATCCTTCAAAAATATTCCAGCACAGTGCATGCTGGAATATTGAAATATATGTATTCAAAAATATCTATATGTGGGTATTTACTTTAAAATTTTGTAACGGGGAAAAAAAAAAAAAAGAAGAAGCAACCTAAGTGTCCTTCAATAGAGAACATACCTGTCTCTTATACACATCTAGATGNTCAAAAATATTCCAGCACAGTGCATGCTGGAATATTGAATTATATGTATTCAAAAATATCTATATGTGGGTATTTACTTTAAAATTTTGTAACGGGAAAAAAAAAAAAGAAGAAGCAACCTAAGTGTCCTTCAATAGAGAACATACTGAACAAATTTATAAGATGTCCTTTTTATGGAATACTACTGCAGACATTAAAAGGATGCCACTGCTCTATATGTATACTTCAAATATATCAAGATATGTTAAGTGAACAAAGCAAAAAGTGTCTGAGAAAACACATAGGGAATTGTCAAGCATGGTTACAGTGCTCATGGGGAAGAAGGGGGTAAAAAGAGATCTTTACTTTTTATCTTAGAGGCTCCTATATTGCTTAATTTTTTTTCAATGTGCAAGTATTCATGCAATACATTTGTAGTTTTTTAATATGGATATATGCCAAGAGCATTCATCTATTTGGAAAATATTTGCAGCTATGTTGGTTGCCCAGAACAAGAAAAAAATAAATAAATAAAAGTTAAATACCCAGATATTAACTGGTTAGAGCAAAGACCAGAGACTCCAAATGCTCTGAAAGGTCAGCACTGTAGTACTGAATCTCCTAATTAAAGGAGACAAGATGAGCAGCCAGAGCAAACTTGGGCTTTGGGGTCAAGCAGATGTGATTTCTGTTCTTGCCCTGCCCCTTTCTTTCTGTGACCGTGAGCAAATTACTTAGCCTCACTGGGGCTTGATAAATGGAGATAAAAAGTATAAAAGTGTTTTTATCCCCTTCTGATTTATATTATGGACGGTTGCTGTTGCTGTTTAGTCGCTCAGTCATGTCCAACTCTTGCGACTCCGTGGATTGTGCCCGCCAGGCTCCTATGTCCATGGGATCCTCCAGGCAAGAATACTGGAGTAGGTTGCCATTTCCTTCTCCAGGGGCTCTTCCTGATTCAGGGATCAAACCCACGTCTTCTGCATTGCAGGCAGATTCTTTACCACTGAGCCAACAGGGAAGCCCGTATTACAGATGGAAGATGGGCTAATATGGCAGCTGAGAGCCATCAGGGAAATCACAAGAGTTGTGTTTTCTGGATAGACCCACAGAAAGGTTTCTAGAGCTTTGTCTTGGCAGCAGAGTGTCAGGAAAGGCAGTGGATGTGGGAGAAGGCTATACAAAGAAAATTCTGGGTACCAGGACTGGGATGATCAATTCTAGTAGCGGGGGCTACCTCCAGCAGTCTCAGAATCACCTGAAGGGCTTGTTAAAACAGTCTGTTGGACTCTCACCCCAGAGATTCTGATTCAGTAGATCCAGGCTTGGTCGAGGCTTGAGAGTCTGCATTCCAGAAAGTTCACAGGCAATGCTGATGTTGCATGCTTAAACTATAGTTCTGATGCTAAAACTACAGTTTCAGGCCCACTGCCCTAGAATATCAATAACTGCTCCCACACCAGTGAATTTTAGGCTGCAGCAGCCTCTTTGTCTACCCCTCTGCTGAGATGTTGTTTCTGCGAGCCTCTCTCAGGCACCTAGAATGCCAGGACGTTCCCTAGGCTCAACCCTGGCAAGCCAGTGGCCACTTTCTGCGGCCTGTGCTCCTCTTGCCAAGATGATGTGGCAGCCAAGAAGAGCCCAAGACTTTAAGCAGGGAGAGGGGAGGAGGTGAAGAGAAACGCTCAGAGCCAGGCCCTGGCCCGGCCTGGCCCGGGTCCTGTCTGCTCTGTGTGTTTAACACAAGGGCAGGAAGTGTGTCCCTCTTCTGCCTAAGCAGATTGGGAAAGATAACTTTGTTAGCAGAAGAAGCCGGTCTGAGGGGTCGTGCTCTATAGAACTGGCACAATCTGCTCTCACGCATGAGCTGCTCTGCTCAATAGAGAGCCCGGCCTTGTCCTGACAGCTCATCTGTGCGTCTGTGAGGGAAATCCTCTCCCCAGTGAAAGTGCCTCTGATCCACCCTCCACCCAACCCTTTGCACCTCAGGGCACAGGAGCCCTTGAACTTCAGCCAAATAGCTGTGATGAAGAAGAATTTCTGTCTGACAACCAAGCTCGCCAGGGAGGAGGCACAGAGAGGGCCATGTGGAAAACAAGAAGCAGCAAGTATTGATCCCAGTGCTGGTGAAGCAAGGGACCCTTGACCTCATTCCAACAGTATCCAAACCGTCTTCTTAACAGTGGGAATATGTATCCTGATAGCTCAGATGGTAAATAATCTGAACCAGGGTTCCATCCCTGGTTCAGGAAAATCCCCTGGAGGAGGAAATGGCCACCCACTCCAGTGTTCTTTCCTGGGAAATTCCACGAACAGAGAAACCTGGCAGGCTGCAGACTATGGGGTTGCAAAGAATCAGGCACGACTGAGCAACTAATATACACATTTATCAAGAGCTTCCTGAACGCCAAATCCTGAACTCAGTTTTACACACGTTGCTTTATTTGATTACTGCAACTCTTTTTCAGTGGATATGGGTTCTCATTTTTCATAAGAAAAAACTGAGGTGGAGACATGGAAGTCACTGACACAAGCTTAGGCCGTGTGCTAGTGGCAACACTGACACAGTCTCATTCTAAACCTTGGCATCATGGCTAGTCAGTCTCCTACAAGATGGAGGCCCCATCCCAAGGCCTGCTCTGCGGGGTGGGGGCTGGGAGGCCAGACTCCCATGGTCCCCTGTCTCCTTGAGCAGATCTGCACCTGGTAGCATCCCGTCGGGGCCTGTGCCTTATGCATCTTTGAGCTCCCAGCACAGTGCCAGGCAGAGTGACAGTTGAGCAAAAAGTATGACAGCTGAATCACTTTGCTGTACACCTGACACTAACACAACATTGTAGATCGAGTATAACATAAAATTTTTTAAATTTCTTAAAACCTATAAGGGCAGAGAATCAAAAAAAGAAATAGATTTATATGTATGTATGACTGAATCACTTTGCTATACACCTAAAACCAGCACAACTGTGTAAATCAACTATATTCCAATATAAAATTTTAAAAGTTTTTTTTAAATGTGTAAGGAAAAATAATCTTCAAAAAATTTATTTATATGTATGTATGATTGAATAATTTTGCTATACATCTAAAACCAACACAACCACACAAATCAACTACATCCCAATATAAAATAAAAAAGTGTTTAAAAAATCTATAAGGGATCCTCTACATAGAAAACCCTAAAGACTCCACCAGAAAATTACTAGAGCTAATCAATGAATATAGTAAAGTTGCAGGATATAAAATCAACACACACAAAAAAATAAAATAAAATAAAATCAACACACAGAAATCCCTTGCATTCCAATACACTAATAATGCTGCTGCTGCTAAGTCACTTCAGTCGTGTCCGACTCTGTGTGACCCCACAGACGGCAGCCCACCAGGCTCCCCCATCCCTGGAATTCTTCAGGCAAGAATACTGGAGTAGGGTGCCATTTCCTTCTCCAATGCATGAAAGTGAAAAGTGAAAGTGACGTTGCTCAGTCGTGCCCGACTCTTAGCGACCCCATGGACTGC
>SJYX01015894.1:87825-137819 GCA_006410675.1 Oreotragus oreotragus
GGAGGGATGATGTGGGGTGGGAGGTGGGAGGGGGGTTCATGTTTGGGAGTTCATGTACATCCATGGTGGATTCATGTCAATGTATGCCACAGTACTGTAAAGTAAAATAAAGTAAAAATAAAAATTAAAAAAAAATAATTCAAGTAAAAAAAAATCTATAAGGGAAAATAATTTGCAAAAAACAGATTTATATGTATGTATGACTATGACTGAACCACTTTGCTGTATACCTGAAACTAACACAACATTGTAAACCAACTATACTAAAATTTTTTTTTAATTGAAATTAAAAAAAAATTTTGTAAGTGTGTAATGGAAAGGAAGGGCAAGTTTGCACACTGGATGCTGTATGGGATCTCGTCTCTTGGTGGTATTATAGTTTTAAAGACATGCAAGTGAACAAACCACATGTGGACAAATAATCAAGAGACAAAAGTTACATTTCCCAACAATTTCTGGCCTCGCCTGCTCTGATTCAGCCCCTCGGGCCTGTTGATATGGCTGACAGCTTTCCCTCAATACCCCACGGCTCCATTGCTTCAAAGCAGATCTTCTTTATAGTCTGCTCAAACCTTATGTTCTCAGTAAGTTCTGAGTCAGTACCACCTCCCCTCCCTCTGACTCTCCCAATCCCCCCAACCCTGTCATATTTTTTCCTATTTGGTAACACTTATCAGCTTCTAATCTACTAAGTGATTCCCTAGCTTTTTGTATTTAATGAGTATTATCTGCCTCCCCCACAAAATATAAGCTCTGCTGTGACAGGGATCTTTGTTTTATTCACCAATGTGTCCTGAACATCTCAGAGGGTAGGAGCTTAACAAATACTTGTTGAATGAATCTCTGAACACTGCCCACTAACTCAGAGCCAGGCCCAAGACACTCAGGAATGGGACCCAATTTACCCACAAGGTCTGGTCCTAGGTTTCTTAGAGGCTCATTCCCCCTCACACCTTAGCAGCTGGAAGGGAATAGATGTGTACATATGTTCGTTTCTCAGTCATGTTCAACTCTTTGAGACCCCATGGACTGTAGTCCATTCCACTGTAGTCTGTGGAATTCTCCAGGCAAGAATACTGGAGCAGGTAGCCATTCTCTTCTCCAGGGAAATCTTCCCAGACCAGAGATCGAATTTGAGTCTCCTGCACTGCAGATGGATTCTTTACCATCTGAGCCACCAGGGAAGCCCAGAGGGGAGGAGATACGTGTCCCCCAGTTGCAGTCACTGGGATTGACTGAGGACAATCTCCTCTGGCCCATGTAACCACTTGCCCAAGCTCACTTGCTTCTCTCTAAAGAACCCTCTGCTTATATGAGACACGGAGGCACCAGAGCCATGGACAGTGCCTGAACCTCAGAGCTGCAACAAAATATCAGTGTCATTTCCACACCAAGCCTGAGTTTCCTCATCTATAAAATGAAGGCAGTTGGAATCAGTGATCTCTTCTTGTCTTTCCCAGTTCTGACACTTCCTGCAGGAAGAGGGGAGTGTTGGACCTTGATCAAGGTACACTTTGAAACAAACCAACTCAGGTCCCAGAAGTGCAGGACTCAGAGCGAGTCATACTTGGAGTATGACTCGAGCCATACTCGGAGCAAGAAGAGATCACAGCAAACATGACCAGAAAGTGAACAGGGATTCACAGCATTGCATGGGCTAGATAAGCAGCCGCCATCATTATAAAAGGTTCTCTTTACCAAACAAAAAGGAAGGTATTAGCCTATTTCACAAATGAGAAAACTGAGACTCAGTGGGTCCAAATAAACTGCCCACAAACAAGAAGCAGAAGAGCCACACCCAGAGCCAGGTCTCCTGACTACAAACCCCATAATCTTTGCACACATGTAACTGCTTCGCTGTTTCCAAAATGCACCCTGGTAGAAAAATGCCACCATTTAATTATTTAAAATGTTAATAATCTATTCTAAATAACTAAGGAATATTAAAAAAATTGGAATTTGCCTTTGAATGTGGTTATGTTCCATGTTTTAAAGATTTATTTACATCCAATGGGATAATAGGGCCATCATGAGAAAACATCCCTCTGAAAGACCTGAGAAGCTGACTCTGATTCCTTTAGGATTAGGCCACCCATCTCTCAGCAACAGTTAAGATGAGTCTCTCTCCTCACATCTTTCAAAACATTCCTCAAGAGGTTTGGGATTAAGTGTCAACAGAATAAACAGGTCATCTGACTCGGTGACCTCTGACTGTCCCTACATCCCTAAGATTCTCTAAGCCCACGATAAGGTGCTGGGAAAATATATCCAGGGCTTATGTCCTCTGGAGAGAAGTCAAAGATCTCCTGTTGTGGAGGGCCAGTCTGCTGCTAAAAGAAACTTTTGGAGGCTGCAGAAGCCCCAGCTAAGCTTTCCCACATCAGCTTTTCCCCACTCTCCTCCCCTCAATGCCTAACACAGCTCTCCCATTCTCTCTCGCCTATTGTTTTCCAAACATCCCTCGTTTCATAAAAGCTGTCTGGCTGGGAGCTTAAAATATTGCTGGACAGTAAAACCTACCCATCAGGGCCAATCCAGTCATATCTGCTCAGTCGTGCAGCGCAGTAGGGGCGGGGTAGAGAAGTGGGAGGTGGGCTTTTAGGCGCCAAAGGAAAGAGGCCAAAGTTGCCATTTTACCGCTGAGCGCCAAGAGACGAAGAGAACACATATCTCTCCGGGAGACCCTACTCCTATTGGCAAGTTTTCCCTGGGGGATATTAGCTTGAAGGCTTCCCAACCCCTCCCATCCCCCACTTCTTTCCCAGCCTAATCTAAAGGCTACGTCTGGAATTCTCCAAAAGGAGTAAGGTTGCCACTAATGTTCAGTCTTTGATTAGGATGGCTGGATTTCAAGTTCAATTCCAAAAACCTTGGAATTGGCCTAAGAGTTGGCAGAGGTTTGGAAGGGAAAGAAATGAGAGAATGGAGGAACAAGGTGGGGTGGTGGCAGAGATCTCCAAATTCTAACTACAACTTGACTTTCTAAGGCCTTTCTTTTATCAGAATGAATTAACATGCCCCCAGGTAGCCCGAGGGATCTAAACCATGTATTTGAGTTTATAAAAGTTTTCTGTACTTCTTCACTCATACTCTGCCATAGAAGTAGCAGTGATATTAATATCTGTTGAGTGCTGTGGGGGTAGGAGAGGCTTCATGCTCAGCATTTTCGATGTTGGAGTATTTACTGGAGCACAGGAACGGGTTTGTAAGCACTGTTAAGATCGTCCTGGGGGCAGGTTCTGACAGCTGGTGGTTAAAGGGGCTGCTAGAGAAACGTGGCGGCACATTTACACTGCGGTGGTGTAGTGTACACTGTGTGGTGCTTGCTTGCTTGCTCAGTTGCACAGTCCTGTCCGACTCTGCAACCCTGTGGACTGTAGCCCACCAGGCTCCTATGTCCATGGAATTTTCTAGGCAGGAATACTGCAGTGGGTTTCCATTTCCTACTCCAGTGGTAAGGTGGCCTCTAATCCTTTTTATGGAACTAGTTAACACGGATGTATATGTGTTGTTCTGCCTCTTCAAAGCCAGAAGAAGGCTATGCTATCCTGAAAATCACCCTGGGCTTGAAGTCGAAAACCACGGCTCACGTCCCGGCTCTGCCTTCACTAGCTGAGCTCCCTTGAGAGTCTTACTTAACCTCCCCCTCCATCTCCCATCCTGGTAAATGGGGCTGATAATGCCAGGTTCCTTGGTTCTCAACCATCCATCTGTAGACCTGTCAGCTCTGGTCCAAGATGAATTATTCAGCTGCCTGTGACTAAAATGTGACAGTGATGTACTAAACAATGAAGTAAATTGTTCACCAAGTTAAATGTGTTTGATTTCAAGGCCTGTCTTTTATTTCAAAATTATGTCCTATCTAGGTTTGTAGTATTAAAATTCCCCTTTTTTGAGATGATGGTGAAAAAAGACTGCAGTCATAGTAATTTTTAAAGTTTTCTGGCAAAATAAGGAGTCAGTAGCAATATGTTGGAGTCAATACCCTATTTTGTTGTTATTGTACTAGTCTCTGAAATCCAAGTCTGATGACCACTGGCCTTAGTTCACAGGTTGTTATGAAAACTGAAATAAGATATGCTAAAATATATCAGTTATAAATAGATAAGGGCTACCCAAACATAAGGTATTATTTTAATCATGATCTAAAACCACAGTCCTCTGGTGGGGTGTTATGGTGGATAGCTTGAGGGTAGAGGCTTGAACTCTGTCAGTTTATTTTCCGCCTGTAATAGATTCTAACAAGCAAAATAAATGAGAGAGTTGCCTCCTTGAAGAAAAGGGAAATCCTTTGCTTCAGATTTTGCCATTCCAATGAAACAGTTTGCCCAGATTTACTCTTATCTGACTTCCTTTAATTATAATTTTCACTTTTAGAAGTCAAGAACCCAGGGGACCTTTCCTTAGCACTTCTAAATCTTTTCTCCTTAGTGGTATTCTTGGCCTGTTTCAATAGCATGGAATTGGAAAGATCTTGTCCTCAATTATAGTTTCTCTTTTTTCATTATTACAAGAAATTCTGTAACATAGACATTTAAAAAAGAAAGAAAACCAGTCAAACAATCCTAGCATTGCAGGGTGAGGTGTGGAAGGACACAGCTCTGTCTGGTTTTAGTCTGGAAATTACAAATGGGGTAGTCAGGAGGGTCTTTATGTATCATGAATGTGTGTCATGATACATGTCAAGAATTATTGGCCTTATAGCTTATATCTTTAATTTTATACAAAACAATACCTCAAAACAAGTAGTTCTGGATCCATTTACCATCCTTTTTTTGAGTTTACCATTTCTTTGCAAGTTTTCAATCTCCCCACTGCTAGCCACAGCAAAAAGGATTGAAGTTCCTTAGGAATTGGAGCTCTCTGTAGGTAAGACTAGTATTACATGCACTCAGGGATTGAGAATTTCAGATTTCAAATGATTACCATTGATCCTATCCACTGGTATCTATAGAGCTCCCACCCTGTAAGGTCTTTGTTCTGTGTCATGATGGTTCATAGACGATAAAGACAAAATGGTCCCTGTCCTCCAAGAGCTTTTGATTCTAAAAGGGGGAAACAAGACTAGTAGACATTCAGTCCTGATAGTTGGTGCTCACCACACACACTCATGTGGGTACATGAGTGAAAAACATACAAAATTTCAAAGGGACCAATACGGTACAATACAAGTAAGCTTGTAAACTGATTTGATGTATCAATGGCGATAAGACACTAGCAACATGACATTTAGAGTTCATTAAAGCCAGACTTGATCTCCCAGGAGTAAATTACATAAATTATTGTTTTGACATGAATTTTAGATTGAACTAGTTGATTAAAAAATATTGGATTTTCCCAGCTCTGTCACCAGTAGGATTTATGCATAGACTGTTTACATGATTGTTTCCCACCTTCTTCCAGAAGGCAATGGGAATGGCTGCCACTCTTCATAGGGCAAAAACTAAATTTGATTGCCATCTGAGGAGTATTAAAGGCAGTAGTATCACTAGATGCATGTGACTGGGATTCTGAACAGCTAGTTTTGAGTCAAGAACCCTTGCTGCTGCTGCTAAGTCGCTTCAGTTGTGTCTGACTCTGTGCGACCCCATAGACGGCAGCCCACCAGGCTCCCCCGTCCCTGGGATTCTCCAGGCAAGAACACTGGAGTGGGTTGCCATTTCCTGCTCCAGTGCATGAAAGTGAAAAGTGAAATTGAAGTCACTCAGTCGTGTCTGACTCTTCACGATCCCATGGACTGCAGCCTATCAGGCTCCTCTGTCCATGGGAGTTTCCAGGCAAGAGTACTGGAGTGGGATGCCATTGCCTTCTCCAAACTCTCTCTACTCTTCACCAAAAAAATAGATAGCCGAGAGCCTAGGTTGGTCACTGTTCACCCCTGCCATCAGTATCTGCCACCAATTCTGTCTGGCCAAGCTCCAAACTACAGTTGGAAGAAAGCTTTCAGATGTCATTTTGTTTACCCTCTCCTAAAAATGACAATCCCACTTAATTTAAGATACCACATTTCATCACTCATCCAAATGTTTAGCAAATATCACTGTCATTAAAAGCGATGGGCATATCCTCTGGCCCCATGGACTTCTGACCCTATAATGTAGGGCTCAGCTAGAGAAGCCCAGACCAGCATCTCTAGCATGGGCTCTTGCCCTGATCTGAGGGCAGTGATGAGTAAACCCCACAACTCTAAAGATGTTCAAGCTGGAGGAATATAGCCAAGGTGGAGGTTTTGACCAGAGTCTTTCAGAGATTACCAGCTTGCACCACAGGTTTGCACTGGACGAATGACCCAGTTTGCACACATCACCCCTATCAGTTCAATCCCATGTCCATTAGTCATCGCCATTGCTAGGGGCATTGTATACTATCGTGTTTAATGGTATTTTTTTTTTTCTGACAGATGAAATTTTAGCTCTATTAAAGCAGCCACATGTTACAGACCCTAAACCCTTTTCACTCTGCAGGACAGTAAAACCATCTTAATGGATTTTTCTCACCCTGTGACATGATTTCTTCCCAAAGCACTCTCCCCATTCTTTGGATTTAAAAGAGTGATAATAAATAAATATAAATATATATGTACATATATATATCACTCTCAATTTGAGAAGCTGTTAAGAAAGTTTTCCAGATTTCAACCTAGAGAAGGGAAAACATCGATGAAGAGCACAGGAGTCATAGAACTGTACAGCTCCAATCACAGGCAATGAGTCCCAAAGGGGTGGCAAAAAGAACCTAACAGAAAGAACTGCTGCTAGCTATCTGATCTTGGACAATTTATTTAAACTCTCAGAGCCTCAGTCTTCTCATGTGATAGAATCAAATTAGTTAAACATTTATCAAGCTTTCATTATGTGCTGGGCTCGGTAACACAAAGTGAGTAGGTCTTGCAGTATCAAATTGAATGAAAAAAATGTAATGTCAAAGGTCGGCCACAAAGCAGATATTCAAAAAATATGTTTCCCTCCACTTCCCTTTCAACATATGATCATTGTATACCCTAACACAGTCACAAGTAAGGTGACTACAAGCAATTTCATACATAGGGAAAAATTTGGCGCGGTTGGGGGGGGAGGGCAGACACCAATGGATTAGAATATTTCTTCAGCATTACGCCTCATGAACCTCAGTTCAGCTTGTGGTCTTGACTTAAATCCATGAAACCATGAGTTTCTATTTATGATCAACAATGATTTCTTATTTGATATGTAGTTCAAGGCTTATACAGACGCTGCCTCATTTATCTTTTCAGGCAGCTTGTGAAATGAATGAGAACCCATTTTACAGATGAGAAAGCCAATGAAAGCAGATTCTTTCATGCCTCTTTTGTTCCCTAGTACTAGTACTTGTCTGCACTGAGGAAACACTCAAAAGATACTGCTTACTCACTGACCGTTTCAGCCACCCATGAAGGGAAGGTACCCCAAGAGTTAGTTAAAAAAAAGATTGCACTGTGGCCGCTCAGCTTTGCCTTCTCCTTCCTGTAGGTAGGTGAATCATGGGAGATTGGAGTTTCCTGGGGAACATCTTGGAGGAGGTGAATGAACACTCCACGGTCATCGGCCGCGTATGGCTCACGGTGCTTTTTATCTTTCGGATCCTTATCCTCGGTACTGCTGCAGAGTTCGTGTGGGGGGATGAGCAGTCCGACTTCGTGTGCAACACCCAGCAGCCAGGTTGCGAGAATGTCTGCTACGATGAGGCCTTCCCCATCTCCCACATCCGTCTCTGGGTCCTGCAGATCATCTTTGTCTCCACGCCGTCGCTGGTGTACGTGGGGCACGCGGTGCACCACGTCCGCATGGAGGAGAAGCGCAAGGAGCGCGAGGCCGAGGAGCTGAGCCAGCAGTCGCCGGGCAACGGCGGCGAGAGGGCGCCCCTAGCGGCGGACCAGGGCAGCGTCAAGAAGAGCAGCAGCAGCAGCAAGGGCACCAAGAAGTTCCGGCTGGAGGGGACCCTGCTGCGGACCTACGTCTGCCACATCATCTTCAAGACCCTCTTTGAGGTGGGCTTCATCGTGGGCCATTACTTCCTGTACGGCTTCCGGATCCTGCCTCTCTACCGCTGCAGCCGGTGGCCCTGCCCCAACGTGGTGGACTGCTTCGTGTCACGCCCCACCGAGAAAACCATCTTCATCCTCTTCATGCTGTCCGTGGCCTCCGTGTCCCTCTTCCTCAATATTCTGGAGATGAGCCACCTGGGCCTAAAGAAAATCCGATCCGCCTTCAAGAGGCCGGTGGAGCAGCCACTGGGGGAGATTCCTGAGAAGTCCCTCCACTCCATTGCCGTCTCCTCCATCCAGAAGGCCAAGGGCTACCAGCTCCTCGAAGAAGAGAAAATCGTGTCCCATTATTTCCCTTTGACGGAGGTGGGGATGGTAGAGGCCAGCCCCCTTTCTGCCAAGCCTTTCAGTCAGTTCGAGGAGAAGGTGGGCCCGGGGCCCCTGGGAGACTTGTCCAGGGCCTACCAGGAGACCCTGCCTTCCTACGCTCAGGTGGGCGCCCAGCAGGGAGTCGAGGAGGGGCAGCCCGCAGAGGCGGCCGCAGAACCAGAGGTGGGCGAGAAGAGTCAGGAGGCAGAGAGGGTGAGCACAGAAGGCCAAGAGGCCCTGGCCGTGCTGGAAGCGGAGAAAGTGGAGCCCCCCGAAGTGGAGAAGGAGGTTGAGAACGAAGAGCCGCCGCCTGAGAAGGTATCAGAGCAAGAGCTGACGCCTGAGAAGGAGCCTTCGCTATGCGCGGAGCTGCCGGGGGACGACACCAGGCCCCTGAGCAGGCTGAGCAAAGCCAGCAGCCGGGCCAGGTCAGACGATCTCACCGTGTGAAGCGGTGCCGAAGAGAGAAAGAAAACGCCTGAGCTAACACAAGGCAAGATGAAACCTAAAGTTGCCGACACGATTTGAGTCTTCTCTCCCTCCCCTCACACCCACCCTGGTTGGACGGGCCTCGTGATGGAACCGTGCCTGCAGTACAACCAGGAAACTGCCTTTCCCGTGGACAAAGGCTACCCAGATAACCCTTTGTCCCATCAAAGTTCCCAGTCTCGTGACTGCCCTGGGCCTCTCCACAGCCACGGGCAATTCTGCTTTCATCCTCATTTCCCCATAGAAAGCCTTTCAATCAGAACTGATTGCCTCAGAGCTTTTTACCAGCCTTGTGGCAACTTTACAAACTCGGCTGAACTTTATCAACTCAGCACTTCCCTAGCAGACACCATGTGGCATATATCAGCGGTCCCAAACTTAACCGCCTACAGGATGCAGGCGGTTTAATTGGTGAAGTGGTTTAAATTGGAGAACTGCACCTGTTCTAATGCCATGTGAGGGCTGGGGCTGTGAAATTTGGAGAGCAGAGGGCAGCTGCTCGGTTTCAGGCAGAGATTACCAGACAGTGTTACCTGGCCATCTGGTTTTTCAAGAAAACCCAGAAATCCAAACGTTCAGGTGAAGTTTTCCACATTTTTAACGTTGCCAACTAAATTTTAAATATGCCATGTGAGCCCCCCTCCCCAAAAAATGTGCAAGCCAAATTTAACCTGCAGGGCACCAATTTGCAAGTTCAGCTTATACTTGTGAGCCTAGCTTTCCTATGGAATTGGTCATATTATTTATGATCTCAACTTATTTCTGTGGCTTCCAAACCTCATTTTACCATTTTGGAGTGTTTAGTTTAAATCATCAGTCCAGGAGATGTCCAGAGTTCTCACTGGCCTTTCTTTAGGGTCACTGTAGCCCTGGGTTCTGATGCAATTACATCCCTTATATTAGTGGGAATTCTGCACTGGGCACCATCAGAAAAGGAGAACAAGACTCCATACCCTCTCCCTGAACTGCTGCTGCTACTGCTGCTAAGTCGCTTCAGTCGTGTCCAAATCTGTGCAACCCCAGACAGTAGCGCACCAGGCTCCCCTGTCCCTGGGGTTCTCCAGGCAAGAACACGAGCGGGTTGCCATTTCTTTCTCCAATGCAGGAAAGTAAAAAGTGAAAGTGAAGTCGTTCAGTCGTGTCCGACTCTTAGCGACCCCATGGACTGCAGCCTACCAGGCTCCTCCATCCACGGGATTTTCCAGGCAAGAGTACTGGAGTGGAGTGCCATTGCCTTCTCCGTCCCTGAACTGAAAAGGTTTTAAAAATCCTGGTTGCAGTTTTCTTCCCTAAAGCAGAAAAGGTCCCTTTCTTTCCTGTCCTCTTATAGCTTTACTACTCAGCCTGAAATCTATACCTTTTATCAGGGACTGGGAACAAACCTAGCTCTGGGCTAGACGATACCTCCTACTGGCTGGTCTTGAGGAGAATCTGCCCTCAGGCCTTGCTCGGGCACAAGTTGTATACCAAAAGACTCATCAGAGGGCCACCAGGGAGAAACTGGGATCACAAACAGCCAGGGTCCCTGTCGAGTCCCAGGTCAGACTTCGTCCCTGGAAGGGACCTAGAGGCTGAAGGGAAAGATCTTCTACCCTTTGTGCCCTCAACCAACACTCCACATATCTAGAGGCCAATTAGAGGAAATCCTCAGGGATAACTACATATTTCTCACACACAGTAATTTTAACTAGAGCCAGCCAGTTCCCAAAGCAGAGGGAAAAACTGATAACCAAGATGGTTAATCTAAACCAGAGCTATGCTTCATGGGTTGGAGTGCCAAGGCTAAGGTAGGAGGGATAGAAACCAAGTTGACATCACAGGGAACTGGACAGGAGAACCCCAGAGACCCAGAAAAACTGCCTTCATTGTATCCCCCCCATCCAGCACCCTCCCTGCCAAAAGCCAAATCCCTTGTGCTGACCTCTGGTTACCACCTTCCTTTTAAGATATTCATTCTAGATATGCCCTCCAGACCAAAGCCTGCTCAAAAACTATTCCTCCCCTGTGACAGTATTCCCACTCCTTGGTGCTCCATCCTAAAGCAAAATGGTCTAAAAATTAAATTCATTCTAAGATATGATTTTTTTTATAATTACTCCAGGGAAATTTTACATTTTAAAAGAGAAAGCCTAAAATGTATTTTGCCTAGGTTAACTTTCAGTGAAGCAATGTATCAGGCGGTGGACAGTTGAACAGGTGTATTTATCTTGTGGACCTGTGGCTTTCTGGCTATTACCTGAATCTTCCTTCCCCTTTCCATCAACGCTATGCCAAACAGAACTTCTCCTGGATGGTGAAAGAAATAAAATCCCACGCCTGAGAACTGGACATCATCACACTCCCCTGCCCCCATGGCTGCACTATTGCTCCTACAGTTTTGCTCCAGAAGACCCATTTTAAGAAGATGTAAACTCAGAGCCCGAGAATACTTGATCGCTGCCAGAGTAAAGTATCTGTCTCAACTAGGACGTAATCCAGAAAAGAAAAAAATTTCATCCTCTTCTAAGTGAAAAGTGCTGGTGCTCTTTGGGACCAGCAGCAGGCGTGTAGGTGAAGGCTGCTGGTCTCCTTGTCTTGTTGCTTGTTCAGCTGCTCAGTCGTGTCTGAGTCTTTGCGACCCCATGGACTGCAGCACGCCAGGCTTCCCTGTCCTTCACCATCTCCCAGAGCTTGCTCAAACTCGTGTCCATTGAGTCAGTGATGCCTTCCAACCATCTCGTCCTCTGTCACCCCTTCTCCCCCTGCCTTCAATCTCTCCCAGCATCAGGGTCTTTTCTTCTTGTCTCGGCTGAGGCCTAAGTGTGCGTGTGTATTNCCAGGCTTCCCTGTCCTTCACCATCTCCCAGAGCTTGCTCAAACTCGTGTCCATTGAGTCAGTGATGCCTTCCAACCATCTCGTCCTCTGTCACCCCTTCTCTCCCTGCCTTCAATCTCTCCCAGCATCAGGGTCTTTTCTTCTTGTCTCGGCTGAGGCCTAAGTGTGCGTGTGTATTTCCTTGAGTAAAGTGGCATCCTGCTTCAGAGTCTGTGCCTACCCCACCATCGTGGAAGTTGCCATTGTCCCTCTCAGGCTTCCCGACAAGCAAGGAAGCCTCTTTCGGAAGAAACAGACCCAGGCATCAAGGGACCACGAATTTTTCTTTTTTTCTCTCTCTGCCACTTAGGAGTTGTGTTGTTATCGTCTCTTAACCTCTCTGTACCTAAGTTTTCTGTCTGCAAACTAGAGATAGTATTTGCCACCAACCTACCTCCAGGGGTATCAGAAGGATTAATGAGTTGGCCGCCAAGTCTAGCCCCTGCTGAGTGATGCCTGACTGATTCCTCAAACAGCAGGGAGACTGAGAGGCAGGGCAGGTGGGTAGCTTCTATTTGACCCTCCTGACCTGCCTTACAGTTTTCTGGTGACAGCTTTTCAGTGTGGACTGGACACTCTGGAGATGTTTTCTCGGAGAAGACTCAAAACAGGATCTTGACCCCATATGTTTGGTAGGAACCTATCTGACCTTGAGACATAGCTGGGGACAGAAGGGTAATTACTTTCTACCTGGGGAAAGTGTTCCTTCATGCTCCATCTTAAGCTCCACACAACTCTGTCAGGTTCCATTCACAGGCAGCAGTGTGTCTGTGGAGGACCTTACCCAGTACATCTGGATCCCTCAGCATCTATTCTGAGGCAAATAATTATGACTGACTCAGGATTATCACCATCCCTGGGCTCCATTAAGGCCAAGCTTTCAATTCTAATCCTGGTCCTGCCTTTGTTAGACTAAATCTTTATGGTAAGTGGAACTACCAGTAAAAAGAAGCATTATAGCAGGCCATCAAAGGTGCAGCTCTCTCCAGAAGGAAAGGACTAACTGCCCAATAGCAGTTATAACACCTTCATTAGGAGAGATCTGTGACCAGGAAAGAAAGAGTTCTTCAAAGCTCAGTGAGAAAGTTTCAAGCTTGGCTCTGGTAATCCCTAGGTCTCAGGTTTGGGTCATCGTACAAAGGCCTGTCCTCTTTTCATCATGACTCGGTTACTTGGCACCCACGTGAAGCATGCAACACAGAGTTGGACAAATATTCCTGAAGGTCAGTGCAACCTGGGGATCAGATTTTCCCACAAGGAACACTGAAGGTCAAATCAGAAGTGTGGGCTGTACCTCTCTGACTCTGGGAACCCCAAGATGTCGTTTACCTGCTCCATATGACAATTTTCCTTAGGTAAATTGTGGGTAATGAGTTCTGCCCCTCCTCCACGGGATAGATCCAGTGAATTGATATGCAAGAAATACAAGGAGCATACTAGAAGAATAAGTGGGGTTTTTTAATTCACTTATTGGGAAATGAAAGGGGGGAGGTCTCATCCAAATCTGTCATAAGTCCTTATTCTAAAATGTTGACGGAAGAAATAACAGTCGCCACTTTCAAATGCTTCACAGGTTGTAAACTAAGCAACTGGTTAAAATTGAGCCAACGAGTAAAAATGAAAGAAGAAAATGAGGGTGATGGGGGAGGTCAATTTTTCTGTAGTTTTGAATTCCTGAGAATTATAGTGAAAAAAACATCTTTGATCATGCATGAGATTCATTGCTGAAAGTGGTGCTGAAGGATTCAGCTCACTAGGGCCGCTGTGGAGAGATGTACCAGCCCTGGGGCAGTCTTACTCCAAGCGGAAGGAAGTTCATGGAATCAAAAGAGCTGCATATAGCAGGTATTAGTCCAAGCCACGAGGAAGGCCTGGGGTGAGACTTGGACAGCTGCATTTCCTGAGTTCCTAAGGAGGGTCTTTGAGGCTGCTCCGATACCACTCAGACAGCACCTCCCACCCACCCCCAACTCCTTCTCCCTCCTTCCCCTAACCTTGAGTTACCCCCACCATGTGTATTGTGTGCAAATGATCACACAATCCAAAGTAGGAAAGTGTAGATGAAAAACATTTGCCTGGTTGGATGGAAACTCTTCTAAGCATAAATACAACATGTAAAGCAAAATAAGTATGTACCTAGAGGTGATAGTGAAATAGGCAGGGAGACTGTCCCTTCTTGTAATTATTGTATTATAACTAAACATGTAATTGGGGGAGAAAGGAGAAAAAGGATGCAAATTTCTAGGTTCAACAGTTAAATAGCAGGAAAGATTTTTATGAAAGACAAATAATCTCCACCATCGTAGACACTGCTGCTCCCAAAGTCTCGAGAGAGTGATACTCAATACGACCAATGAGGGAACAGTGGGCTACATTGCAACTCTCCAGCCAAGGCATTCTGAAAGTTCTCCAGAACAAAGGATATTCTGGAAGAATTCATAAAGTCACCTGGAGAGAAAAGTAGATAGCTTCATTGCCTTTTTCTGCAAAATTTCCATCTATGAAACAGGATTAGTAAAGTCTCAGCTAAGAAACATAATCAAAACAAACTTCCTGGGGAAAACCTATGGCAAAGACATTATTGGGATTGTGTCCTGAATTCTCCAACCTTCCACATCTTTATGTCAGAGCTAATAGTCACATGTTAGACTGTTACAAAACAATAAACCTAACTTGACTTTTCACTGTCTTTGTGTTTTCTTTTGCCCTGTCAGCCATGCTACCCTGTCTACAGACTTCCCAGTATCTGGTGTTCTTCCTTTGAAATTAAGGTGTTGAAGAAAAAGAGCACTGGGCTGGGGGTAGGCAGTGGTAAGTTTGTAAATGTGTAACAACCAGCTCTTTCCAGGTTAAAGAGGCCCTGGTTTGTAGTGTTTGTCAATTTCCTTGGTGTAAATTCTCCCACCATCTCCAATTTCAACTCACCATGGCACCCCACCCCAGTACTCTTGCCTGGAAAATCCAATGGACGGAGGAGCCTGGTGGGCTGCAGTCCATGGGGTCGCTAACAGTCGGACAGACTGAGCGACTTTCACTTTCACTTTTCTCTTTCATGCATTGGAGAAGGCAATGGCAACCCACTCCAGTGTTCTTGCCTGGAGAATCCCAGGGATGGGGGAGCCTGGTGGGCTGCCGTCTATGGGGTCACACAGAGTCGGACACAACTGAAGTGACTGAGCAGCAGCAACATAATGCCACTGAACATTGAGATGAGGTGTACAATAGCACAGCATTATAAATATTTCTATCATACAATAGATATAAATAATATCAAGAGCATAAATAATAGCAAATAATTAAGAAGTGATAAGCTTTGAGTATTATCTTTATATCATTTTTTAATTTATGTAATTTAATTGTTAATAGGGAGGCCTGGTGTGCTGCGATTCATGGGGTCACAAAGAGTCAGACACAACTGAGCGACTGAACTGAACTGAACTGAATGACTGTACTTAGAACCGGCTCACAAAATTCCAAGAAATTTAGCAAATGACTCTTACAAGCCAGTACAAGTAGCTCCAGCACACCGCTAGGTAGAATGGAGGAGAATCTGATTCAGAAAGAACATGAACACTC
The DNA here is from genome assembly GCA_006410675.1 of Oreotragus oreotragus. NCBI lineage: Eukaryota > Metazoa > Chordata > Mammalia > Artiodactyla > Bovidae > Oreotragus > Oreotragus oreotragus. Next base: position 103,116 of record SJYX01015894.1, read on the forward strand.
TCTTTATTAGCTGAAGTTTGATTCATCTGTCCCCTCCTTTATTCTACACAAATCTCAGGAAAAATCAAAGTATACTGCTTTGGCCATTTGAGAAGAGACAAAAGAATAGGATTTGTTTGCTCTTATGTCATTGACGACTGTAGAAAGAAGTAAAGTTATTCATTACAGATAAAAATGCATCAAATAAAATTAGCCAAAATATTCTGCCTGAGATTTATCACGTCACTTCTCTGCCTAAAATCCTTCAGTGACTCAGTTGCTTACCCCAAATTCTAAATTCCTTAACATGACTTACAAAGCCTTTGTAAGTGACTACAACCCACTTAGAAAAGACCTCTGTATTTACTTGCCCAGAATCTGTTCTCCCTTCTGCTCTAATAACATCTCTATTGAGATTTATGCTTCCTCAATTGGATATAATCTTGGTGGGATTCTTAGTAACATTGTTTTTTCTTCTGTTTACAGCTCAGAGTTTTATTCAGCAAACAAAGGATAGTACACCCTTGAGGCGGGAGGGCAGGCCAACTCCAAAGGAGAGCCCTCAATCCATCATGGGTCAAGTTTTGTTTGTTTGAACTCAAATGGGCCAATCATACATTCTCTCCCTGGAATGTGGAACTTGAGTGTAGTAACAGAGACTGAAATGTAGTTGGGATTCATTTATCTTGACAACCCTCCTTGAAGAGATTCACAGTTAGTTCCTGCTTACCTAGATTTCTGGCAAATGTTTAGTTCCTCTTCTTACAGATCATGGTTTATCAACCTTTCTTGAGTTTGCTAAGCTACTTCAGAGTTCCTTTTTTTTCTAATTTAATGTTGCCAAAATTAATCTTGTAGCTTCACAATTAGTTCCTGCTTACCTAGATTTCTGGCAAATGTTTAGTTCCTCTTCTTACAGATCATGGTTCATCAACCTTTCTTGAGTTTGCTAAGCTACTCCAGAGTTCCTTTTTTTTCTAATTTAATGTTGCCAAAATTAATCTTGTTGCTTACAAGCTTCTGACTGGTAGGTACACCACATCCTAGCCTCATCTCCCACATTTCTAGCCTCATTTCTCACATCCATCCACACATGCATATGCCTCAGTCTTACAGAGCCATTGGCTGGTCCCCAATATGGACAAGCCTGACACTTAGTGATGAAGGAATTTCACAGTATTTCAGGACTCTGCCCTGTCCAGCCTTTTTTCTGTAATCAGCTCCTTCTCATCCTTCAAGATTCAACTCAGTTGTCTCCTTCTTTATGAAATTTCACAAAATTCCCTATATAAAGTGAGTTGCTCCCTCCTTTTTGATCCCTTAATATTTGTGTAAACTTGATCATAGCACTTATCAAAAGTGACTTCAAAAAGAGACTTTATATCATCGCTCCAAATCTTTGTTGTGATGAGACAGAACCAAGGAGAATACACTCACCTGACAATATTATTATATAATGTTTGAATATTCAGTACTTAGCACAGTGACTGAAACATAGTAATGTCTGGGGAATGAATGAATACTATTCCCAGGGCAGAAAAGAGATAATTGGCTAAGTATGCCCCAGCACCAGAGCAGGCTGACACTATAAGGAATGTATCTGAGGAAGAGCTTCCCTGAAGGTCTCAGGTTTAAGGCACTGAGCTTGTTTTATCATAATTACAGGAAAAAAGAGAAATTTTCGGACGAATTGCTGGCTGTCATCAACCAAAGCAGCCTTGGAAGCCATATGTCGACAATGGCAGTCAGTCCTCAAATGACTATAGACTAGAGGATCACTGCCACCCCCACCAACACCTCTTCCCATGAACTGGACTTTTGGATTTCACATGAAACAAAAAATAAACTTGTGTTGTATTAATTCTGTGAGATCTCAAGATTTATCTGTTATCGGGCCTAGCAGTATCTTTATGGAAACTGAGGTTAGATGTAGCTATAACAAAACCCTAAGATATGTGGCTTTAGCTTGACAGTTGAACAGTGAGTGGTGAAGAAATGAAACTCAAAGGTTACAATGATTGAGGGCTTCCTTGGCAGCCCCGTGTTTAAAAGTCCGAGCTCCCAGTGCGTGGGGCCTGGGTTTGATCCCTGGTCAGGGAACCAGATCTTACATGCTGCACCCATATACCACAACTAAGACCTGCACATGCAAACCAATAAATAAATAATGTAAAAAAAAAAAGGTTACAAAGATAGAGCCTCAGACTATGCCATGCAAATATTTAGTAAAAAACGTAGTCTGTGATGAGTCATGCCTTAGTTATCTATTGCTTTGTAACATATCACTCCAAAACTTCGCGGCTTGAAACAGCAATGTGCATGTGTGCCAGCTAAGTTGCTTCAGTTGTGTCCAACTCTTTGCATCCCCATGGACTACAGCCCATCAGGCCCCTCTGTCTATGGGATTTTCCAAGCAAGAGTGCTAGAATGGTTTGTCATGCCCTTCTTCAGGGGGATTTTCCCAATCAAGGATCAAATCCATGTCTCTTACATCTCCTGCATTGGCAGGTGGGTTCTTTACCACTAGTTCCACCTGGGAGCCCCTGAAACAATAATATGTATTATTTCTTATAGCTTCTGAGGGTCAGGAACTCTGGAGCAGCTTGGGGTCTCTCATAGGGTTGCAGTTAGATATTGACAAAGTCTGCAGTCATCTGAGGCTTGACTGAAGAGGTAAGATCCACCCATTCACATGGTTATGTGACCAGAAGGTTGGTGCTGGCAAGTTAGTATTTCTGTACTTGGGTCTGCTTGAGTGACCTCATGAACCAGTGGCTGGTTTCCCCTAGAACAAATTAATCAAGAGATCAAGGCAGATGCTTCAATGTCTTTATGACCTAGGTTTGGAAATCACATACCATCGCTTTCATTGCATTTTTAGCCACATTCTCTCAGATTGCTCCATCTACTGTGCAGAGAATAAACTAGAGAGGAGCAAGATTTGAGGTAAAGATGCCACTTGATTCAGAACTACCTCTGACTATCTGAACCAATCAAAGCCTGGACAAGGCATCCTAAGTGCACACTAGGTCAACACCAGGGTCAACACATCCAAAATGAGGCTGCTGCTGCTGTTGCTGCTAAGTCGCTTCAGTCGTGTCCGACTCTTTGCGACCCCAGAGACGGCAGCCCACCAGGCTCCCCTGTCCCCGGGATTCTCCAGGCAAGAACCCTGGAGTGGGTTGCCACTTCCTTCTCCAATGCATGAAAGTGAAAAGTGAAAGTGAAGTCGTTCAGTCATGTCCGACTCCTAGCGACCCCATGGACTGCAGCCTACCAGGCTCCTCCATCCATGGGATTTCCCAGGCAACAGTACTGGAGTGCGTTGCCAATGCCTTCTCCGAAATGAGGCTAGATAAGAAAAAAGAACCAACACACATAGCCAAGAAGGTTTGGAAGAGTGGTGACCAACTTATAAAGAAGTTCAGTCACGTGGATGTTTATCTAGTGTGAAGATTTTTGGAGACATTCTAAAATCAAAAGCAGGGGGTAGCAGTTCCTTGGGTCACCCACATCAGTCCTTGACCTGGACACAGGTGTTAACAGTAGGGAGAATTTGAATTGTTGCTGTTTTTTAGTCACTCAGTTATGTCTAACTCTTTGTGACCCCATGGACTGCAGCACACCAGGCTTCCCTGTCCTTCATCATCTCCTGGAGCTTGCTCAAACTCATGTCCATTGAGTTGGTGATGCCATCCAATCATCTCGTCCTCTGTCATCCCCTTCTCCTCCAGCCTTCAATCTTTCCCATCATCAGGGTCTTTTCCAGTGAGTCAGCTCTTTGCATCAGATGGTGGAAGTATTGGAGCTTCAGCATCAGTCCTTTCAGTGAATATTCAGGGTTGATTTCTTTTAGGATTGACTGGTTTGATCTCCTTGCAGTCCAAGGGGACTCTCAAGAGTCTTCCCCAACACCACAGTTCGAAACCATCAATTCTTTGGCACTCAGCCTTCTTTATGTCCAACTCTCACATCCATACCTGACTATTGGAAAAACCATAGCTTTGACTAGATGAACCTCTGTTAGCAAAGTAATGTCTTTTTTATATGCTGTCAAGGTTTGTCATATAATTTTGAAGGGTGTCTTTCAAAGCTTTACACAGCCCGGGGGCCAATGGGATTATATACCTTTTTCTGCTGCCAGCTTCACTGAGACTCTGATCCCCACCATGCATTCTAGTAAGCCACTAAGGTAGTTTGCCTTGATAGGCTAACACAGCATTCTGCACTATCACACAGCCTTGATAGGAGAGAGTCTAACTCAGTATCTGCTTACACAGATGCTACTTATTCCCCAGTAGATGTAGCTAGGGACACAAAATTCTCTGGCTAAGACTCTCCCTTAGTATGGATGTCTCCACTGCTCCCTGGCCTTCTGGATTGGGGACAGGACATCTGAGAGGTGTTTGGGCTGCTTAGTATGAGTAGAATTCAAGTCTAAGAAAGAAAGATACATTTCCTTGTGTGTAATAAATCTGAGTCTCAGTTATTCACACTGTAGTAAACTAAACACTCTGGTCCAAGTTGCAAGTATTGACTTCCAGGTATTGACTGTAGCCTTGAATGCAGCCAGTTTCACATTGGGTGATGGCTGGGGTCAGCTTCAGGATGAGATTATAGGCAATTCATGGACTAGGTAGAGGCCTGATGGGAAAGGACAAGCCGCACAGCAGTGCATTAAGCCTTCACGAAATGAGTATTGACTGGGTAAATTAGTGATTCTGTCTACATTTGAGCAATTCCAACATGGGTGGGGCAACTATTTCCTAAAATAACTCATCTTCAGACTCTTAAAGAATTATTACTTGTTTTGAATTAAATCTATCTTCATTTAACTCCCAGTCCTTTGTCCTACAAATATCTTTTGAGGCCATATCAATTCTATCCATTTTTTCAAATGAAGACAACTGTCAATGTTACTGAGCCTTCTTTCTTCATTTCCTTTCATCTGACCTTATCTGGTGACTCACCTCTAAGCATGCTCCAATACATCTATTTGCCTCTCAAAAGAGTGGTAAAAGAATCAGAAATTTATTTGATTAGCTATATGTGCTAAAACCTGCTTTTATATTCTTCCCTCTTTATGCCATTGTTTGTGGACCCAAGCTAAGTTGTGACATGTAGAACACAATGCCTGGTTTGTGGTATAACCCATTATTAACTCCTCCATTATAAGGGCTTCCCTGGTGGCTCAGACGGTAAAGCGTCTGCTTACAATGAGACCCGAGTTCGATCCCAGGGTCGGGAAGATCCCCTGGAGAAGGAAATGGCAACCCACTCCAATGTTCTTGCCTGGAAAATCCCATGGGTGGAGGAGCCTGGTAGGCTACAGTCCATGCGGTTGCAGAGTCGGACACGACTGAGCAACTTCACTTTCACTATCATAAAAGAGAATTAAAATAAGACGTTATCTCAGGCCCCACCTCCGTTAGCCTCAGAAGTGGAAATGCTATCCTGTATTACATCTGCTTTCGAGTTTTCAGACCTCGTTGCCGTACTTTCCTCCTTTTAGCCAGGGCCCCTCTAATTAAGCCCCGCCCCCAGAACGTCCCCTGGCCGCGCCCCCGCCCCCCCACCCCGCCCCGCTCTCAGCTCCTCAGCGTCCCTCCCACTCGTATCCCGAGGCGGGAAGCGCTGGACGTAGTTGCTGATTGGCTGGCTGGGGCGCAGCTTGATGGCGTCGGGCTGGCGAACCCGGGCCCACGGGCGACTGCCGCCTGTGTGAGGGGTCTGTGGTCTAGCGTGCTGTGGCTTCGGGGAAAGTGGAGGCACGAGCCCTCCTTACTCTTCGCCATGAGTTTCCTGATCGACTCCAGCATCATGATTACTTCCCAGGTGAGCCACCGCGTCCCGCCTCAGGACTCCTCAACCTCTCTCCCGAGTCGTTTTCTCCAGGCCTCGGTGATGCGGGCTGGCCCGGAGTCTCGCCCTTCTCGCCTGCGGCTAGTGCCTGCCTCACCCGTGCTCAGCTCCGAGAGGGTGTGCGATTTGCTGCGTCCGGCTCCCTGCTCCCTCGCTGTCAGGAGTCCCGCGGCCGTCCGCGCCCCACTCATACTCCATTCCTCCTCCCACCCTACCCCACCTCCCAGTTTCCTTTCCTTTTGGGGGAGAGGTCAGGTGGCCTTAGGGCTCAGAGCCGGTGCCGCGAGAAGGGAGCTGTCCCCAGAGCGCCCCGAAGCTCTGGGCTACGCGGCTGATCCATGGATTAGGGGAGAGTGTGGTTCCGGGTGCAGAGTGTGCGACTCGCCAATCCGGCTGGCTCCTGGGGACACGTGAGGGCTTTGTTGGTTAGCTGTCAAATTCTGAATCCGGATGCGGAGTAATTTGTCGCCGTCACTTCAGAGATCTAAGTATCCGTTTTCATTTGTTAATACCTCCAACGTGTATCCTCTGTTTGCGGCCACGCTTTCGGATCTTTTTCTGACCCTCTTTCCTTCCAGATTAGCCATCTTCATTCATTCGTACAGTCAACAAACACGTTTATAAAGCATTATATAAAGTTCTGAGGCTACACAGCTAAATAAGACACTGACTTGTCCCTGCTCTATAGAAACTTCGATTAGTGAGCTTTTTGTTTTTACTATGTAAATTTTTGAGTTATTCTTATTTGCTCCACAGCATTTATCATAGCACTGATATTATTTATGTATTCATTTATTTATAAATTTATTTTTTTGAGAGCCTATCTTTTTAATAGCTCTATCCTCCCTCCAGGTGCAGGCGCTCAATAAGTATTTATTGGCCAACTGTTAAAATTTGTAGAAGCTCAGACTGACTAATTACTGATCTCCTCTCTACCTCATTTCTCCATTAACTTAAGGTATTTTTCTTTAATTGCTCTTTTTTTCAAGTGGCACATGACAGGAACAGTTCCTTCTAGGAGTTTAAACTAAATCTTAGGTTGGTTGTTTGTTTTTTTTTTCCTGTGTTTGTGTTGCTTTATCCTAATGCTTCTGTCTTTGGAGTGGAGCATTGTCCCTGTTTCTTGAAAAAGTTTTATTGAAATACTTCAGAGAGTATGAAACAAGTAATATCCCGATAACAATTTTTTTATTTTTAAATTTACCAACTTTTATTAGTTTTCATATTGCTTTTATTGGCTATATAATATTCAAATGTATCAATGTACAAAAATCTGGACATGTAATTCTCTTGCTTTTCTAACTTTTCTAAGGTTTCCTGTTTGCCCTTTATGACAACTCGGGGTTATTTTTAGCCCGAGTATCAACTCAGGAAAAATGACAATATTTAAGTAGCATTTTTTTCATTTAGAATAAAAAGAAGAATGTCATTGAGGAAATTGGCACTGTATTGTAACCTTTAAGATTTATAGCATGGATATAATTGATAAGCCAAGAAAGTGGCTTTCTAATCTTACGTGCCATATAATATTTTAACTTTCACACATGCATTAACATGCAGTATTTAATTCTCAAAGCTGCTCTTTATAAAGGAGGAACTAAGACCCAAAGAATCCTTTGTGTGGTATGTTCTCTGTCCAGATATTTATGTGGCTACTTCATCATCGTTTAGATATCAGTAAAAATGTCACTTCAGGAAGGCTTCACCTGACTCCCTACTCCTAGTCAAGGTTAATATCCATTCCAGCCACCTTCTGTCTCATGTCCTTGTTTTAGTTTCTTCTTCATATCTGTCATTACTGTTTGTTTGTGTTTGTTAGAGGTGAACTCCAGGAGTTCCAGGATACTCTCTGTCTTGTTTCTGCTGTATTTCCCAGCTTCTGGATCAGTTTCTGGCACATAGTAGAGGCCTTTTTGTTGTTATTGAGTTTCTAAATTGTGTCTGACTCTGCAACCCCATGGACTGTGGCTCACCAGGCTCCTCTGTCCGTGGGTTTTCCCAGTCAAGAATACTGGAGTAGGTTATCATTTTCTTCTCCAGGGGATCTTCCCAATCTAGGGATGGAACCTGTGTCTCCTGCATTGCAGGTAGATTTTTTACCACTGAGCCACCTGAGAAGACCTATAGTAGAAGCCTAATAAATATTTAATAAAAAAGCACCTTTCTGGAGAAGTGTGATTGCCTTAGAAACATCTCTCCCTCATTTTTCATGTTTTATATGAACGGAAAGATTTATTTGAAAGGAAATCTGAAATCAGAGATCATATATTGGAAGCTGGTTCACCCCAGGCAACATCTTGGTATAGAGATTGTTCATCATTCCACAGGGTAAAGTTCACATCCTTAATTGGCTTATGTGGTCTCTTATGATGAGACTCTGCTCTTAACCTCTTCAGCCTTGGCCTTCACCATTTCTCACTTCAGTTTATACACTAGCCTTACTGAGCTTTGTTTAGTTCCTTAAGCTGGTCATGCTGCCATGCCTCCAGGTTTCCTCCAGTCTGTTCTCTTTCTGGACCTTTTTCCCATACTCCTTCTTTCTCCTGACTGACTCCTACTCAGCCTTTGTTTCTCAACATTTATATCCATAATACCTCTTCCAGACTGGACTAGATATCCCTTGACATGTTTTCCTAGTGCCCGTTGCCCACTTCCCTTATAGTAGCACTGTCGTCGGGGAAGGCAATGGCACCCCACCCCAGTACTCTTGCCTGGAAAATCCAATGGACGGAGGAGCCTGGTGGGCTGCAGTCCATGGGGTCGCTAACAGTCGGACAGACTGAGCGACTTCACTTTCACTTTTCTCTTTCATGCATTGGAGAAGGAAATGGCAACCCACTCCAGTATTCTTGCCTGGAGAATCCCAGGGACGGGGGAGCCTGGTGGGCTGCCGTCTATGGGGTCACACAGAGTCGGACACGACTGAAGTGACTTAGCAGCAGCGGCAGCAGCAGCACTGTCACACTGTTGCAGAATTCCTTGTCTGTTTCCTCCATAGGTTACAAACCTTGAGACAGTGTCCATGCTGTCTTGTTCACCCTTCTACCCTTAAGACCCGGTACATATTAGACACCAATAAATATTTGTTAAATAAAAGTGTAAATAAATGATCCAAGAAAGGAATCTTTTTCTAGTCAGTTCTTTAAATTATCCTGTTAATGGCCTTTTTTTTTTTTTTAAAATTCTGTAGCTAATTGTCAATTTAGGAGTTCTCTTTTGTGAAAGCAACTGTTATCTAGCCTCTGTTTTCAGCCTTCTCTACAGTTATAAGACTTATCAGTTCAAGTACACTCAAGTCTCAAGGTCAAGACTGCACAATTTCAAAAATATTCTGTTTTTTGAATAAATGCAGTGTACATTCTTGTTTTATTTGCAAAATGTTTAAAATTGCTTTTCCCTTTTGCATGCTTTTTAGATCCTGTATAAGCTTGCCAGAATTTGTATTAATCTTGGACTTCTTTAATTTTCCTGGTATTTTTTTATATTAGTTGTGTAAAAGTCTTTTTAAACTTTGTCAATATGAAAGGAAGCCACAATGAAATACAAAGGAGCATATCTCTTTTCTCTTTTTTCTCCCATTTCCCGCCCCCTCATAAAGACTTACCAATTTCATTTGTTTTCTTTTCTTGTCTGAAGTCCCATTTCAGAGTGATCTTGGCGAAATATTTTATTTTTTATTATCCATCTCACCATATACACTACTCACTAAATGCCTAACTTCAACTGCAGTCATGACTTCAGAAATCATTTAAATATGGCCTCTAAACTATGAATTTAAATGTCTCCACTAGTGATGATTTAAAATAGCTAAACGATCTCATAAGTAGTCTAGGGGTATATTGTCCTAATCTATTCACCCTCTTCCTTTTCTACTCGGTCTGAAATCATGGATCCAAGATCCTTCATAGTCACTTGTTTCTTTGCCTGCATGTAAAGTCCACAATTGGATCACTGCTGTAGTTTGTGTACTGCTAACTCAGGAGCCAATACTTTGGCCACCTGATGCAAAGAACTGACTCATTGGAAAAGACCCTGATGCTGGGAAATATTGAAGGCAGGAGGAGAAGGGGACGACAGAGGATGAGATGGTTGGATGACATCACCAACTCGATGGACATGAGTTTGAGTAAGCTCTGGGAGTTGGTGATGGACAGGGAAGACTGGTGTGCTGCAGTCAATGGGCTTGCAAAGAGTTGGACGCTACTGAGTGACTGAACTGAACTGAACTCAGGAGCCTGAAGGCTTTCGTAGAAAATCACATAGGTGCAGGTTGCTGATGCCTTGAGTTTATGGACACCCTCAGGTCATAGATTCTTTTTTTTTTTCCCTTGACTTTAATCAGCTCCTTGTTTCCTTCCTTTCATAATTTCTCTGAGTTTTTAATCACTCTTTTCAAAGCCCCTTTTTTCAATTTCACCTCTCCTGCCCTTAGCAGATGACCTCGCCTCCTACTTGATCAACAAAAGTGAGGCCAAAAAGGTGTGAGCTCCTTCTACATCTTAATCTAAGCAGTTGTCTATGTCCATGACCATTCCCAACTCCTTTCCTCCCATGTCAGAAGATAAGGTGCCCCTAACTCCTGTTTAAAGCCATGTTTTCCACATGTACCTTTGATTGTGGAGCAGCTTATTGTGAAGTGATTATAAGCACAAGCTTTGGAGTCAGCCACACAGACTTCACCTTGAGCTTGATTCTGACACCCACTATAAATGAGTTAACTTGTGTTAAACCTCAGCTATCTCTGTAATGCTGCTGCTGCTGCTAAGTCGCTTCAGTTGTGTCCGACTCTGTGCGACCCCATAGATGGAAGCCCACGAGGCTCCCCCGTCCCTGGGATTCTCCAGGCAAGAACACTGGAGTGGGTTGCCATTTCCTTCTCCAATGCATGAAAGTAAAAAGGGAAAGTGAGGTCGCTCAGTCGTGTCCGACTCTTAGCGACTCCATGGACTGCAGCCTACCAGGCTTCTTTGTCCATGGGATTTTCCAGGCAAGAGTACTGGAGTGGGGTGCCATTGCCTTCTCCTATCTCTGTAATGAGGACAATCAAACCTACCTTGTCAAGTTTTTATGATTTAATGTAATTGCAAGGCTAAGCACTTAAGAGTTCCTGGAATATACTAAATGATCAGTAAAAGATAGCTGTTGCTAATAATAATAATAACTCACATCCGGTGTTTCTTCTAGCATTGATTTATCTCTTTACTGCTTTCTTCCCCTTGACCTATAAATTTTTCTCTTTACCCCACATTCTTCTTTAGGCTAACGGTCTAATGTTTTCTGTCTTTCTCATTCTTGGCTGTCTCTTTAGTAATCTGTGTTTATTGTCTTTACTGTGTTACCCCCCATGCACCCCCAACTCAGTGAAGTCTAGTTCCTAGTGCAATCACATTAAATCATGAATGGAGGAGCCTGGCATATTGGCATATTGCTCTCTTCACTCTATATCATCCTGAATGATCTCATACTCTCTGACAGTTTCAACTCTCAGGTGTATCTCAGCCCTCCCTTCATAATCTTTTATGTCCACTTGGATGGCCCTCAAGCACTTAGCATATCTAAAAGTGAACCCGTCATCTTCTTGTCTCCCATCCACATTCCCCAAATTTTTTTCCTCCAGTAGTCTTTATATAAAGTGGATGGCCTCCTTCTTCATCCTATATTCCAAACTAGTCATCCTTAATTCCTCCCTGCTGATTTTACCTTTGAAGTACTCAAATCCGTTGCCTGCTCTCCAACCACTGATGTTTTAATTCAGTTCGTTTCAGTTGCTCAGTCATGTACGACTCTTTGCAACCCCATGAACTGCAGCACGCCAGGCCTCCCTGTCCACCACCAACTCCCGGAGTTTACCCAAACTCATGTCCATTGAGTCGATGATGCCATCCAACCATTTCATCCTCTGTTGTCCCCTTCTTCTCCTGCCTTCAATCTTTCCTAGCATCAGGGTCTTTTCAAGTGAGTCAACTTTTCGCGTCAGGTGGCCAAAATATTGGAGATTCAGCTTCAACATCCATCCTTCCAGTGAACACCCAGGACTGATTTCCTTTAGGATGGACTGGTTGGATCTCCTTGCAGTCCAAGGGACTCTCAAGAGTCTTCTCCAACACCACAGTTCAAAAGCATCAATTCTGCACTCAGCTTTCTTTATAGTCCAACTCTCACATCCATACATGACCACTGGAAAAACCATTTTGTACTGTTTTACTTCAGGCTTTTGTTACCTCTCATCTGCAGCAGCCTCCTGTTCTGTTTCTTTCTCTACAGTGTTGTTCCCTCAGAGAGCCCCCATAGTGTCTCTGTAAAGTAAACCTGGCCATGTCTTTTCCATCCTTCAATAACTCATCATTTGTACTGTTTTACTTCAGGCCTTTGTTACCTCTCATCTGCAGCAGCCTCCTGTTCTGTTTCTTTCTCTACAGTGTTGTTCCCTCAGAGAGCCCCCATAGTGTCTCTGTAAAGTAAACCTGGCCATGTCTTTTCCATCCTTCAATAACTCATCACCTAAAGACTATGATGATTCAAGCTCTATACAGTGACCTTGGGGCTTTCTGTCATTGGTCCTCTATTCCTCCCCTCTTTGCCTCGTTTTTAACCACTTTTTTCTTTGAATTTTGTCTCCCAGCAGCACCAAACCATGTGTAGTTAGCAGTATATACCATGCTAAGTCTCACCTCTGTGCCTTGACTCATGCTCTTTGCTGTCTGAAAAAGAAGACATGTCTACCCCCACTACCTGTCTTTTACCTGCCTAATTCTTTTGCAACACTTTAAGAGAGTGTTTGGTTCTTTTGTTTGTTTTAAAATATTTTAGGGATCGTGGGAACCTTTGAGTGTATGTGAATACCTTGAAGCCTCTCTCTAGAAAAATGCATATAATCCTCAAATTTGCACATGATACCAGGTTTTAACTCTAAATTAAAACCTCCTTCAGCCAAGGTATTATCTTCCCCAGAAAAATCTGTCCTAACCCCCTACCACATTTGTTTAGTCTCCCTCTTTCATATTCATTAACAATATCATGTGCATGTCTCTGTCATTGCATGTCCCATCAGTTCAGTCCAGTTCAGTTCAGTCGCTCAGTCGCGTCAGATTCTTTGCGACCCCATGAATCGCAACACGCCAGGCCTCCCTGTCCATCACCAACTCCTGGAGTTCACTCAGACTCACGTCCATCGAGTCCGTGATGCCGATGCCATCCAGCCATCTCATCCTCGGTCATCCCCTTCTCCTCCTGCCTCCAATCCCTCCCAACATCAGAGTCTTTTCCAATGAGTCAACTCTTCTCATGAGGTGGCCAAAATACTGGAGTTTCAGCTTTAGCATTATTCCTTAAATCCCAGGGTTGATCTCCTTCAGAATGGACTGGTTGGATCTCCTTGCAGTCCAAGGGACTCTCAAGAGTCTTCTCCAACACCACATTCAAAAGCATCAATTCTTCGGCTGTCAGCCTTCTTCACAGTCCAACTCTCACATCCATAAATGACCACAGGAAAAACCATAGCCTTGACTAGATGGACCTTAGTCGGCAAAGTAATGTCTCTGCTTTTGAATATGCTGTCTAGTTTCGTCATAACTTTCCTTCCAAGGAGTAAGCATCTTTTAATTACACTATAATTATTTAGTGTCTTCACCAGTATACTATACCTCCTTGAGAGTAGTAACAATTTTACTCATCTTTGTGTCCTCATCACTTAGCACAGTACACAGAAGTTGTTACCAAAGAATTGAGGTTGAATGTTCCTGAAGAACAGGCTGTCTTTCACTGTGCACCATTTATCCATTCAGCAAACATTTATGGGGAGCCTGCTATGTCCCGGGCATTGTGCTGGGTGCTGAAATACAAAGATTGACAAGACAAACGTGACTCTTACACTCACAGAATTTACAGTCTTTTTAAAAAGAATGTATTTAAATTAGACATTAAAAAACTGTGTGGCAAGTGCTTTGGTAAGGGAAATACAAGGTAGGATAATAGGATTATGTAAAAAGAGCAAGTTATCTGTATTTGAGAGGCCAGAGAAGGCCTTCTAGAGGTAATAATAGTTAAGATTTGTAGGATAAGTAAGGAGGGGACTGGAGAGAAGTTCCTGTCAAAGGATAACATCTGGAAAGGTCTTGATATGAAAGAATGTTATATCTAAAGAAGCACAGGCAGTTCCATGTGGCTGAAAACATGAATTTGGTGGATAAGAGGGACACAGTAAGAGGAGGAAGAATCTGCTAAACCATAGTAGAGAGTTCACACTTGCTCCTGAAGTGAGTTGGAAGGCATAAAAGAATTTTATTCTGAAATAATGCCACTTGCAGCAACATGGATGGACCTAGAGATTATCATACTAAGTAAATCAGAGAGAAAGACAAATATGATATCACTTATATTTGGAATCTAAAGTATGACACGAACTTACTTATGAAGTAGAAACAGACTCACAGACATAGAAAACACACTTATGGCTACCAAAGGGGAAAAAGGTGAGGGAGGGATAAATTCAGTTTTCAATTAGCAAGTGCAAACTGCTATATATAAAATAAGCAACAAGTTCCTACTTCATAGCACAGTGTTGGAAACCATATCCAATATCCTGTAACAAACCATAATGGAAAGGAATATGAAAAACAATGTGTGTGCATGTGTATATATATGTATATGTATATGTATAACTGAATACACCAGAGACTAACACCACCTTTTAAAGCAACTATAATTTTTAAAAAGAATTTTATTCTTTGATAACATTCCTAGCCAATACAAGAAGAGGAGTTGTGTCAGAGTATGTGTATGTGGAGAAGGTATTTATCAGTGAAAAACAAATGAGCTTTAGAACAATCAACAGAGCTGTCATGTGGCTACTATCTTAATTTGTGCCCAACTTAAAACAGGTTCTAAAACAAGGATAATTTTAAAAATTGAAGAGCATTTCAACATCTGGTCCACTGTTGAGGACTTTAATAAGTAGGTGTTATATGAGTGGATGTCACCTTTAATCTCTAAAATAAGCTGTTTAGTTAGGCAACCTTTTATCATAAAATAGTCTGTAAAAGGCATTTCTCAAAAGATTATGTATTGACATGCTGATCTTCTATCTTCTTTCTCCCCCAGATACTTTTCTTTGGATTTGGGTGGCTTTTTTTCATGCGACAGCTGTTTAAGGACTACGAGGTGAGAAGAGATCATTTTGATTATGCTAATATTATGTCAACTTATTGTTTTAAATGGGAAAAGAAAAATACCACCATTAAAGAAAAAATCATGTTTGAGAAAAACAATTATCATATTATATCACTTATCTGTGAAATCTAAAAAAATGATACAGGTGAACTTATTTACAACATAGAAGTCAACTCACAGACATAGAAAACAAACTCATGGTTACCATGGGAAAAGTGGAGGAAGGGGGAAAAGGGATAAATTTGGACTTTGGGTGTACAGATATACACTGCTACATATAAAATAGATAAGTAACAAGGGTCTACTGTAGAGCACAAGGAATTGTATTCAGTATCTTATAATAACCTGTAATGGAAAAAATCTGAAATGTGTGTGTGTATAGGAATCACTTTGCCGTACACCTGAAACATTTTAAATCAGCTGTACTTCAATTAAAAAACCATTTATGCTTGAACTTTCATGACCTGTGATGGCCAAAAAAAAATTTAAAAAGATAATCATGTTCACTCCCAAGATGGGAAGCTTTTGCTACTATAATTCTTAAGTTGGAGAATATAATTAAGCTTAGTTGATTTTTTTTTAATGCTAGTCATATATAGCCCAGAAGCCAGGATCAAGAAATATGGTTTAGTCGTATTAGTATACACACCAATAGCAAATAGTTCTTTGGGAGAGAATTTAACTTGTAATGTCTCATAAATGTACTCATTCATTTGGGTATCTGGCATTCAGTGTTAACTATCAGTCTGACATCCTAAGTTAATTCTAAGGCTGGTCTGATTCATATCTTAGGGTTTGAATTCAGAAGGACAACAGCCTTCACTGGACATTTCCTGATTAATCTTCCTCATTTATTAATAAGTTCAATGGTCATGGACTATCTGGGGTCATTTCTAGTATGTTCTCCATTAAACTTCCCCAGGGAGTTTGAGTTGTTGTCTAAAAGGGCCCAAAATTCTAGAGATTTTCTTCTGCTCACTACTGTAAAGCCTCCTAGGAGAGGTTCTAAAACTGTTTCAAGGTCTGTGCAGAATGTTGAAGAAACCCTTTTAGAACTAACCTGTATATCTAAATCTGTAATTTTTTGTCAGTGTACATCAGGAATTCTAAGTGCTACTTCTGACCTTGTCACTTCATCTTCTGTGCTTTAAATTTTTCATCCACAAGAGGATGATGGCAATAGTGACCTATGAATTAGAAGTACAACCTATTTCCATCTATTCTTTTAGCTCTAGACAGGTTACAGTCATGGTCCTGTTTCTAATAACTTGAGAATTTCTTCAAAATAAGTTTTCTGACTTGTAATCATCAACTCAATATTTCACACAAGGAAATGACTTTTAGTCTCTATTTGACTTTTAACAGGTGCGTCAGTATGTGGTACAGGTGATCTTCTCTGTAACTTTCGCATTTTCTTGCACCATGTTTGAGCTCATCATCTTTGAAATCTTAGGAGTATTGAATAGCAGGTGAGTAAGAGTACTAATTAGGTCTCCTTTTAAAGAGACCTATGTTACTTTCTTTATGGTGGAAGATTTACTGGGATCCCGTAACTGAAAAAAATCTACGTGTAGTTAGTTTAGTCTCAGTAACTGTAATAATCATAGCAAATATGGGTTCCAGGAACCTAGAAACTGGCTTGACAAAGATTGTGAAATAGCAGGAAAACAAGTCTGAACATTAGTTCTGAAGTACTAATTGAGACTGGGCTGTGAGAACCTAGGTCCCAGGCTTTACTACAAGAATTATTTTTCTCAAGCTGCTCTCTGATTGAATCCCAGGAAGAGCGCTTCACATTATCCTGCTGATGGAGAAATCTCTAACTGAAAAGATCGAGATTCCTCAGAGCTAGTTAAGGGCTTCTATGAAGAATGAACTCCAGTTCTTACCAATCTAGTTAATATTGTTTATTTCATAGGCATGTTCAAGTCTGACTGAACTTAAGAGTGTTCTTTAAAGCATTTTTAAAAAGTAACTCTTGTCCTCCTCCAAAAAATAGACCTGTTATGAACAGTCTATCCAAAATATTTCTTGCTTGTTAAACTGCAAGCTTCCTTTTTTTTAGGGGCCAGTATTTGTGTTTAGAGTACATCAGCTATTCTGTGTAGAGTTTTGTTGTACTTTTTTAAAATCACTACGTGGAAAATTCTTAAGAATGAAGTGGCATTGGCTCTGTAGTCAGGAATCAATGCTGAGCTAAGCTGTGTAACTCATTATATATAGATCCCTGAGTCTTGAGACTTCTAAACAGATTATATTCTCAAATTCCTATTTTGAGAATCAGAGTTGATGATTATAGTCTCTTGATAAATTAAGAACTTGTAAAACAGGAATATGTTCTGACTTTGTGGTTTTTAAATTTGTTTTTTAATAATCCAAACCTTTCTTGGGTGAGCTAAATATAGATCCTATGACTATTGAGACCAGGCAAGTGTTATTTTACATGCTAATTATTAAATTTTATGTAAGGGTCCAGAAATAAACCAAAGCATATACAGTCAACTGTTTGACAAGGAAGCCAAGAATACTCAATGGAGAAAAGACTTCAATATCTTTTCAGTATTGAAGAAAACATCTTCAATAAAAGATGGAGGGAAAATTAGATATTTACATGTAATAGAGTGAAACTTGACCCCCATGTTATATTATTCACAAAAATTAACTGGAAATGGATTCAGTTCAGTTGCTCAGTCGTGTCTGACTCTGCAACCCTGTGGACTGCAGCATGGACTGGTTTGATCTTCTTGCAGTCCAGGGGATCTCAAGAGTCTTCTCCAACACCACAGTTCAAAAGCATCGATTCTTCGACACTCAGCTTTCTTTATAGTCCAACTCTCAGATCCATACGTGACTACTGGGAAAACCACAGCCTTGACTAGATGGACCTTTCTTGGCAAAGTAATGTCTCTGCTTTTTAATATGCCATCTAGGTTGGTCCTTATTCCAAGGAGTAAGTGTCTTTTAATTTCATAGCTACAGTCACCCTCTGCAGTGATTTTGGAGCCCCCAAAAATAAAGTCTCTCGCTGTTTCCACTGTTTCCCCATCTATTTGCCATGAAGTGATGGGACCAGATGCCATGATCTTCATTTTCTGAATGTTGAGCTTGAAGTCAACTTTTCACTCTCCTCTTTGACTTTCATCAAGAGGCTCTTTAGTTATCCTTCACTTTCTACCATAAGGGTGGTGTTATCTGCATATCTTAGGTTATTGTTTTTTCTCTTGGCAGTCTTGATTCCAGCTTGTGCTTCATCCAGTCCACTGTTTCTCATGATGTACTCTACTTATAAGTTAAATAAGCAGGGTGACAATATACAGCCTTGATGTACTCCTTTCCCTATTTAGAATCAGTCTGTTGTTCCATGTCTAGTTCTAACTGTTGCTTCCTGACCTGCATACAGATTTCTCAAGAGGCAGGTCAGGTGGTCTAGTATTCCCATCTCTTTAAGAATTTTCCACAGTTCGTGGTGATCCACACAGTCAAAGATTTTGGCATAGTCAGTAAAGCAGAAATAAATGTTTTTCTGGAACTCTCTTGCTCTTTTGATAATCCAACGGATTTTGGCAATTTGAACTCTGGTTCCTGTGCCTTTTCTAAATCCAGCTTGAACATCTGGAAGTTCACAGTTCACGTACTGTTGAAGCCTGGCTTAGAGTATTTTGAGCATTACTTTACTAGTGTGTGAGATGAGTGCAATTGTGCGGTAGTTGGAGCATTCTTAGGCATTGCCTTTCTTTGGGATTAGAATGAAAACTGACCTTTTCCAGTCCTGTGGCCACTGCTGAGTTTTCCAAATTTGCTGGCATATGGAGTGCAGCATTTCACAGCCTCACCTTTTCGAATTTGAAATAGCTCAACTGGAATTCCATCACCTCCACTAGGTTTGTTTGTAGTGGTGCCTCCTAAGGCCCCCTTGACTTCGCAGTCCAGGATGTCTGGCTCTAGGTAACTGATCATACCATCATCATTATCTGGGTCATGAAGATCTTTTTTGTATAGTTCTTCTGTGTTTTCTTGCCACCTCTTCTAAATATTTTCTCCTTCTGTTAGGTCCATATCATTTCTGTCCTTTATTGAGCCCATCTTTGCATGAAATGTTCCCCTGGTATTGCTAATTTTCTTGAAGAGATCTTGAAATGGATTAAAGACTTAAATGTAAAACTTGAAACCATGAAGCTCTTACAAGAAAATATAGCAGAAAAACTCCTTGAAAATATTTTTTTGGAAATCACACCTAAAGCACAAACAGCAACATCAAAAACAAACAGGTGAACTATATCAAACTAAAAAGCTTCCACACAGCAAAATGAACCATCAACAAAATGAAAAGACCACCTATAGAAGGGAAAAAACATTTACAAATCATGTATCCAGAAAGAATGAAGGGATGGAGCCAAAGCAAAAACAATACCGAGTTGTGCATGTGACTGGTGATAGAAGCAAGATCCGATGCTGTAGAGAACAATATTGCATAGGAACCTGGAATGTCAGGTTCATGAATCAAGGCAAATTGGAAGTGGTCAGACAAGAGATGGCAAGGGTGAACATCAACATTCTAGGAATCAGCGAACTAAAATGGACTGGAATGGGTGAATTTAACTCAGATGACCATTATATCTACTACTGTGGGCAGGAATCCCTCAGAAGAAATGGAGTAGCCATCATGGTCAACAAAAGAGTCCGAAATGCAGTACTTGGATGCAGTCTCAAAAACGACAGAATGATCTCTGTTCGTTTCCAAGGCAAACCATTCAATATCACAGTTATCCAAGTCTATGCCCCAACCAGTAATGCTGAAGAAGCTGAAGTTGAACGGTTTTATGAAGACCTACAAGACCTTGTAGAACTAACACCCAAAAAAGATGTCCTTTTCATTATAGGGGACTGGAATGCTAAAGTAGGAAGTCAAGAAACACCTGGAGTAACAGGCAAATTTGGCCTTGGAAAATATCACAGTTTAAATATTAGTGGTATAAATTTCCCTCTCAGCACTGCTTTAGCTGTATTCCACAAATTCTGATAAACTCTATTTTTATTTCATTCCATTTTATGTATATTTTTTCTCTGAGACTTCACTTTTGGATCATTGATTGCTATCTATTTAGCATCTGTGAACTATGAATTATTCGTAGATTCTCTTCTCTATTACTGAATTCTAGTTTTACTCCAATATTGTCATAGAGCATACTTTATGAATTAAATCCTTACAAACATGTTGAGGTTTGTTTTACAACTCTGAGTATGGTCTATCTTGGTGTAGGTTACATGCATACTCAAAAAGAATGAATAGTCTGCAGTTGTAGAATGTACTATATATGTCAAATAGCTCTTAATAGTTGATAGAGTTGTTCAGTTCTTCTACATCTCTTCTAAATTTCTGTATTTAGTTCCATCAATTGTTGACAGTGAGGTGATGAAGTCCTCAACTATTACTGTGAATTTGTCTATTTCTCCTTTCAGTTCTGTCTGAGTTTATTTCATTGGGTTTGAAATTCTTTTATTTGGTGTATACACATTT
The DNA here is from genome assembly GCA_006410675.1 of Oreotragus oreotragus. Classification (NCBI taxonomy): domain Eukaryota; kingdom Metazoa; phylum Chordata; class Mammalia; order Artiodactyla; family Bovidae; genus Oreotragus; species Oreotragus oreotragus. The sequence goes on from SJYX01015894.1 coordinate 123,643, forward strand.
AGATTTGTTGTCAATTCGGTGGGTTACTTCTTTTATTATTATATGTCAGCTGTTTTCCCTAGTGATTTTTCTTAGCTCTTAAATCTACCTTTTCTAGTATTAAAATAGCCATTCTTACTTAAAAAAATTAACCTTAATATGATATATTTTTCCATTCTTTTACTTTCAATATACCCATTTCATTGTGTTTGAAGTGAATTTCTTATAGACAGTATACAGTTGTGTCGTATTTTTTGTTGTTGCTTAATCCACTTTGGCAATCTCTGTATTTTAATTGATATATTTTGGCTATTTACGTAATTATTGACACCTTCGGACTTACTTCTGCTATCTTAACATTTGTTTTCTGTTCATTGCCTCAGTTTCTCATTCCTTCATTTCGCTTTTCTGAAGAGTTACTTGAACTATTTTAGGATTTCATCTTCAGTTATTTATATTATATTTGAGCATATAGTTTTGCATATTTTAGAAAATGCCATATGTAGTACAAGTTATATATTCAGTATGTCTGTATAAATGTTTACCACTTCAAGTGAAATACTGAAATTGCTTTCTCCATTTTTAATATACAGTTGTCTCATTCTTTCCTCTATATACAATGAGCACCATGACAGATACTATTACGATTTTTGTTTCAACCAAATAAGATTCTAAAAACTTAAAGGAGATGACAGACTATTATACTCAGTCCTAATTTTTTTCCATTCCACTGTTCTTCCTTCTTTTCTGAAGTTCTAGGCCTTCTTCTGTCATCATTTCCTTTTTAGAGAGCTCCCTTTACTCTTTCTTTCACTTTCACTTTTCCTTTCATGCATTGGAGAAGGAAATGGCTACCCACTCCAGTGCTCTTGCCTGGAGAAACCCAGGGACGGGGGAGCCTGGTGGGCTGCCGTCTACGGGGTCGCACACAGTTGGACACGACTGAAGCGACTTAGCAGCAGCAGCAGCAGTTCTAGTGTGTTCGTGGGAAAGTAAGCTGGAAAACAGTACAGAGATTCCTCAGAAAACTAAAATTAAAATTACTATATGATTCACAATCCCTCTTCTGGCGGACAAAACTAATATTCAAAAAAATACACACACCTCTATGTTCATAGTAGCAATATTTGCAATAGCCAAGACATGGAAACAACCTAAATGTCCACTGACAGACAAATGGATAAAGAAAATGTGGTATATAAACACACAGAAGTCACTTGCATTTCTATATGCTAACAATGAAAAATCAGAAAGAGGCTTTAAGGAATCAATCCCATTCAACATGGCAACAAAAAGCATTAACTATCTAGGAATAAACTTACCTAAGGAGACAAAATAACTGTACAGAGAAAATTATTAGACACTAAAGAACGAAATCAAAGATGACATAAACAGAGAAATATTCCATGTTCCTGGGTAGGAAGAATCAATATTGTGAAAATGACTATACTACCAAATGCAATCTACAGATTCAATCTGATCCCTATCAAATTACCAATGGCATTTTTCACAGAACTAGAACAAAAAATTTCACAAATAATATGGAAACACAAAAGAGCCCATATAGCCAAAGCAGTCTTGAGAAAGAAGATTGGAGCTAGAGGAATGAAGCTTCCTGACTTCAGGTTATACTACAAAGCTACAGTCATCAAGACAGTATGATACTGGCACAAAAACAGAAATATAGACCAATGGAACAAGACAGAAAGCCCAGAAACAAAACCATGCACCTATGGGTACCTTATTTTTGACAAAGGAGGCAAGAATATACAATGGGGCAAAGACAGCCTCTTCAATAAATGGTTCTGGGAAAAATGGACAGCTACATGTAAAAGAATGAAATTAGAACACTTCCGAACACCATACACAAAGATAAACTCAAAATGGGTTAAAGACCTAAATGTAAGACCAGAAACTATAAAACTCTTAGAGGCAAACATAGAGCACTCAACATAAGTTAAAGCAAGATCCNTTTTTTTTTTTTTTTACTGTATCTAACTGAGAAAATGATGTTAACTAAATCTTTTGTAGTCATTTCACAATATATGTAAATCAAACCATCATTGTGGACTCCTAAAGCTTATTTAGTGGTCTGTGTCAGTTATTTCTCAATAAAACTAGAAAAAAATTTTTTTATTATCACAACTTGAAAGTTTTACTGCTATCTAACCAGAGGTCAGCAACCATTCCTAGAAAGAGCCAGAGAGTAAATATTTTAGCCTCTGTGGACCACACTATTTCTATTGTAACTACTCAGCCTTGCTATTGCAGAGCCAAAGCAGCCAGAGGCAATATGTAATCAGATGGGTGTGACTGTGTTCCAGTAAAACTTCATTTATAAAAACAGGTGACTGACTGGCCATGAGTAATGTCTAGGTAGTTTAGAAAGGACTTTGACTCAGACTAAAACCAAAATTATTGTTTTTGGTAGCTGATGTCCCCCAACTTTTGACTCATTTATTGTTAATCATCCCATTTAGTAAGATATGTCACTCAGTTATTTAGATTTATATTCCTCAAATAGCTTATCTTAAAGATTATGAAAGTATCATTGCTAAATCTGGTTCTTCTGTAGGTCCTTTTTGGGGATTGGGTAGGCTTCAGTTATACCTGTTTTTTCATACTAACAGTTGGTCCTACAATATAACAGAATTAAGGATTGTGATCATATATTATTAACTGTGCATTGACTATTCAGAATAGTTTTCAAAGGAAAATCTTTGACCTGAACAAGAGTGTTCTTTTGGCTCATCTCTAAGCAGAAGTGCTGTAGCCTTCTGTTCAAATACGTAATCTTGTTGGTATCCTTAATTTTCTCAAGAGACTGTCACTTTACCCTCAGCTCAAATTGCAGTTAAAATATATGGTTTGCTTTTAATGGGCAATATGGATTACACTTGTCATTTCAAACACACTGTCTCCCAGTATCTTTTAGAAACTTAGTTGAAATACTGAATACAGTTGCTTGGAGGATGTGCATGTTGTTTCTCTAAATGCTCAAAAGTGGGTAATCCAGATGAGCAAAAGCTGTCAGTTTATCTATACTAAATGTATTGGCTCTCTGTAGGATAGCCTTTACTAAATAGCTCTGTGTTTTATGATTCCTGCCATATCCACTAAGGAGTAAAAAGTAAGAAATAGCCCACTGAAACTCACTGATGTTTCTCTTGAAAGGATGGTGTGAAGAACATTGTTAATTGGTTTCATATTTTCTTCTTTAAGAAATCTTTGGAGAAATTTCAATATGATCGTGGTAATAATTCAGTTATAATTAATAATAATTATGCTTCCCTCATAATTTGTTTTTCTTAAATACACTATGATGTATCAAACTGATCGATTTTCTGTTTTACATTGACCATTAGAAAATGTAAAGGTAAATTTATGACCCACCTGTAGCAAGTTTCTAGAACTCTAAGGTGTGAATTTTCATAATAACCATCAGGCCTAGCCTGATATTCTACCTACATTTTGCCATTGTTTTTCCTTCCTTTCATATTACCTTATAGTTTTTTTCATCATCTTGTATTTAATATATACTTATAAGCCATTTAACTACTTAACCTTCTTTGAAACCAGGCCTAGTTTTAAGTAAGTTTAAAATCAATAAACACAAAGGACACCATCAAGAAAGTTTACAGATATCCCAGAAATGGGAGAAAATTTTTGTAACCCATAAATCTGATATAGGACTTCTATGTCGAATATGTAAAGAACTCTTAACAACTCAATGATTTTAAAAAAAAATACAGTCAAAAATTAGAGGAAAAAAAAAATGGACAAAGGATCTGAGTAGGCATTTCTCCAAGTAAGATATGCAAATGGTGGAAAAGCTAAAAAGTGGAACAACCCACAAGTCCACCAACTAATGAATGGATAAACAAAATGTGGTATATCCATACAATGGTATGAATATTCAGTTCAATCTCTCAGTCATGTCCAACTCTTTGCAACCCCATGAATCACAGCACGCCAGGCCTCCCTGTCCATCACCAACTCCTAGAGTTCACTCAAACTCAAGTCCATCGAGTCGATGATGCCATCCAGCCATCTCATCCTGGTTGTCCCCTTTTCCTCCTGCCCCCAATCCCTCCCAGCATCAGAGTCTTTTCCAATGAGTCAACTCTTCGCATGAGGTGGCCAAAGTACTGGAGTTTCAGCTTCAGCATCATTCCTTCCAAAGAACACCCAGGGCTGATCTCCTTTAGAATGGACTGGTTGGATCTCCTTGCAGTCCAAGGGACTCTCAAGAGTCTTCTCCAACACCACAGTTCAAAAGCATCAATTCTTCGGCATTCAGCCTTCTTCACAGTCCAACTCTCACATCCATACATGACCACAGGAAAAACCATAGCCTTGACTAGACGGACCTTTGTTGGCAAAGTAATGTCTCTGCTTTTCAATATGCCATCTAGATTGGTCATAACTTTTCTTCCAAGGAGTAAGTGTCTTTTAATTTCATGGCTGCAGTCACCATCTGCAGTGATTTTGGAGCCCAAAAAAATAAAGTCTGACACTGTTTCCACTGTTTCCCCATCTATTTCCCATGAAATGATGGGACCAGATGCGGTATGAATATTATTCAGCCATAAAAAGGAGTGAAACATTGATAGACGTTGCACACGGATGAACCTTGAAAACTTAATGCTAAGTTAAAGAAGTCAGTCACAAAAGATCATATATTACATGATTCCATGTACATGAAATGTCCAGAATGTGCAAGTCCATAGAGACAGAGTATATTGGCACTTTCCTAGGACTGGTGGTCGTGGTGGTTTAGTTGCTAAGTTGTGTCCAATTCTTGCAAGCGCCTGGCAGGAGTCCAGCTAGGCTCCTCTGTCCATGGGATTCTCCACGCAAGAATACTGGAGTGGGTTGCCATTTCCTTCTCCAGGGTGTCTTCCTGACCCAAGAATCGAACCCAGGTTTCCTGCATTGCAGGCGGATTCTTTACTGACTGAGCTATACAGAAAGCTCCTCTTCCTAGGACTGGGGAGGTTGAAAGGAAAGGGGGGTGATTGCTAATGGGTACTGGGTTTCATTGTGGACTGATGAAAATGTTCTAAAATTGATTGTAGTAATGGTTGCACAATGTGAATATACTGAAAACCCTTATATTGTACACTTTAAATATGTGAATTATGTCTCAGGAAATTGTTATTAAAAGTCCTAAAAATCAATAAATAAAATAATTTATAAGCAGTAGTAAAAGTAATCATGCAGATCAGATGTTTAGTTATACTGAGGTTACACAAGAGGTATTTGTGTCTTTATAATGCATATTATTAACATTTATTTTCTTTTAACTCATATTGAAATATGACTCCCAGTGTTAAGTGAAACAATAGTCATTTACCAGTAATAATATATATTGATATATGTTATTATATGTTGCCTATGAATATAACCAGAGCATTAACAGTCTCAATTTAAAAAATGAAATTCTTAGGAGGTTACAATGGCCATATATACTTTCAGAACTTTATAGTAAATTTTTTAATCTCTATAAATGATTAGATAGTAACAGCCTAGTTGATTAATGAGATGAAATATATTCAGTATTGAGTTCAAAGAGCGAGAGCCTTTGAAAGACTAAAGAGAGTGAAAATAGCTGCCCTTTTCCACTCCTAGTGATAATTCTTTGACATTTGTTTCAGCTCCCGTTATTTTCACTGGAAAATGAACCTGTGTGTAATTTTGTTGATCCTGGTTTTCATGGTGCCTTTTTACATTGGCTATTTTATTGTGAGCAACATCCAACTACGTGAGTATTTTACCCTCATATCAGCACATGATTAAGATGAGTGTTCTTAGGGATTGAGGCTGCAGAGAGCTTCATTTCTATATTACTTTCAGTAGCTACTGTTATTTGGGGGCACCTCATGCACAGCATCTTTAAAAGGTTAGCACAAAATAAATATTAAATCAATGATTACGTTATTTGTCCTGCCACAACTTTATTTCTCTTTCTACTGGAATGTCTTTCATTTTTGCAATTCAGGGTACTATTTGTACTTTTTGATTTGTACTGGGGATTGTTATTAGTACTTTACCAGAAAATGACTTTTTCCCCCTCTTCAACTGTCATTTTAAAAGACTTCTTCATTCTTAAAAAAAAGACTCCCCTAATTCAACTAGATTTCTCTTATAATGGTAAGAAGTTTAGAAAACAGTTCCTAAAACTTATGTTGTTCCACCATTCATTTACCAAGTGAGCAAGGCAGCCAAATATTAATTAGGATGATCCCATAAACTTAACTAAAGAAAACTGTTTTATATATACTTATTTCACCTTGTCTCCTCTTTCTTAGTACATAAACAGCGACTGCTTTTTTCCTGTCTCTTATGGTTGACCTTTATGTATTTCTTCTGGAAACTAGGAGATCCATTTCCCATTCTCAGCCCCAAACATGGTGAGTGTATGTGGTGGGGAGAGGAAAAGGGTTGTTTATCACTTTCTCCTTTGAAAAAAATCAGTTTTTATAAACTACTTATTATGGGAAACATAGCAAATTATTTCTCTAAAAAAATGTCTGGTTTTGAACTGAATTTTTCTTTCATCCTAGGAGGTATCAGATGCTGGTTTGGGAACAGACTCCTGTCATTTTAGAGCAGGAGTTTTGACTTTAGGTTAGTGAATGAACTTTAAGGGAATAATGGATTGAGAAAGGTATCCTTACCTTTAGCCACCTCGTATTTTATGCAGAATGATGGGAATGTATATGTATATTTGGAAGTGAAGTATCCATAAGCTCTTATGAGATTCCCAAAGTGGTCTGTGACCCAGAAGGTCAGTGCTCAAGTCATAATGAAGATCATCTCTAGAGAGTGTATGTATTCTGGGAAAGAGCAATGACATAAAACTCTATTAGTGGATGAAAAGCTTTTTAGGAGTTAATGTCTCTCCACACAAAAAATTTCATTTTAAATACAACAACCGGTCGTGGACAGAGCCCTGCTTTCTATGCTCATCAGTGGGCAAAATCCCTCAACAAGCAAGTTCTTCTAGAACTACTTCAGAAATAAATACTCCTCCAAAATATATATATATATGTTAGATTAGAGCACCTACTTGTAATGGATCTACTGGGACTTTCATATACTGAAGCTTTTTTTTTTTAATACACATCTTTTCATTTTACTGTCGTGCTGTACCTATTGGAGAAGGCAATGGCAACCCACTCCAGTACTCTTGCCTGGAAAATCCTAGGGATGGAGGAGCCTGGTGGGCTGCAGTCCATGGGGTCATTAAGAGTCGGACACGACTGAGTGACTTCACTTTCACTTTTCACTTTCATGCATTGGAGAAGGAAATGGCAACCCACTCCAGTGTTCTTGCCTGGAGAATCCCAGGGACAGGGGAGCCTGATGGGCTGCCGTCTATGGGGTCGCACAGAGTCAGACACGATTGAAGCGACTTAGCAGCAGCAGCAGCTGTACCTATCAAGGTTCTTAAAGCAGAAAACAGATTCTACTCTGTTTAAAGCAGGAAGTGGTTTATTACAGTGTATTGGGAGTTTTCAGAAATTCTGGTAAAGCAGGGTATCAAACTTGAGTGTTACATAGTAAAGAGAAACACCCAACCACATAGTACTCAATTAGGAGGAAAAAGAAAACCATAGAAGTTGTCACCTGCCACTTAGGACCTATGATCGGGGACCAGACAATAGAAATGGCTCCAGCTGCTCCAGTTCCCAAATGCTGTCATCATTCCCACATTATTCACGTCTGTGTTTGAGGTCTTACATGGGCAAGTGAATATGAGGCAACCCAGGTGACATTCAGAATCTTAGCTTTAAGGAAATCTGGGAAAGAGCTTTTGGCTTTCTAGATTCTATAGGAAAAGAAGCCATGCTAGAAAGGCACTGAAATGAGTGGTGCCTAAGCCAGTATCCTGAATCTGCCATACCTCCCAGATGCCCTTTCATGTCTAGTCATTGCCTAGAGCAGGGATCTGGAGGAGAGAGGTTTTAAGACTCTTCTCCAGGAGTGTCAGAGGAAATGTGCAGTTTTTAAAAGCATGTGCAATGTCATACGTAACTGTGTTTTTTTTTTTAAATAAAAATAGTCATTTTGAAATTTCATGTAACATCAAAAAGTCTGCAAAAGTTAAGAAACACCAGCATACCAAAATCCTTCATATTCTTATCATGTCATACAAGACTTCCCGCATCCTGACTGTTCTCTTTCTCTATCTGTCCTCCAGTCCTGCCAAATTACTTAAAGTTTCTAGAACTGTTCTATCAGCCTGGATAGTCCTTCACCTCTCTGTTCTGCCTGGAAGATACCTATTTATTCTTTCAGTATTCAACTCTTGTCAGTTCCTCTAAGAAGACTTTCCTGGCCGTCATTAGGAGATGTCAGTTTCTCCTGCCTCAGTGCACTTACATCACCTTTAAAACGTGTGATTACCTGTTTCCTTATCCAACTTCCTCACTAACCTGTGAGCTTCCTGAGGTCAGAGACTACATCTTGTTTATCATTATATCCTTAGTGCCTGTCGTGGAGCCCAGCACATAATAAGTGTTTAATACATATCTATTGAATTAGTGAATGAAAAGAAAGTTGGTTCTCCAAGCTGGTAGATGAGTTCAAGAATCTAACACTCTGGGTAGGAACTTAAGATTTGCTAATGTGATCAGCATGCCCATGTCATTGTATGGAAAAATTTGGAGTAGAGAGGCCCTGATGATATACTTCTCATATAAACTGTTTCAAATGAATGCCCAGAGAGAGATTTGTCTGTGATACTAGAAATGAGGGACACTAGTGGTAAGAGGTGGGGAAGGCAATGGCACCCCACCCCAGTACTCTTGCCTGGAAAATCCAACGGATGGAGTAGCCTGGTGGGCTGCAGTCCATGGGGTCGCTAACAGTCGGACAGACTGAGCGACTTCACTTCCACTTTTCTCTTTCATGCATTGGAGAGGGAAATGGCAACCCACTCCAGTATTCTTGCCTGGAGAATCCCAGGGATGGGGGAGCCTGGTGGGCTGCCGTCTATGGGGTCACACAGAGTCGGACACGACTGAAGTGACTTAGCAGCAGCAGCAGCAGTGGTAAGAGGACCCCAGGGCTGCTAACAGTGATAGTGCAAGCTCACGTGTAGTTCAAAGGTGTGACAGATACCTTTTTCCAACCTTCTGGAGAGCAGTCAACTCACGTGACCAGTGCAGCCAAACAGTGCCTGAGAGGAGATCAAGACTATCACATTTATTGTAACTTCGTCCATCCCTTTTTAAAATTCTGTGGGGATATCCTGAAGAATACACCCAGAAGAAGAGCTAAGGAATAGATTCAGCGTTAGTCTTTCCTTTGTGCTCCAGTAAATAAGCATTTTGGTTTTATTTCGGAATGTTCAAGTATCTAATTAATTTGACCCTGTAAGAGAAATAAGGAGGAAGAAAAGTTTAGGCAAAGCTGAGAAGCAGCGAGGCTTACACTGCCTTTTTAGAGCTTTCCCCAGACTGGCCCAAAAACTAGTGTGGTTTGTTGCTATGGAGACCATGGAAAAACCTATAAGATGCGATCTTTACTTATGTGAAAAAATGTCTGTAGAAGTATTCCCTAGGAAGGTTGGAAGACATTCCATGGTAGGAAAGAGTAAGAGAAACTAAGAAGTCATATGGAGCTAGAAGGAATCTGTGTGAGCAAATAGCAGCAAATCACTTAATCCATCTGACTTTCCATTTATGAACTAGAAAGTAAGAATTATAATGGTTAACCTTTACTTCATAGAAATACTGAGATTAAGTAGATAGTATTAAAAGTACTTTAAGCCAGAAAAAGATGCTTAATAAAGGAACAGTACCTTAAAGAGAATAAAAGAGAGAGCACATTTTTCCAGTTTTTTATATAACCTATATTAATCCCTTAGTTGTTTTTTTTTTAATGTAACTTGGTGATAATTATGTATCACAGTGAACAAAAATTTGTTGAACACCTTTCATGTGCCAGGGAGTAAGTAAAGATCAATAAGACATGATTCCTTCCTGTAAAAAGGATATAAATTCAAGAGATATGTGAAGAGTACCTTCAACAGAATTTGGATTTATTCATTCACTTAACATTTTACAAATATTTGTTGAGCACCTAGTTTATATTAACTGCTAGAGATAAAACCAGGAACAAAAACTATCATAGAAAATAATGCAAATAAGGATATCAAACTGATTGCAAGCCCTTAGCATCAACCTTTCTGAGGATGTGATTTTCAAGCTGAGATTTAAAGGACAAAACCAAAGGTGTATTCAGCAGGAAGTCACAAGAGACATCATGGAAAGCCCTGAAGTGGATTCAAAACCGAGTAAGAGACCGAATAGAAACTAATGGTATAGATTTTTTTAATTGGGTGACCAGATAGTTGATGATGTCATTTGCTAAGAAAAGTAATACAGAAAAAGGAAGATAATTTTAGCTTAGGATATGTAGAACTTGTGTTGCCTGTGCACATCTAAGTGATATTCAGTAGATAATTAGATACACAAATCAGGAACTTAAAAGTCCAGATTTATCTGTCCTCTTGGAGATAATTCCAGGAATCTAAAAAATTAGATATCATCAGCTAAATGGTACTAGGTCAAACCGGGGAAACAAGCAAGATGACCCAAGGAAAATGTATAGACTGAAATGAAAGAGGGAATTCTGGTCCATGGAAACCAAAAACAGACCAAGAAAAAGCAAGTAGAGAAAGAAAACAGAAACGGTAGCATAAAAGCCAAGAAAGGAAAATAATGTAAAATAGGAACAATTCAATGTCATAAATGATCAAATAAAACAAGGATTGGAAAATGCTGAATTTTGCAATCAGAAGAAAATCCTGACCATATTATGATAATGCCTAAGAGTCCAGGCTCTAGAGCTAGGCTGTTTAGGTTTAAATCCTGACTCTGCCACTTATTAGCTATGTTAGCTTGACTAAATTACTTAACTACTCTATTCCTCCATTTCATCATCTGTAAAATGAGATCTTCAGTAATATCCACCTGAGTTGTTATGAGAATTAAGTGAATTAATACAAGTAGAATACTTAAAACAGTACGTAGTATATAATAGGTGCTTGGTGAGTATTACCTATTATATTGCCATTGTGATTTTTAGTGAAAGCACTTTCATTCAGTGTAGAACAGTGGGATGAAAGCTGAATTGCAGCCAGTTGAAGAATAAATGGACGTGAAAGAAGCTCCTCCATTTAAGGGGTAAATAGAAAGGGTTGGTAACTAGATGTACACTCAAGGCCAAGGATAGACTTTTTCTTAGGAAAGAAACTTGAAACTGAAAGGAAAAAATCAGCAAAGAAGGAAAGATTGAAGATAAAAGGGAGAGAGAGAGAGAGTGGACAGATGGTAGAACAAATTTTAGAGAAGGTAGAAGGGGCATTAGATCAAAAGCACAGGAAGAGAAGCCTTAGCTGTGGACACCATCTTGTTCTGAAGAGGGCAAGTTAGAAGGATGACTGCAGATGTAAATGTTTGAAGGTAGTTAATGTCTAATAACTTCTTCCTTACATGATAAGCACATTAGCTAAAAAGAACAAAGATTGGAAAAATGGGTTAAAGTATATCTGCTAAGGGATAGAGGGAGAGATGGCTGACCAAGGGCAAGAAAAGGATTCCTTAGTAGCAAATGATTTCTGTTAAGACTGAAGACCATACACGTATAATGGCATCAGTGTCAGCATGCATTCTATTAGTTTTGCACAGCTCAGGCATGAGCACTGGGAAGGCAGAGTTGATCTAGGGTTAGGAGTTTGGAGGCTTGATGCTTTAGGAGGAGAGTAGGGGCTGAGGGTCCTGACAAGAGAAATTAAACAAGCTTGGAGTCCAGGTTCAGCAAAGAAGGAATTGGAAGGCTGGGGATGCAAAAGACTAGAAACCGGAGGTCACAGTGAGCTCTAAAATAGGGTAGTGAAAATACAGGCACAAAAGGACTTAAATATTGGAAGTACAGCTTCAGAGCCCATAGAATTCCTGAATGGTCCCTCTGATGTTAGGCCCCAGGAGTGGATGGCTGAAGTCGACTCTATCCTAGAAATAGGAAGTGAGACCAAATTTAAACTAGTTTTTTCCTGTGACACCAGACTTCCTGAGTTAGTCTTAGCGTTGCTTTCTTTTACTTATTACAAATACATCAAAAATAGCATTTATTTTAACTACCATGCTGATTTTCAGCATTCTCAAAGAACAGGAAACGATAACTGGAATAAAATTGAGTATCTAAAACGCACATACTTACTCATTGTATAAATTCAACCCATTTATTAGATGCATTATGTGCTTATTGGTGGCAGAAATGAATAAGACATAGCTAAAGAACTGATGACATTAGGGGAAAATATGTAGACTGAAGGTAACTATAGTGGAAAGTATTGTCTCCTATTTATACTTTTCCAGTAGATTTGCTTTCCTAAAAGTACTACTTTGTTAAGAGTTCACGTTACCTTGAGTAAATAGTCAGCAAATGTTATTTATTGTTATTTTGCCATTACCCAAGAATAGAGATGATTCTGGAAGCATTTGGGATAAGAAGAAAATCAATAGACTTTTATATTTATTAGAGAAAAATCCACATATTAATAATTAATTTAGCTTATGTAAGTTAGCTAAAAGTAGTAGTTGTTGTTTTCAGTGATGTTTCCTTTTGCTGTGGGATGAAAGCCCGTTTATCTGTGTCACCTGGCATTAAAGTGCTTTCATATTTTTAGGGATCTTATCCATAGAACAACTCATCAGCCGGGTGGGCGTGATTGGGGTGACTCTCATGGCTCTTCTTTCTGGATTTGGTGCTGTCAACTGTCCGTATACTTACATGTCCTACTTCCTCAGGTAATGAGAATTTTGTTTTTCTTTTCTTGTCATTACTTCTTAAATACCTATGTAACATCATGCCCCCATCATTAATACTTAAATATTAGATCTATGATACTGCCTTTTTATTCTTCTCTTTTCTTTTGGATATTGGCCTAGGAATCTTTCTAAATAAGTCTTATTACTTATATATTGCTTGCCCTTGTTATTTATCCTACATTTATTTTTTAAATGGCAATTTCAATCTGACCTTCTTCAACCCCTTTCACTCCCACTTTTTAAAGCACATTTCTAGTGGACAGCAATGTGAGCCAGTCCCAACTTCAGCAAATTGGTTCCTCCCAAAAGTAAAACAGTAGATGACAATGCCAAGTTAAAAGTGTAGATACACATATATCCTAAATGTCACTGGATCAAGTCTAAGGAAATCTATAAAATAGCTAGTTACCTTCTGCTCCCCTGAGGCCCTAGGAGTATGGGCTATTAAAAAGTGATGATAAAAGCATTTTTTTGCTTATTATACTTATTTTAATATTCCCCAGGAAAAGTACAGTTCCTTAAATTACTGGGTAATGATTGAGGTTCCTGTGTTTCTCCAGCTGCCCTGTATTATGCCCAAAGATGGAACCCCAAACTCTGCTAACAGCTTATTCTTATTATAGGAATGTGACTGACACAGATATTCTAGCCCTGGAACGGCGACTGCTCCAAACTATGGATATGATCATAAGCAAAAAAAAAAGGTAAGCTATCTGCACATTAAAAACTTGTGCTGTTCACATTTCTCAACAAGGAAATTTGACATGACTGGTGGTAACAGGGAATTTCATCTCGTTTATTTTTAAGTTAGGGAACCACCAGAGACTTTAGTGTCTCATCTTGTGTGAAGGAAAATTTTCAAATCAACCTTACTTCCTAACTTCAAATATAAATTCTCTTAGATAAGTTTTAGAATATCTTTTATATTTGAAGGTATTCTACATTGAGTGTTTAACAGTCTATTGTCCTACATTTTTATAAACTTTTTCATACTTTGTTTCAACCTCCTTTTCTCCAACTACTTTATAAAATCCTTCGTTGTTTTTATTATTTAAAAACTACTTTTAAAATGTTTGTTTTCAAAGTGACATTTCTAGAAATTTGTGTCTCAGTGGGTAAAAGCACAGACGCTAGATTCAGACTATCTGGATCTGAGTCTTTGGCCTACAACTCAGTGTGATTTTAAGATAGTTGCTTTATTTCCTTATGTCTTGATTTACTTATCTATAAAATGGAAATAATAATAATGAGTTGACTGACATGCAGACTTCTTAGAGTAGTGAACTATAAATAGCTAAGGGAAACTATTAATAATCTAGACAGGACAATCATTTGATTTTAATATTTTGCCTT
>SJYX01015894.1:144107-223208 GCA_006410675.1 Oreotragus oreotragus
TGACCACGGGGGGGGGGGCGGGGGAAGGTGACTTTAAATTTATTTAAACGTTTATTTCACGTCTCCTATTTCCAGACAGAGTGCTAAACTGATGAGCAGAAGATAGCCTCTCTCCCCAAGGAACTTACTGCCTAATCATGGGGGAGCCAGACATGTAACTGAACCATGGTATTCAGTGGCCTGAACTGTGCCAACAGCAGCCACTACTGAGGAGGGAGCTGAAGGGCACTTGCTGATTTGGGTAGTAGAGGGAAAAATCACAGAGAGGAGGGAGGATTTGGATTAAAACCAATTAAACTTCTGTTTTAGAAAGGGCCATCTTTACTATTTTTATTACTTAAAAATTCATAAAAGCCAAACTTTAGGTTTAAGCTATCTTAGCAACACTAAGCCAAGTCAATAAAGTATCAGGGTTATTTAACCTCGCTGAGTCCTTTCCTAAGTGGAGAGAATAATCACACAGCCTCACTGAGTTCTTGGAAGGTGGCATACAGTAATGGAAAGAGCAGACCTTGGAGTAAGGCAGCTCTGACTTTGCTTCCACGCCTATTAGCTGTGTGACTTTGAGCAAGATATTTGACTCTCTGAGCTTTACTTTCCTTATCTGCAAAATGGATAAGGACACCTATCTCATGGGATTGTTGTGAATGATAGAAGATAAGATCTGTAAAGAACTGAAGAAGGTAATGTCTATAAATCCCAGCCTGTATTAGAACTCAGTAAACATTCCTAGCATCGTATTTATTCAAGATAATTCAAGAGAAAACTTTGCTGTATATTTTAGGTGTTTTTCTTACTATGTAACCTTTTGAGATTTCAAAAATGACATTTGACTTAAGCTAACTAGATAAAGCAAAAATAAACAGAACCACCTACCCGAGCCACTTTCAAGCTAGTGTAAAACTGTGGTAGGTGTTTGGTTGTGGTGCTCTTAATGGTAAAGCTTTTATACACCTGTGTCTGAGATTGGAAAAATAGTTCTGAAATAGTACTGCTGGCTATGAAGCAGGAAATTGAAAATATGGGCAGTTCCTAGGACCCGCTATAGAAGAAACCAAAAGCATGTGCTTTCTTCATTGCTATTCCTTGAAACTTGTGTGTGATTTAAACCTTGATGCCCATTTTGTGCCAGATCTTACTCTTATTCAACAGGAAGTGGATGCTTTGGAAGAACTAAGCAGGCAACTTTTTCTGGAAACAGCTGATCTATATGCTACCAAGGTACAGAGAAAGGAAACTAAGTGTGGTTTTTACCAATGTGATTGAAGAGAGAGCAAGACTAAATAAGCTTTATAGCATCCTCTATGGCCAAGCCATGTAAGAGGCACCTCAGTAGCTTCAGTATCAGTCACGAAGCATTGATACTGGATTCTTTGTGACATTGCTCCTACCAGTAGCAAAACCCTTAATGGAACACTCTCAAAAATGGAAATTATTGGAATAGTCAGAAGAAGCCTTTAATCATCTAGAAAGGTTGCACACATCACTTCCTACTGATGGCCAAGATCAAGAGGGTGGTTCCTATGGTAGCTCCTGTGATTGTTTTTTATTCTCTTGCAAGTTAGTAATATTGTAAGAGCAGTAAGAGATCCATCCGCCATGGTCTATTGTTACTCTTTATTCCCTAAGTCATGTCTGACTCTTTTGTGATCCCATAGACTATAGGCCACCAGGCTCCTCTGTCCATGGGATCTCCCAGGCAAGAACACTGGACTGGATTACCATTTCCTTCTCCAGGGTATCTTCCTGACCCAGAGATCGAACCCGAGTCTCTTGCACTGGCAGGTGGATTCTGTACCACTGGGCCACTAGGGAAGCCCTTGCTGTGGTCCAGCTCTATTTTAAAGGAGCCAGATTAAGAAGGAACTTAACTACAAAAAGAAACTTTCCTATGTACACCTAAAATGCAATATAATATAAACAGGCAAAATCTATTATTTAAGGTTGTTCAAACTATTTTAATCCTGTTTGAGGATCACTTCACAGGAATAGCTGCATAGGATAGAGATAAACATAGGCTTTGGAGACAGATAGACCTGAGCCTAACTTCCCTTACTCACTAGCTGTGTGTCATTAAGCAAGTTATTTAACCTTTGTAAGCCTTCATTTTCTCATCTGTAAAATTAAAAAGGACATACCTCATAAGAGTTGTTATGAAGATTAAAGTAGATACTGCATGTAAGGTGTTTATCCTAATTTTTGGTTTAAAGTAATCGATAAAATTTCCCACTACTACTATTATTGTTATTTTAATATCATTATTGTGTGTGGTTTTAATCCTTAGCCTGAATAGTGATTCACAGAGGCAGAAATATCTTTGTAGAATGTAAATATACATTTTGCTAAGATTAACTGTGTTTTGTGTTTGTTCTCCCTCAGGAGAGAATAGAATACTCCAAAACTTTCAAAGGGAAATACTTTAATTTTCTGGGTTACTTCTTCTCTATTTACTGTGTTTGGAAAATTTTCATGGTAAGTATATTTTTTAAATTGTCATGGTTTAGATAATTTGCTCTAGTAATGACAGAGAGAAAATTGGGTTTGGTTGAGGCCGTGAACTAAGTTCCAAATCCAGCTGCATCAACAGAGCATGTCATCTTTCACATATCTGAGCCTCTTTCCCCTCTTCTTTTTGGGTCACCTAGAAAAGGGAGGTTGCAGTTTTCTTCTGTCAGAAATCATTAGTAAGTTCTTAGGTTGTGAAATATATAAAGTGACTGTAGAAGTTTCGTGTTTTATACCCTACTCTTCATATTACTCATGAGTACATGACTGTATGTAACATGACTCCAGCCTTCAGCTCAGAATAGAAACCACCTGTCCTTTTTAATAATCTGTATATACCCAAAAAAGTAAATTTAAGACATATTCCTACAGATAAATTCATCTTCTGTGCTTCCAGCTTTTACTCTTTTGTGGCTTGCCCTCCCGCTCTATTCTTTATGTGCATTTTATGCACTGCTTTATTTGTCTTTACTTGTGACCCATCTGCAGGTATTAATGGATTTCAGTGTGATTATAAAAAAGGCTGATTTGACTTTCTGGTTTGATGACTTTCCCACTGAGGCCATGCTTGCACAAAGAGAAGCTTTGTCAGCATGTTAGTTAATTTTGATCAGTGTAGATGAATGGAGGATTCTAGATTTAACAGATCTCAATGTTATAAAAAAAATTGATGGTAATAGCCATGCAGATGACATTTTTAAATCTTGACTTTTTCAGTGGGAGAGCATAAATGAAGATAGTGTGTTTAGTTATCAAGTATTCATATTATTAAGCTACTAAAGGTTTTCCCTGAGATGTAGCCTTTAGGAGAGTATAACATTTTTTAACAGCTTTATTGAGATATGATTGACATTCAGTAAATTGTACATATTTAACATATACAGTTTGGTAAGTTTTGATATATACATATACCTGTGCAACGGCCATCACCCAGTCAACATGGAGAACATATCCATCCATCACTTCCAGATGTTCCCTCAGGCCCCTTTGTCTCTCTATACTTTGTAGTGTTTCCACTGTATGGATGCACCACAGTTTGTTTTATCTGTTCACCTGTTGATCAATATTTGTTTGTTTCCCATTTGGGAATATTAGAAATAAAGTTGCTGTGAATATTTGTCTACAAGTCTATGTTTGGACATGTGTTCTCTTTTCTCTTGGGAGAAAGCATTTGCTTGTAGAATGGCTGATCATATGGCAGACATGTTTAACTTTTGAAGAAATGGCCAAACTTTTCCAAAGAGGTTGTACCATTTTACATTCCTACCTGCAGTATTTGAGAGTTTCAATTATTCCACATCCTTGCTGACACTGTGTAGTGTTAAATCTTAGATGTTTTAATAGATATGAGGTGGTACTAAATCATTTTAATTTGCATTTTCCAAACGCCTAATGATGTTGAACAACGTTTATGTGCTTTTTTGCCACCTGCGTATTCTCTCTGGTGATTTATCTATTCAGGTTTTTTGCCAGTTTTTTAATTGTGCTCAGTCGTTCAGTCATGTCTGACTCTTTGCAGAGCATGGACTATAGACCGTCAGGCTCCTCTGTCCATAGAATTTTCCAGGCAAGAATACTGGAGTGGGATGCCATTTCCTCCTCCAGGGGATCTTCCCAACCCAGGGATTGAACCTTCATCTCTCACATCTCCTGCTTTGGCCTGCGGATTCTTTACCATTGGGCCACCTGGGAAGCCCATTTTTTAAATAGGTTGATTGTTTTCTTTTTGTTGGGCTTGAGAGTTTTTCAATATATTCTGGTAACCTTTTATCAGATATGTGATTTTAAAATATTTTCTCCTGTCAGTGACTTGGCTTTTCATTCTGTTAGCAGTATCCTTCAAAAATCAAAACGTCTTAATTTTGATGGTATCCAATTTATCCTTTTTTTATTATAGATTATGCTTTTGTGTTGTATCTAAGAAATCTTTGTCTCACCTGGGGTCACAAAGATTTTTTTTCATATATTTTCTTAATATGAAAAATATAAAATAGAAATTTTATAGTTTTAGGTTTTATATTTAGGTCTTTGATCCATCTTAAGTTTAATTTCAAATATGATATTGGAGTATGAATCCAAGTTCACTTTTTTCACATAGATATCCAGGTGTTCTAGCACCCTTTGTTGAGAAGAGTATCCTTTCTCCATTGAGGCAATTTTGCAATTTTGTCAAAAACTGATTGACTGTTTCTATTCCCTTTTTTTCTATTGAGATTTATATGTATCTTACCACACTGTCTTGATCAATGTGTCTTCCAATCCATGAACATGGTACAACTCTTCATTTATTTAGATTTTCTTAGTTTTTCTCAGCAGTGTTTTATAGTTTTTGGTATACAGATCTTTCTCATCTTTCATCAGATTCATCTAAGTATTTAATTTTTAGATGGTATTATAAATGACAATGTTTTTATAATTTTCATTTTCAAGTGTTAATAGTATATAGATATACAATTGATTCTTATGTATTGATTTTGTATTCTGTTACCTTGCTAAACTCTCTTGTTGTTTTCCTATATAGACAATTCCATCCTATCTTCTCCTCCTCTTTAAGCCTTACTGCACTGACCAAATCCTTCAGTAACAGAATTAAGTAAAGCAGTCATCCTGATCTTGTTCCTGATCTTAGGGGGAAAGCATCCAGTCTTAAACCATTAAGTATGGTGTTAGCTGTTGGTTTTTCCTAGATGCCTTTATCAGATTGAGGAATTTTCTCTTATTTATAGTTTTTCAAGTGTTTTTAATCATGAAAGCATGTTTGATTTTGTCACTTCTGCATCTATGGAGATGATCATATGGTTTTTCTTTTTTAGTCTGCTAATACAGTAAAATTAATATTTGAACATTAAACTGACCTCACATTCCTGGAGTAAACCTTACTTGGCCAGGTGTATTATCCTTTTAATGTTTTGTTAGATTTAATTTATTAATGTTTTGTTGAAGAGTTTTTATATCTATATTTATGAAGAATGTCAGAGTGTAGTTTTCTTGTTAATGTCTTTGGTTTAGGTGTCTAACCTTAAAGAATTAAGTTGAGAAGTGTTTCTTTCTCTTCCAATTAGTAGAAGGTTTTGCATGGAATATTAACATATTAATAAATTAATGAATGTGATATAGAATTAAATTCTATAATTGAATGTTAATATAGAAATATATTAATAACTTTATTAAATGGAATCATGCGATGTGATCTTTTGTGGTTGGCTTCCTAACGTAATGTTTTCAAGGTTTATCTATATTGTAGCCTCTAACTATAAATACTTCATTCCTTTTTATGATCAAATACTGTTTATTCCATTATATGGCTATGCCACGTTAATCTAAGTTATCCACTCACTAGTTGATGAACGTTTAAGGTGTCTTACTGTGACAGTCTTGGCCACTGTAAGGAAAGCTGTTGCGCACTCATGTGTAAGCTTGTTCGGGGGCTGTGCTGGGTCTCCGTTGCTGTGCAGGCTTTTCTCTAGTTGCCGCGAGCAGGGGCTGCTCCGTTGTTGCAGTGCACAGTCTTCTGGTGGCGGTGGCTTCACTTGTTGCAGAGCACAGGCTCCAGGATGTGTGGGCTCAGTGGTTGCAGCACATGGACTTAGCTGCCCTGCGGCATTTGGGACCTTCCTGGACTAGGGATCAAAGCTATGTTTCCTGCATTGGCAGGTGGATTCTCTACCTCTAAGCCATCAGGGAAACCTCATGTATAAGTTTTTATGTGGACATGTGTTTCATTTCTCTTAGGTATATATCTGTAGGAGTAGAATTGCTGGGTTATATGCTTACTATATGTTGAACCTTCTAATAAACTGCCTAACTACCAAGCTGTTTTCCAAAGCATCTGCACCATTTATATTCCTGCCAGCAATGTGTGACGGTTGCAATTTCTCCACATCCTCTCCAACACTTATTATCTGTCTTTTTAATTATAGTCATTTTGTTGTTGTTCAGTCGCTGAGTCATTTCCAACTCTTTGCAACCCCATGGACTGCTTACAGCACTCCAGGATTCCCTGTCCTTCACTATCTCCAGTGTTGGCTCAAACTCATGTCCATTGAGTTGACGATGCCACGCAACCATCGTACCCTCTGTTACCCACTTCTCTTCCTGCCCTCAGCCTTTCCCAGCATAAGAGTCTTTTCCAATAAGTGAGCTCTTCACATCAGATGGCCAAAGTATTGGAACTTCAACTTCAGCATCATTATCCCAATAAATATTCAGGGTTTATTTCCTTTAGGATTAGATTGGTTTGATCTCCTTGCTGTCCAAGGGACTCTCAAGAGTCTTCTCCAACACCACAATTCAAAGCATCAAACAATATACAGCCTTGACATACTCCTTTCCCAATTTGGAACCAGTTTGTTGTTCCATGTCCAGTTCTAAGGGTTGCTTCTTGACCTACATACAGGTTTCTCCTTACAGGAGGCAAGTCAGGTGTCTGGTATTCCCATCTCTTGAAGAATTTTCCAGTTTCTTATGATCTATACAATCGAAGGTTTTAGCATGATCAATGAAGCAGAAGTCAATGTTTTTCTGGAATTCCCTTGCTTTTTCTATGACTCAATGGATGTTAGCAATTTGATCTCTGATTCTTCTGACTTTTCTAACCCCAGCTTGTACATCTGGAATTTCTTGGTTCATGTACTATTCATGAACTATGTTCATGAAACCTAGCTTGAAGGATTTTTAGCATTACCTTGCTAGCATATGAAATGAGTGCAACTGTGCAGTAGTTTGAGCATTCTTTGGCATTGCCTTTCTTATTTCTAACCCCAGCTTGTACATCTGGAATTTCTTGGTTCATGTACTATTCATGAACTATGTTCATGAAACCTAGCTTGAAGGATTTTTAGCATTACCTTGCTAGCATATGAAATGAGTGCAACTGTGCAGTAGTTTGAGCATTCTTTGGCATTGCCTTTCTTTGGGATTGTAATGAAACTGACCTTTTCCAGTCCTGTGGCGACTGCTGAGTTTTCCAAATTTGCTGGCATTTTGAATGCAGCACTTTAACAGCATTATCTTTTAGGATTTGAAATAACTCAGCTGGAATTCCATCACCTCCACTAGCTTTGTTTGTAGTGATGCTTCCTAAGGCCCACTTGACTTCGTACTCCAGGATGTCTGGCTCTAGGTGAGTGACCACACCATAGTGGTTATCCAGGTCATTAAGATCTTCCTTGTATAGTTCTTCTGTGTGTTCTTGCCACCTTTTCTTAATATCTTCTACTTCTGTTAGGTCCATGCCATTTCTGTTTTTTATCGTGCCCATCTTTGCATGAAATGTCCCTTTGGTGTCTCTGATTTTCTTGAAGAGATCTCTAGTATTTCCCATTCTATTGTTTTCCTGTTTCTTTGCATTGTTCACTTAAGAAGACTTTCTTATCTCTCCTTGCTATTCTTTGGAACTCTGCCTTCAATTGGGTATATCTTTCAATATTTTGGTGGATGTGATATCTCTCATTCTTTTTTTCCTGATAAATCTAGATAGAAGTTTATTGATTTTATTCAACTTTTCAAAGAACCAGCATCTGGGTTAATTGATTTTCTCTATTTTTTGGTTTCTACTTCATTGATTTCTGCTCTGATCTTTATTATTTTTCTTCTGCTGCTTTTTTGGGTGTCTTCTTTTTCTGATTTCTTAAAGAGGAAGCTAAGATCATTGACTTGAAACTTTATTTAAATATAGGCATTTTAATGCTACATATTTCTTACTAAGCACTATTTTATTTGTATCTCAGACATGTAACTTTTTTGATACATTTATATTTATTTTCATTCAGTTCAAAATACTTGCTGATTTCTTCTTTAACTCGTTTATTTAGAAGTACATTATAAAATATTGGGGCATCTTCTGAATATCTTTCTGTAAATACTTTCTAAGTTAATTTCATGTGGTCTGAGAACATATTTTGTATGATTTGAATCTTTTTAAGTCTCTTGAAGCTTGTTTTCTGGCCCAGAATATGGTCAACCATGGTTAATGTTCTTTGTACCCTTGAATGGAAAGTGTATTCTACTCTGGTTGGGTGGAATAACCTACAGGTCTCACTTAGGTCAAGTTGATTGATAATATCGTTAAGTTTTTCTATACTCTTACTGATTTTCTGATGCCTGATTATTGAGAGAGGGGTGTTGAAATTTCCACCTATTGTTGTGGATTTGCCTTTTTAAAATTATATCATTTATTTTTCTTCATGTATGTCATGTAGGGTCACCATGTACCCCTTGATGAAATGATTCTTTTATTATTATGAAATGACCCTTTTAGTCTCTGGCAACGTTATTTTGCTATGAAGTCTACTTTGTCTGATATTAATATAGACATTCCAGCTTTCTTTTGATTATCATTAGCATAATAAATCTTTTTCCATGCTTGTAGTTTTAACCTATTTGTATCTTTATATTTAAAGTGGGCTTCTTTTTATATCTAATCTAATGGTCTCTGCCATTTATTTGTCATATTTGGACCAGGAGTCAGCCATCCGCAGCCCCGAGGCCAAATCCAGCCACCACCTGCTTTTATTTAAAAAGTTTGATTGGAACACAGCCAAGTCCATTTATCTACACAGTCATATGACTGTGGCAGAGTTTGCCAACCTCTGGTTTAGACCATTTATATGTTTTTTAAACTTTTTTATTTTGTGTTGGAGTACAGCCAATTAACAAACAATGTTGTGATAATTTCAGGTGAACAGCAAAGGGACTCAGCCATACATAAACATATGTCCATTCTCTTCAAACTCACCTTCCATCCAGGCCACATAATACTGAGTTCCATGTGCTATACAGTAGTAAACCATTTATAGTCAATGTGTTATTGTTATGGTTGAGCAACCCTGTTGCTGAATGTTTTTATTTGTTTTGTGTTCTTTTTTCCTTTTGTCTTTCTTCTTTTGGATTAATCAATTATTTTTCATAATTCCATTTGATCTTTGTTGGCTCGTCAGCTATAATAACTCTCCTTGTTGTTTTAGTGATTAGAAAATAACCATAGGGAATGACCCTGGAATCACTTGATTCTCTTACCTTGTGTTTTACCAGAATGTTACCTTTCTGGATCCTAATAAATTGAGGTGTATATATCATAGCCTTATCCCCCTTTATACTCTACAGAAAAGAAAGATAGCATAGATAGGGACTTTTGTTTGCCAATGTATGAATAGCCAAAATAGATTTCTAGGCAGTGGCACCCCACCCCAGTATTCTTGCCTGGAAAATCCAATGGACGGAGTAGCCTGGTGGGCTGCAGTCCATGGGGTCGCTAACAGTCGGACAGACTGAGTGACTTCACTTTCACTTTTCTCTTTCATGCATTGGAGAAGGAAATGGCAACCCACTCCAGTATTCTTGCCTGGAGAATCCCAGGGATGGGGGAGCCTGGTGGGCTGCCGTCTATGGGGTCACACAGAGTCGGACACGACTGAAGTGACTTAGCAGCAGCATGTATGATTTAGATTGAAAGTAGAATTGCACTTTTAGGAATATCCACCTGTAAGAAACACTTGGTGATTCATTATTTTGAATCATTTTTTGAAATTGATTTTTGAGATCCTCTAATGTAAAGGTCTGTGTCTCTGTAGGCAACCATCAATATCGTTTTTGACCGAGTTGGGAAAACTGATCCAGTCACAAGAGGCATTGAAATCACTGTGAATTATCTGGGGATCCAATTTGATGTAAGAATTGTATCAAAATCTTTGTTTGTTATGTTTAGATTCTACCTCCTTACTCTAGGTTCTTGTTTTTGCTTTCATTCTTCTCCCTCTCCTGTGTTTTGGAATATTCACATGGCAGATTCGTAAAGGGCCTAAAACCATAACTAATGACTGGCAATTATTATTTTCATGGGTAGTGATCATTTCTACAGTTCCATCTCTTCTCAGTCACAGCTACCACTCTCCCGCTTCTCCCTACCAAATACTCAAATACTCTGTCTGTGATACTTGATGTTATCTTCAAACATATAACTCACCTTTGATTCCTCTGGTAGAAAATTAACTACTAATTAATTAGTGTTTTTGTGTTAGAACTAAAATGATTTCTGCTATAAAAAATTATCTGTATCAATTCATATGGACTTTGAGCTAAAAATGGTTAACTGTCACCTGTGCACAAATTTTTTTTTAATCTTCTTTCTACCTGTTTTATAATTGGGACAGTCTTGTCCCAATTTAAGTTTAATGTCTTTATTTGTAGAATAGTGTATTTTCCAGGTATGTATATGGCCAGTGATTCTAGCTGATTAGCACTTTGGTACTAAAACCAGTGTCACATTCTTAGTCCTTATGAGTGCCATTTAGTTGTTCTATGATCCTGGCCATAGTTTGTATGATAACCCTCAGCTGGACATGCCCCTGGTAGCTGGATAAAATGAAAATACATCAGAGCAAATTGAGCTCCAGTCCTTGAGAAACAAGGCACACATTTCTTAGATGATAAATCAACAGTATATCCTTTTTCATGTGAAGGAGCATGGTTTCTTTCCTTCATGTAGTATATAAATTATATGATACAGCATACTTCACTCATATTTAATATGTATTTTCCTTAAAAAATTTTTTTACTGGGGTGAATTGTTAGAAATGCCCTTCCTTGTTAGTGCTTTCTAGGGCTAGTTGCTGTGTATATATATGTGTTCCTTCTGTGACTCATCTACACATCACTCCACATTTCATAAATCTGAATAACATCTCTCAGATGTTGGCAGTACAGCTCCCCTCTGATGCTTTTCAGCCTTGAATCAAGCACAGGGTATCACAGCTGCCTCTCTCTCTGAAGCAATCCAAGAGAAGAAAAAGGTATCATCCTGTGATGCAAATAAAGGTCAACTACTTCCTAGACCGTAGCTGAGAATGTCTACATACTCTATTATTATTTAAGTTTTGGGTGATCAGAGAACTGTTAAATATTAAAATTTATAAATATTTTAAATTCACAAATATTAAAAATTATCAGGCTGCTGTTTAGTTTCCTTTTAATTCATGCTTTTTACTTGAAGCTATGTTATTGGCTTTGTGTTTCTTTTGATTTATTAGTATTATTTTCATCACTTCACTGCACTTGCTGTCTTCTGTCCTTAAGTTTTAGGTTTGCTAATTAAGATACCCACTGAAGTCTTCATATACATGTTTTTATTGCCACTTACTTGCTAATGAAGTTCCCTCTCACAGTCGCATAAGTGATAATAATGTATGTCATCTTAGCTTTCCCATCTCTCTGAACAGAGATTTAACAAATATTTTTTCTTCCTCTTGTCTTGACAGGTGAAGTTCTGGTCCCAACACATTTCCTTCATTCTGGTTGGAATAATCATAGTCACATCTATAAGAGGACTGCTGATCACTCTTACCAAGGTAGGTTGTATCATGGAGTTGAAAAGTAGTTAATTACATGTGGCACTGTGAGATAACTTTACCTAATTAAGATTTCTGCCTTCTGAGATCTTAAACAACAACTACAGATTTGTAAAAGACATGCCACAGAGTAAAAGAAAGAGTTAGACTAGCACATAAATTGATAATGTATTTACATCATACACCAGACAGATAAGTAGTTACCAAAGGTCACAGAATGAGATCACAGTATGTTTCATTCACTGTGTCACCAGCATCTGGAACAGAACCTGGCACATGGTAGACACTGAGCAGATAGTTGGAATGAGTAAATGAGGTAGTGTTTGAGGTGAGATGAATAACTGGGAGAGTTGCTTGTAAAGAAAATATGGAAGTAGGAGAAGCTGAATGTTGGGCAGTTTTCTGATCAGCATAGGAAGGTTTCATGGAACTGGAAGGTAAATTCTGGTAGAAGAGGTGGGATTTCAGAATCCGAGAGCTGTTGAAATGAAAGGAGTGAAGAGGTTGGGAGGGGGAAAGGGCTCTGCAAGCATTCAGCACAATTTTAGGAAGAGCTCAGGAGCCCAGAAACAACTACAGGGGCTTGGAGTGGCCTGGTATAATTTGCTTTAATGTTATATAATGATGCTAAAATCATATGTATCACATGATTTCTGTTAAGTGGGAATCTTTTCACGTTGTAATACTTAAAACCACCAACTTACCCATATCAGTTCAGTTCAGTCGCTAATTCCTGTCTGACTCTTTGCAACCCCATGGACTGCAGCACACCAGGTTTCCCTGTTTTTCACTATCTCCTGGAGTTTGCTCAGATTCATGTCCATTGAGTCGGTGATGTCATCCAATCATCTCACTCTCTGTCGCCCCCTTCTCCTGCCCTCAGTCTTCCCCAGCATCAGGGTCTTCTCTGATGAGTTGGCTCTTAGCATCCAGTGGCCAAAGTATTGGAGCTTCAGTTTCAACATCGGTCCTTCCAATGAATATTCAGGAATGATTTCCTTTAGGATCGATTGATTTGATCTTGCAGTCCAAGGGACTCTCAAGCATCTTCTCCAACACCACAGTTCAAAAGCATCCATTCTTCAGGGCTCAGCTTTCTTTATGGTCCAACTCTTACATCCCTACATGACTATGGAAAAACCATAGCTTTGACTAGAAGAACCTCTTTTGGCAAAATAATATCTCTGCTTTTTAATTTGCTGTCTAGTTTGGTCATAGCTTTTCTTCCTAGGAAGAAGCATCTTTTCATTTCATGGCTGCAGTCACTCTCTACAGTGACTTTGGATCTGTTTCACTGTTTCTCCATCTGTTTGCCATGAAGTGATGGGACTGGATGCCATGACCTTAGTTTTTTGAATGTTGAGTTTTAAGCCAGCTTTTTCACTCTCCTCCTTCACTTTCATCAAGAGACTCTTTAGTTCCTCTTCACTTTCTGCCATAAGGGGGGTGTCATCTACATATCTGAGGTTATTGATATTTCTCCCGGCAGTCTTGATTCCAGCTTATGCTTCATCCAACCTGGCATTTTGCTTGATGTACTCTGAATATAAGTTAAATAAGCAGGGTGACGGTATACAGCCTTGACATACTTCTTTCCCAATTTGGAACCAGTCTGTTTTTCCATGTCCGGTTCTAACTGCTGCTTCTTTGGTGTGATCCACACAGTCAAAGGCTTTGTTGTAATCAATAAATCAGATGTTTTTCTGGAACTCTCTTGCTTTTTCTATGATCTGACAGACGCTGGCAATTTGATCTCTGGTTCCTCTGTGTTTTCTAAATCCAGCTTGACCATCTGGAAATTAACAGTTCACATATTGTTGAAGTCTGGCTAGGAGACTTTTGAGCATTATTTTACTAGCGTGTGAGATGAATGCAATTGTGCAGTAGTTTGAGCATTCTTTGGCATTGCCTTTCTTTGGGATTGGAATGAAAACTGACCTTTTCCAGTCCTGTAGCCACTGCTGAGTTTTCCAAATTTGCTGGCATATTGAGTGCAGCACTTTAACAGCATCATCTTTTAGAATTTAAAATAGCTCAACTGGGATTCCATCACCTCCACTAGCTTTGTTCATGTGATGCTTCCTACAAAGCATGTTGTGATATTTTCCCATACTTACTCGTATGGGAAAACTATAAGTGGATCCTTCTGGGGCAGTCTGTTTAAATGTCTTATTTATAGACTTAATCTTATGAACGGTTCTATACAAGATGGTGGCATGGAAAAAACACTTTTATTTACATGCTGTTGCTGCTGCTGCGCCTGCTGCTGCTAAGTCGCTTTAGTCGTGTCTGACCCTGTGCGACCCCAGAGATGGCAGCCCACTAGGCTCCGCCATCCCTGGGATTCTCCAGGCAAGAACACTGGAGTGGGTTGCCATTTCCTTCTCCAGTATTTACATGCTACTTAATGTTTTTGACACAGGAATCTAGAAGTACTGAATAATCATCTTTCCTCCCTTTCTTGACAGTTCTTTTATGCCATCTCCAGCAGTAAGTCCTCCAATGTCATTGTCCTGCTATTAGCACAGATAATGGTAAGTTTAATGAACTAGCTTTATGTCTAGAGCCATAAAATACCAGAAATGTTTCATACTTTTAACTATTTCCTTTGTCTGTCACTGCATTCAAAGCCCCTTCTGGATTCATTTGACCTACAGGGCATGTACTTCGTCTCATCTGTGCTGCTGATCCGAATGAGCATGCCTCTGGAGTACCGCACCATCATCACTGAAGTCCTTGGAGAGCTGCAGTTCAACTTCTATCACCGTTGGTTTGATGTCATCTTCCTGGTCAGTGCTCTCTCCAGCATACTCTTCCTCTATCTGGCCCACAAACAGGCACCAGAGAAGCATATGGCACCTTGAACTCATGCCTATTACAGACTGCTACAAGCCAGTGGTGTCAGAATTTGGATATAAGAGGGAAAAACTGGAGGCGCCAGGGCCTAACGTTTTTAAAACAACAGTGCTGTAGTAGCATATTCTACCTGCAGCTATGCCTTTTTCCTCAGATGATACTGTAATCATGAGTAGCTTCAGCTTCTCATTTGTATGAGAGAGAGAAGTAACTCAAGCTAGCACTCAACCAAGAGTACCCTGTTTGGTTTGAGGCTGGTAGAGTATGCAAGGTGGTGGGGCTAAAAGGAGCCAAGAAGCTAAAGGGAGAAAATACACTGGAACTCTTGGGTAAGAGAAATGTAAGGTAGCTGGTTAAACACTTGAGATTCTGTTTAAATCAAGGATCCCATGGAGGAGGTTATGAGTTTCCCTTGAAATTGACTATCATTAAAGTCAGAGATCGTTAACACTTGGGCCTTACTGTCATTCTATCAGGGATAGCTTGGTATTAATGCTTGTGTGGTCTAAGTCAGCGTCCCAGCCCTCCTCTCTATCCCCTTCACCCTTCAAATAACCAAAAGTTCATCTATGCTGGGGAAGAAGTGGTATGCAACTGAAATAGAGTGTACCAAGAGAGACTTCAGAGTATGACATTTTTCTTGATTTCCCTTCAACTTAGTTCGATTCCTGGGTTGGGAAGATCCCCTGGAGAAGGGAAAGGCTACCCACTCCAGTATTCTGGCCTGGAGAATTCCACGGATTCCATAGGGTCACAAAGAGTCGGACAGACTGAGCAACTTTCACTTTCACTTTAATAGTATTATTTAAGAGTGAATTACTCTAAATTCAANGTTGGGAAGATCCCCTGGAGAAGGGAAAGGCTACCCACTCCAGTATTCTGGCCTGGAGAATTCCACGGATTCCATAGGGTCACAAAGAGTCGGACAGACTGAGCAACTTTCACTTTCACTTTAATAGTATTATTTAAGAGTGAATTACTCTAAATTCAAGTCACTGATGATATTTCATTTTTTCTTTTCATCTACCATTTGTGGAGTTGTGGGGTAAAACAATGAATAACTTAACTGGAATAGGTTACTTTCCTATCCTAGGGTTCAATGTCTTCATCTGTAATAGGAAGCTTTTGGAAAATTTGTGGGACACTCAGAAATTCAATTTAAGAAAATCTTGAATTTTATTACCAGGAAGTCTCTCTTTGTTACTGAGATCTTATTCTGAGTTTTGTTGTGTTGGGGGTTTCTAGAGGCAAAATGAAGTTTAAAACATAAAAAGTTTACCAGAAACAAAAGCACTATTAAGGTTCTATCAGCCAACAGGAAAAATTCAAGCATACTCAAAAGGCATTTTTAATGGCATCTATTTCAGCAACAACAACATTCTTACAAAAGCATAGTTTTAATAGGCTTATCTGCTCAGATACAGTAATTAGCAGTTCTCACATATACAGATTTATGAATCATCTTTGGTGCTCTGGGAACCTATCGAAGAAATAACATCAAACAGAGAAGAATAGTTAAGTTGAAGCTTGGAAGAGATCGCATGAAAAGCATCTGGCTTGTATACTAACTTTTCCTAAGTTGGCCATAAATAAGCTCTCTGCAGTAGCCACCCCTGAGACCGGTGACAGCAGAAGACAATCACATGTGATGAACTG
The DNA here is from genome assembly GCA_006410675.1 of Oreotragus oreotragus. NCBI lineage: Eukaryota > Metazoa > Chordata > Mammalia > Artiodactyla > Bovidae > Oreotragus > Oreotragus oreotragus. The sequence goes on from SJYX01015894.1 coordinate 160,469, forward strand.
GTTTCCAAGGAGTTCTTCTCGAACAAAGACAGTAAACGGATGTCAGCTCATTCCTTGGGAAAGGATTCTTGTTAAATACCCAGAAACAGCTGTCAGCCAAAGCCAGTGCTTATTCTCATCACATCTCTGTGTCTTCAGAATTGGAAGAAGAATGAGAGGCTGTACTGTGGGCCTGTGCAAAAGAAAACAGAGGATGTGTAAGTAGTAAAAGTGTGAACTTAAGGAGATGGATGGTCTGTTTTAGATTTGCACCTCTTGAGTCAGGAAGAAGAGTCACTCACTAGAAGCTTGATGACCAGAATTCTGCACGTGGCTTCATTTCCAGCTTGCTGTTCGACCCTGACACATTCCTTTTAATATCTATATATATATACATATTTCTTTTCTATAAACTAGCATAGTACTACAATTGACTTTCTATAGAGTTATTATAGAATTCTTTTAAAGACATCTAGCATACTTTCTTTGTGAAACAATTCAGGATACAAGGTCAATGGCAACATGTATGCTATGGTCTGCATGTTTGTATCTCCCCAAAGTGCAGAGGTTGAAATTCTGTTTCCCAAGGTGATGAGGAGGTGATTAGGTCAGGAGGGCAGAGCTCTCATGACTCAGATTAGGCCTTTATAAGTGGCCTCTCAGAACTCCTTAGTTCCTTCTGCCAGTGCCGTGATCTTGGGCTTCTGAACCTCCACAAATGTGAGAAATAAATGTTTGTTGTTTATAAGCCACCAAGTCTGTGGTATTTTGTTTAGCAGCCCAAACAGACTAAGACAGCTTGTATTCATTAAAAATGAGTATTTGCTTTTTAGATTACCAATCTGCAGAAATAATGTAATGAAAAAAATGTAAAACTTTTATTTAGAGTCTTGGCTTTGTCAAACATTTCCTTTATGAACTTGGAAAGTTTACTTTCAGACCTCAAGTTCATCTATGAAGAGAAATTGAGACTTGTCAAGGAATTTATATAAATGAAATACAAACAGAATAATGTTTATTCTTCCCCAGTAGTGAAACTTTAATACCTGCCAGTTATTTTAAAAAGAATATTGTCTCTAATCACCACCATTCATTCTCATGCTCATCATGAACCAGGAACTGTTCAAAGACTTAAAAGTCTTAATAGATCCTGATAACAATCTTACAAATTATCTTTGTTTTATAGGTGGGGAAACTGAGGCACAGAGAATAAATCCATTATTTTCTATTACTTGTTACCCAAGGCTGGCAAATTACCCAGCCTGTTACCCAAGAGTGATAAATGGCAACTCCAGAATTTGTATGTAAATAGTCTGATTCGGGTTCTTCTGGTGTTTTCATTATAATTTTGATAAGTTACTGTCAACTCCATGCTGTGAAAAATAAGTTTATTCTTAAACTACCTCCTCTCACCATGGTAACTGAATTTGCTAGTTCTCTTTACACTGTAATTTTCTAGTGTTTTAGGAAGCCTGTGGTAAACGTAGATACACGGTGCACTTGTTAAGGACGTTACCATACTCTGGTTAGTGAGATCACTAAAAGCAGTGTATCACCACTCACTCGTTCTCGTTCTTCTGCCGTATGTGAGTCTTGCTCTGATCCTTCCTGCCTTCCTTCATCGGGATCAGGGTCGTCATCCAGCGGATCAGCCATGGAGGAAACGATAGGGATTTTCTTAGCCTGAAAATAATCATAGGCCTTCTTTCCACAGACTAAGAGTGTGACAGTCTTGCCACTGCTCTGGATTCTGTCCACCACCTGCTCATAGGGCTCATCCAGCATGTTCACTCCATTCACCTCAATGATGACATCCTCGTCCTCCAGCCCAGCCAGGTCAGCAGGGCCGCCCTTCTGCACCTGTGAGCAGAGTTCTGCGTTATCACTTCCAGAGACCACAGAGTGTTAGGCTAGCAATTCTTCAGAGGAGAGGTGAGGGCTTTGAGAATTTATTCTCAGTCATGTTAAGAATACAGACATTTCTCCTTGAGGTACAGAAGTTTAAAATGGTGCCCTAATGCTTTCTGCTTATGAAAGCTACAATTTCATAAGTGCTACTCAAAAGAATAGTGTTCACAATGGTTGAATATCCTATTGTGTATCTTTCATACAATGCTTTCCAGGGTGAAGGCATTAGATTCCATAGGTCCCCCTTCTTCATTCCCAACTTGAGAGCTGCAGAGATAGTTTTCTGTCAGTCCCTGCAGGGTGGCATTATGCCAGACACACAGAAGCAAACAAGTATTACTCCCAGACAAGAGTTGTCAGTAGTGACTATCAACTACAGTCATGTCAACTCACTCTGTTTAATTTGAAATGTCTAAAGAGACACACAGATGTTTCAGAAACAAATGATGTGAACTTTGATGTACTCTTAGCTATCTTAAAGTGTATGAGACCAGTATTTACTTGAACCCAAGTGAGACATTCAGTGTAGGCTTTTGGTGTAATCTTTTTCCTGAGCCATTAATGAGTGGGAGAAACTGAGACTTTCCTCACTGTGGCTGTGTTCACTGGGCTGCTGCAAGCAGTTCACCATACCTCTTTGACGAATGAGCCTGGCTGACCCCGAACCGCATTTAAGTGAAAGCCATAGCCATCTTCACCTCTAGCCAGCCTGCAGAGTTTAGGCTTATGATCTCCTACTTCCTCTGTAGTTTCTGGGCTTGAGACCTCCAGAGGAGCAGGAATAGGAGCTGGAGCCTCCTTGACAGAACCATTAGGCAGCTCTTGGCTTTGATAGTAGAAGAATGGAGAAAAGCCAGCCTTTTGAAAATAAAGTGGAAAAAACATTAATGATAAGTATGAGAATTTACACTTTATTAAATGTGCTGGTTTAATTTATAAGGTATCCTCTATGTTCCACTCCTCTTCCAGATGCATCTGGTTGTGGGCTGTGAAATATCTCTACTGCCCCAAACAGAAAAGGTATAAAGGAAGATTGAGCTTAGTTACAGAGTAATGAGCATAAACATGTAAGCAAATGTACATACACATAAAATAAGAGCAGTACAGAGTGCTGTCCAAGTTTATTCCGATTCCATGATAGTGAGCAAGCCACTGAACAAATTGTCAGCAGTCTCCCTGCTGGGAGATTATGAGACATTGAGTGACTTACCCAATACCTCACGCAGAGGAGGTTCACCTGGCCCTTTGCCTCAGTAAACTTGTCTTCAGAACTCTTCAGAGCTCCTTAGACACATTAGAGAAAGTGAAACAGGAGCTGATATTTTGTCACTATTTGATTCACAGTAATCAACTGGGGGAGTGGGTAGAGGAAGCTGGTGTTCACACAGTCACGTGGTAGCAAAAGTCAGTTCCAGTCGTCTACTGCTTGCTTCTCCCACTCCCCACTCCAGTCCTGTGTCTGTTGTACTCTGTTTTACTATTTGCTGGTATGACCATTAGCGGATACTCTGCTATGCAGAGTCCTCACTATCTTTTTTTTTTTTTTTAAGCTTTTTATTTTGCACTGGAGTATAGCCGGTTAACAATGTTGTGAGTTTCAGGTGGACAGCAGAGGGACTTCAGTTCAGTTCAGTCGCTCAGTCATGTNGACAGTTACAGTTGTATATGTTTGAGGTGTACACATCATGATTTGCTAGACATATACATTGTGAAATGATTACCACGATAAGTTAATTAACACAGATCCATTACCTTACATAGTTACCATTTAGCCTTTTAAATTCTTGACAATGTTTTCCTTTCTTTCCCCAAACCTATGGTTATTCAAACTAAATATTCACATAATGTCTTACAAAACCTCTTCCCTGGTTACCTTTCTTGACACTGGCCTAAAGTGAGGTTGCCAGGACTGAACTCATTGTTGATTAACTCATATAACACTTAATAACTACCCTTCACCATAGATACACCTACCTTACAATGAAGGAAACAGGCACAGGGAGGGTAATTTACCCAAAATTACATTACTGGTAATTTCAGATATAGTCTGATCAACTCAGAACAGTAATACTATCATCTTCAAAAGCCAAGTGTCAATTAATGTAACCTTAAATTGACTTTTTTGGGTAGGGGCAGCTACTTAGAGTGTCATCAAGTTTTCTGTACTTTTTTCTATAGTCATCAGTTCAGACCTCACCATTTGGTATTCATACAATTTACTTTTAAGTTAGTTTAGTACTTGAAATATATTCCTGATTAAACTTTAAGCTTACTAGTTTTTATTCTTCTATCTTGACTAGATATTTTAAATACTAGTCTCTAGTAATTATCCATCAACACATTAAGTCATCTGTATGACTTAAGTATATTAAATATGTTTTCCATGTCTCCATCCACATTTAATAATATGCTAGCTTAGGAACAAACAGCATGCTATTAGAATCTGTTCAGGTTGACATTTGGTCCAGTATCAAGTACTCTTAGGTATGGTTGTTCAACTAGCTAAAAACCCATTAATTTTTCTATCATCCAGTTCACTCTTTAGTCTTCTTTACACAAATGTCTTGAAATATCTATTCAAAATGTGCTGGGAGAGAGTATGGCATAATTAAAACTTGCTTTCAAATACTGACTTCAGTCTTTGCTAAAATGGGTGAGTTTAGCCAATCACTTAGTCTTTCTAAGCTTCAGGATTTTTTAATCTGAAGGAGGCTAATGCTACTACCCATAATATTCCTCCCTCTATATCATTTATATGCCTTTGGATGCTTCTATTGTATATCACATAGAACAAGTTCATCTTTGTTCATTTTTGTGACCAACACCCAACAAGGCAGATGATACTTTAGAAGGCCCCTGAATGTCTGCTAAGCTAGAGTGAACTTCAGTTCTTGTGATAAAAGTGTTATAAAAAAAACTTTAAAATATGCAGACAATAGCTATTGTGACTAAGAGGTAAAAGGAAATAAGGTTAGTCTGACACAGCTTGGTCTTGGTGAATCTGTGCTTCTACCCCCTGGCTAAGGGTTTATAAACTAGTCACTGTGGACTTCCCTGGTGGCTCAGATGGTAAAGCATTTGCCTATAATGCAGGAGACCCAGGTTCAATCCCTGGATCGTGGAAGATCCCCTGGAGAAGGAAATGGCAACCACTCCAGTATTCTTGCCTGGAAAATCCCATGGATGGAGGAGACTGGTGGGCTACAGTCCATGGGGTCACAAAGAGTCAGACACGACTGAGTGACTTCACTTTCACTTTCTGTAGGCTTTTACATGGATTGGTAGAACACATTGATCTATAGATTAAAATCCAGTCATTCCCTATTTGGGAAAGTTAGGACTACCATCTGTTTATTTCCAGGCTATTGTTCATAGATTTTTCCCAGGTCACCAAGAGAAATTCTGCAGTTATATTTGCAAATTCTTTCAAAAATCTTATTTCCAAGGACTTAAACCTCATGAACCCATCACATTCTCTTATATACCAATTTGAGCTTCAGTACAGCCTTGATGATGATTGTTATGCCTCTTCCAGTATGAAGATCAAAGTGGTAACTTAACCAAAGTTTGAGGGCGTGAGTGAATGGACCCAACCTTAATTCGTGAATATGTGACCTTGTATTACTTACCAGTTTATATATGTTGTCTGTCTCTTTGTCTACCACCAGCAGAGAGGTCTGATCTCCACCCTTTCTAATCATTTCCACCACAGTGTCATGATCAAGGGACTCCACAGACTTGCCATTGACAGCAACCACCAGGTCATTGTTCTTCAAGCCAGCCTTTTCTGCTGGACTTTTGGAATCTATGTCCTTGATGATTTGACCTACCCCCCCAAAAAAATTTAAATAGAATTATCAGAAAAATCCCTAGAAAACAAACTGGGGGATTTCTGCTGGGACCTAAAGCCCTTATAAAATAGATATAAAAGGCATGCTGAGTACAACTTCTGTCCTTCCCACTAGGATATCTATACACATCCTATCCACCTCACTCTTTGGTCAGAACTCATTCCAGGAATAAACCCAGTCATTAATAATGAAAGAGTCTTAAATAAAAGAATGTTATTACTAAAAGTGTTTGGGATTCAGTCTTGACAAAACAGCATGCTAAGCAGTAAGAGTCAGCAAAGTCCCAGGAAGTCAGTGTGCATACTTGTATGCTTATGTAGAAGCTAAGCCATAAAAAAGGGGAGGAGAGGATGGGAAGAATGGTGAACAAAACCAAAGAATTCAGACCCCAGGAAACCCAAGCTAGCCTTTTAGTAGCAGTTGGGCAAATTCAGTTGTGAATGGATTTGTGAGTGTGTGCCGCACAGATGGGTGTTGAGTCTTCAGGAATTGAACCATCTTCACCAGAAAACCTTCAGATCTCTCACCCTTTTTTTTTTTTTTGGCCCTCATACAGTTTTAACAAGCTCCAGTTTCACTTTTCCAGCTAGTTGCTTGGCATCTCTTGGTCACCTGTTAGTGGGAGCATCATCTTCCTGTCACTGACATGTAGCATGATTCTTCCTCAGCATTCACTCCCTGTGTCTAATCAGCCAAGTCCTTCAGTGCTACCTTAATATTTTTACACATCTCTTCTGGAGCCCTAGTTCCTCTACCTGAAATTCAGTTTGTATTCATTCCTGCCTTGAATTCTTCCTAAACTGCTACCTTAACCAGTTGCTCTCCCCTCCTTGTTTGCCTTCTCCAGTACAGACCTGCCTTCAGATTCATCTTGATGTAACGTCTGAGCGAGTCACTCCCCAGCACAACAGTGTGAGTGTGAGCTTTGGAACTAAACAGACCTAATTTTGATTCTAGCTGTACTAGAACTATTTGACCATATAAAAATTGTTGTATCTTCTTCAAGTCCCCAATTTCAGCAATTCTTGCAAAATTATTGGGAGTAATTGAGATGTGTAAAGCCCCCAAGACAATGTAGGCTTAATTTTTCTTCTCTCTCACACTGTTCAAAAAATAACTCCCCACTAACTCTGAAAATACATCTAAACTCCTCAGCATGCACAAATAGTCCATCATATATCTCTCCAACTGACCTTTCTAACTTGATTTTCTGTGCTACACTTTAAATGGCAGTCAGACTGAGCCTGTATCTCCCTGCTTTATTCACACAATCCTGTCTTCATGGATTGAACTTATTTGTCCCTACCCCTTCAACTTGCCCAAATTTTATTCATACTACAAAGCCAGAGCTCAAGTGCTACCTTTACTTTGAGGCCTCCCAATACCTTTTTAGTGAGAAAAAACTTGCTCCAACATTGAATTTCCATAGTATCTTACCTGCCCTGTTTTAAGATGTTTCTCACCATCTACTTTCAGTTATGGACATATGTGTCTTATCTCCTCTAGTAAATAGGGGTCTTCTTGACTGAAGAATTCTTATCACATTCATTTGATATTCTCAAAGATCCTGAGGATGTTTTTATACCATATGGGTCAAATTAATGTTTCATAAATTAATGTAAATAAATATGATGGAAAGAAAATGGCAACTTCTGGGTGAATAACAGTTTTCATGGCCTGAACCTACTTTTTTTTTTTTCCCTAATGTATTCAGCTTGTGTAGGAGGACCTTAATTCTTATTGAATTACAGGGTATCAGAAAGACTCCTGGTTCTATTCATGTCCCAGATCCCCACCCACACCCCTGCCTCAGATCTAGTGGGGTGTTGGCATTGTCGCACACCCGCTCATGAGAATACTTCTCAACTTTGCGTTCTATGACAGCATGTTATAGCTTGAAATCAGACATGGTGGGAGTATTTACACCACAACGAAACAACACATGCTACAAATTAGGGCTTTTTTTTTTCCCGAGAGAGCCAGTTTACTGGCATGCTACTGCTCAGATCCAAAATTCTGCTTTATAATTCTGCTATGAAAACCTAAGGATACCCTGATGGGGGTGCTGGGGGGCCTAATGGAACTCTGGAGTCAGACTGGGATGAAGAATTGGGTGGTTACACTGCCAAGTTTTCTGCTCTTCAAGTGCGTTACCTTTCTGTTCTGGGCTTTCCCTCAGGTAGAAGCCATAGCCATTGCTTCCCTTCTTCATCTCTACAACGCGAGGCTGGCAGGGTAGCAGTTTCAGACTGGCTGTTTCTCTCTTGATTTTTATCTTCTGCTCGCTATGGTGCTTGTCAGTTTCCTTGTCCACTAGCAGGAATGTGATGCGGCTTCCGGACTTCTTCACCTGCAACAACACTCACAGGGGAGGACCAACATCAGTCTCCAAGAAAGATGCTGGGAAATAGGAAAGTTTCTGTGTTGAGGCACACAGTCTGTAGATTAAACAGGATATATGGGATGTAAGTCCTGAGCTTAAGCTGTAATACTGTTTTGTACCACCTCCCTGGTATTTATTTATCTTCCCTTTATATAGTTGTTTTTCCCTTTGTTAAGTATGACATCACCCACACAGATGCTAACTGAACCCAAGTGAAAGCCAGAATTCAGAAAACCCAGAAAGGTACTTAGGTGAAGACTAAGAAAGGAATTTGGAAAAGAAAGTAAATCTCTACTTTGAAATATCATTCTACCCAGAAAAGATACAGTTGCTCCATTTTCAAGGTTCCATATGACCCCAAAGGAAAACCTCTGAGTCTTTTCCATGCATGATTCCATGCTGGGGCGTAAGACGTGGGGTATAACACATCAAATACTCCCCATGTGTAACTCGATATGCATCACCCACACTGGTCATTTTCCAGCTTGCATTAAAACACTTTAGTAACATTGATTCAAGATCGAATTTATCACAAGTTTAGAGAGTGATTCCAGTAAATTACACATAAGATCCAGAAGATAGTGGTTCTTTAGAACACTTTTCTTCAAGACAACATGAAACTAGCAAAGGCCTCATTCCAAAACCTTATGTTAACACTGCTTACACCACTAATGAGTCTGTTGGCTCTTAATACAAAGGTTTAGCTTCCCATTATCACAGTCTTCCCATCATAAACTACCATTCCTGTCTTCCTGTCACTTCCAGTGAGAGCAGAGTGAAAGTTAAAGGTGAGAAAGTGCTCCTTTGGGATATACCTTTTCAACCACCTCCTCGTGGCTGGCATTCTCTACATTCTCTCCATTCACTTCAATCAAGTGGTCATCAACCAGCACTCCAGCTTTCATAGCCACACCTTGAGGTTTTATATCAGTCATGTACACTCCAGTTTTACCTGAAAGAGAGTAGGGGGGTAGACAAGTGTCACAGCTCCATTACACTGAAAGTCTAACAGCAAAGGCTTTTCTCCCAAAAAACTAGAACTTCGCATTTTAGGACTAACTCAAATAGACTTTGATACAGAATGACAATTAGAGTTCATAGCACAAACTTGACACAGCCATTACTCAGTTGGGTTTTATTGATTTGAATAGGATTTCTGAGCCTTGAGGAATCTCAAATGGCACTGGCCTCTTGAACCAGAAAGTAGCGAATTGTGCCCACTCAGCATCGCTATGTCATACTCCCTTTCCTTTGCATTTGTAGAATTAGACGGCATCTGCTCTGTTCTGTCCTCTTTAAAACTATCACCAACTACCACATCCCAGTGGACTGAATAAATCTCACTGAAGCAGGCTAAAGAAAACAGGCATAGGAAGAGAGGAAAGCATAGACACATACGGTCAATCTGGATTAGCAGGTAGGAGGATTTAGGTGCTTCTTAAAGAAATGCTGTCAAGATATTAATATTTCAGCCTAGGCAAAGGGTACCTTCATTACGACTATATAAACCATTTGTAAATAATTTAAACTCTGCTTTCTCAAATACTTGGCATTTCTCTTGTTACCTTTTTATGTGTTTGTTATGAAGAAAACATTTTCTTCATAAAGCTAATTTAAACTTTTCACCACAGACATTACACAAAGGCCAAACGAATAGAGTCTGAACTGCAATTTCTTTCTTTCTTTCTTTTCTTTTTTTTACCATATTACTGATAATAAACCTCTGAGAAATGCCAAGCTTCCCTTGACCACCTATATCACTGTGTTTTAACAACTGACAAACTCAAGAGATATCTCTTACAGCTAGTTTATTTCTCTTGCTAACAGGTTAAATAAGCATTAGAAACCATGTGTAGTATTGGTCCGCTCTTTCCAAGCCAAGCCTTAGTTGCTCAGTCATGACCAACTCCTTGCAACCCCATGGACTATATATAGCCCACCAGGCTCCTCTGTCCATGGAATTCTCTAGGCAAGAATACTGGAGTGGGTTGCCATTTCCTTCTCCAGGGGGTTTTCCTGCCCCAGGGATCAAAGATGCATCTCTTACATCTCCTACACTGGCAGGGAGGTTCTTTATCAACAGAGCCACCTAGGAAGCTCTTTATCACTTAAGCAAATTATGACCCACCACCAGTGCCTCTCTAGTAAGAAAGAACAGGGAAGGAGCAACGTTAGAGGTGGAACCAAAACCCTGACTCCGCTATGGTTCCAACCTCAATACCAGCGAAATCAAGAAAACCACGGGCAACTGTTCATGGGTCAGCCTGCAACTCTGAAATTCTAGGAACAGAACTTCTAGTACTTTCTGATGGTTGGGGTTTCTCAAATCTCTGTACCTCTCAGCTAGAGGTCAAGGAGACATCTCAAAGCATAGCCACAGCTGAGGGTACTACCTTGATGCCACAGGACGGGGGGGATCTTGGCCGTGCCTGCGGCAACTCTAACAGCAGCTGATACATAAATAGGTGCTCAAGGATTTTTTGAATAAGTGACCACCTGGACACTCAGAGATGAAAAGAGATATCATTCTAATTCAAAAGTAGCTCATGGAGAACCTCCTTTTTCTTGCCTCTTATTCTCCATTCTCTACTCCATCTTTACCCCCAGAGAAGCATCAACCCTCTAACCCTCTGGCCCTGAGGACTCAGCTTAACAAGCACGGGGAGACAGGAGCGCCCAGTGTCCCTCCACTGTGCTGTTGCCCACCATCCTGACCCCTCTTTGCACAGCTACACAAAGGAAGGGCCAGGGGAGAGAGGCTGCTATTGAATCTCCATCACAACTGACAGTTAGTCAACAAAGTCATCAACAGATACCAATCTCTCTCTTCCAGAAAGCCTCTTGTCCTTGCCCCACCTTCAGGCTCACCTTGGACAGTTTTCAGAGAGAAGCCATAGCTACCCCCCTCCTTCACTAGGTAGCAGAGCCGTGGCTGCGTCCACATCTGTGCTCCTCCGTTCATCACAGAGGGCGGCTTCTTATCGTTCAAACTCGACTCCTGGCTTTGACCCAATGCTTTCAAGTCTACTTGCTTTTTCATGGCTTTCTCATAGGAATCCCCATCCAGAACTAGTAAAGTCACTGAATTCCCACTCTTTCTGACCAGATCCACAACCTAAAAGGAAGAAAGAAAAAGATTAACAGTAACCCTCTATCAACCACTGGGGTTGTGGGTGAGAGAGCAGTGCTCACCATCTGACTGCAGATTCTATCAGCTGACGCCTGACATCCGAGTAGTCAGCAGATCGTCCCCCAGCCATCTCCACCTGGGCCCCACCAAGATCCAGGGACAAATTAGGCTGGGCCTTTAGCACCACTGGACTCTAGAGTGCAGCCCAAGCGCAGCCCAGGGAACTTTTACTAGGACAGGTCTTCTCCTGGGATGAATGCTGCCCTGAAGCACAGCAGGTCCTCCTGAGTCTACGGAGACAGCTCAGTACAGTGAAAGGAGCAGATCGAATCGGGGTGAGGCCAGACACTCCCTTAGGTTCACTGTGTGAACACATTAGCAAGCTAAGGTGTCAGCTTCCACCTCCTCGGCTGTGAAATAGTACCTCATGGGTTGTGCCAAGGATTTAACAAAATAATGAATATGAAATTGCCTAGTATAGTCCTGTTCACATAGCAAATACACAATGCACATGAGACCTGACACTATTCAAACCCAGGAATAACGTTTGCAGTTCTTGGTCAATCACAGGAGAGTTGGTCAGCTGGCAGAGCATAGCTGTAAGGTGTCCTGCCCACCAGTGGCAGCCAGGCAAGCTCCACTAACGCCGGAACTAAAACCATCAGAGAGAGAGGGGCCGAAGAGGTCCTCGAGGAGCTCCAAACGTCCCACTCACCTGCACGTGCTCTTCCTTGTCCACGAAGAGACCATTAATCCTAAGAACTCTGTCTCCGTCCTGGAGACCCGCCTTCTCTGCTGGGCTCCCCTTCTCAATCACCCGGACCAGGTGGCCAGCAGTGTCCTTCTCAATTCGCAGGAAGAAGCCATAGCTTTTCCCTTCCTGTTTGGTTAGCTTACATTCTCGGGGGTTGAAGGTGGAGGCCATTTCTGTGATGAAAACCAAATGGGTAAATCCTTGAGAAAGAGTCTAACTGGCGTGAGAAATCTGTACTCCATCTGCTATACATCTTTTCTTCTAATCACACCAGGTCCCGGCTGTTCAGGAAGCAACATTCAGGGTATGGGAGGTCACCTTCCAGGACTTGCTAGTGATTTCCAAATCTATTCCTCCCCAAAGATGACCTTTCACTTGAGTTTCAGACCCATGTATTCAGCTCGGAACTGGACACAGATGCTTCAATTTCAGTAGTTCCAAAACCAAATTCCCTTTTGTCCCATGACCAAAAGAAATTAGTTCCAAATATATTACCTAAAATTTTTAAGAAAATCCAAGTCCACTTTCATTTAAATGTCTGAAGAGCTTGCCAAGTTCAAGGCATTGAAGATAAATCTGTGGACAAGACAGAGCTATACTTTTCCTCTTGTGTCAGGGAGAACATGTTTTTACAGAAACATGTGGTGAATGATCTACTAGGGAAGAACAGAGTGATAAGGGAGAATATAACAGAGTCTTGGGAGCAAGGAATGGGGTGGGAAGAATAAAGTACTGCTTCCTAGAGAAATGACTTTTCCAAGACCTGAAGAATTAGTCAGAGTGGTGAGATGGGGCAAGGTAACGAAGACCTCAAGCAATTAAAAATCAGAAAAGTCAGACCTTAGAGCAGACATGACGCATTGGAAACAGCAAAGTGGTTTCCAGGACCGTGGAGTTCTAGTCAGAGAGGAATAGGGATTCCCCCCAGAGAGAGGGCCCCCACTGCCAGGTCAGGTTTATCCGTCCTGAAGCCCCTTCCTTTTCCACCCATCCTGCTACTTCTTTCACTCCGTGTAGGATCGAGGTCCCGGGCCACAGGATGAGGAAAGGAAAAGTGTAAAAGCTTGGAGCCCTGTCACCCAGTCATTAAGTGTAAGATTCCTGCCAGGCACAGGAAGCTATAGTCACTCTCCTGTGATAAACCATAATATGAAAAATATGTATACATGAATCGTTTTGCTGTACAGCAGAAATGAACACAACGTTGTATATCAACTATACATCAATAAAATTTTAAAAAAAAATTCCTTCCAGGGGTCCCCAACCCCCCCTGGTGGAAGCAGTTTTTTTTCCCATAGAAGACTGAGAACAGAGGCCAGAACTGCTGGTGTGTGTAAAGCAGAGGTTAGACTCTGCTGGGTCAACTGCCTGCCAGGCAACCCTCATGTTCCCCTCGTCACAGCTCCCCACCAGTAAATCAGAATAGACCATCCGTCTCTCCTGGAAGGACAGGAGCAGAAAACTGCACAGGGCATGAGGGGGGTGGGGGTGAAGGAGAGACAACAAAGCGCTCCAGGCTCCCTGGAAGCCACGCACGGCGTTTCCAGGTAGCCATCTTTGAGCTCCGTGCCCACAGAGACACATGGGGCAGGAAAGCCTCCTGTGGCCTGACCCCTTGGCTACCTCACTTGGTCTCTGCAGAGTCTGGCAGACAAGCCACCAGGGGCGTGGACAACTATGCAGCCAAGGAAACAAGAAACAGTGTTTCAAGTAATGTCTTACAAGGCCCTGAGTGCAAGGCTGAGCTCAGCCCACTGAGGACCAAGGGCAGAAAAAAGTGAAGACACAGTCACCAACGTTGCCACCTACACTTGGGAGAGTGTTAGCTGCTCTACTGTGTCAGGACCAGCCACCACGAAGATGCTGCTTTGGGAGGCAAGGGGGGAAGTAGGGAGTTAGGGGAGAAGAGGGCAGCACCAGAGTGGGGCTTCTCACACACAGGCATCTGTGTGTGGTCCCTCTCACTCTGACCTTTGGCTTCTCTTTCTGCTGATCATCTATCCCACAAGCATCGATTCCATTTTCCAACTTGAATCCACATCTGTGTCCAAACTTACTCCTAGATTCCTATCAGCTCTCAATTTCATAGGCCTGCAAACTCTTGAAGGAAAAGAAAGAAAATCCCTCTGAAATTTGGAGGTAATTATAGAGAATCTTCATCCAAATCCTACAAAATTCTAAACATGTCCTTATAATTATTCAAAATAAAGACCATTAGATGAGATATTTTCATCAAGAGATGAGGCTGTTTGTGATCAACATATGAATGCTCATTTCTAAAGGTGTTTGAACAATAAGTGCTGGAGAGGGTGCGGAGAAAAGGGAACCCTCTTACACTGTTGGTGGGAAGGCAAACTAGTACAGCCACTATGGAGAACAGTGTGGAGATTCCTTAAAAAACTGGAAATAGACGCCATTCGACCCAGCAATCCCACTGCTAGGTGTACACACTGAGGAAACCAGAATTAAAAGAGACACATGTGCCCCAGTGTTCATCACAGCACTGTTTACAATAGCCAGGACATGGAAGCAACCTAGATGTCCATCAGCGGATGAATGTATAAGAAAGCTGTGGTACATATACACAATGGCATATTACTCAGCTATTAAAAAGAATGCATTTGATTCAGTTCTAATGAGGTGGATGACACTGGAGCCTATTATACAGAGTGAAGTCAGAAAGAAAAACACTGATACAGTATATTAACACATATATATGGAATTTAGAGAGATGGTAACGATGACCCTATATGCGAGACAGCAAAAGAGACACAGATGTAAAGAACAGACTTTTGGACTCTGGGAGGAGGCGAGGGTGGGATGATTTGACAGAATGGCATTGAAACGTGTATTATCATATGTGAAACAGATTACCAGTCCAGATTCGATGCATGAGACAGGGTGCTCAGGGCTGGTGCACTGGGATGACCCTGAGGGATGGGATGGGGAGGGAGGTGAGGGGGGGTTCAGGATGGGGAACACATGTACACCCATGGCTGATTCATGTCAATGTATGGCAAAAACCACTACAATATTGTAAAGTAATTAGCCTCCAATTAAATTAATTTTTTAAAAGTAATAAAGTTGTTGTTTAGTCATTAAGTCATGTCCAACTCTTTGCAACCCCCTGGACTGTAGCCCACCAGGCTCCCCTGTCCATGGGATTTCCCAGGCAAGAATACTGGAGTGGGTTGCCTTTTCCTTCTCCAGGGGATCTTCCTAACCCAGGGATCGAACCAGAGTCTCCTGCATTGCAAGCAGATTCTTTACCACTGAGCCACCAGGGAAGCCACACGTTTCTAAGGTACCCACCCCTAAAATTCAGCCAGCTCACACTCTGCAGTAGCAACCACAGGATCCTACTCTCTCAAGGATGGAAAGTGAAACCTCCTTGATGGAAGGACAGTCTAGTGTTTGGGGAGAGAAGAAGAGCAAAGCTTTCCTGTGTCTCAACAGAGACCTGAAAGTCCGAAATAAAAGGAGACACAAATGCGTTTCTGGGCAAAATCTCCAATTGTTTTGTTTGTTTGTTTGTTTCAAGTTTAAAACAGAGAGTAATTACTCGGATCTGCACTTATGTCTTTGAAGGGTCAGGTGTTCAAGATCAGAGTTTCATTTCAACATCTATAGTTGAAGCCCAGAGAATTAGAGCCAGTTCACAATGATAAAAATACTGATAGAAACGCTACCGCAATGATGGGGAAACAGCCACTGCTCCAAGCCCCGGGTTACATCCTTTCACTCTGTTTGCCCTCCCCACAATTCAGCCACTTAAGGATTAATGCTGGTGCCCACCTCAAAATGACAAAATATTTAACACTTTCAACGGTATCAATGCAGAAAGCCAATCAAAACCTCCAAAGCCTGGACTTACATAGAGCCCTGAAACTATTTGTCTCCTTTGCCATCTTGTAGAGATGGTTCAGCTAGGAGTCAAGAGGACTGGGCTCTGGTACAGATCCAGTCCTGGTGGGTCCAGTCCACACCCTGGTGTTACACTGGCCCCTAAGGCAGTGCTAGGATCCGTCACTTTAGCAAGACTGTCACTGCTCCATGATGAGGCTGCCTGGGACTCTGGAACCTGGGGCTGAGCTAGGAAGGACCTTTGTATTCAAGAATGCTGTTTCCTCACATATCATATATCATGCATATATATGGAATCTAGAAAAACGGTACTAATGAACCTATATGTAGGGCAGCAATGGAGACACAGACATAGAGAGCAGACTTGCGCCACAGTTCGGGAGGGAGAGGGTGGGGCAAATTGAGAGGGTAGTGAAACAGATACATTACCATATGTAAAGTAGACAGCCAGCGGGAATTGCTGTATGGTTCAGGGAGCTCAACCTGGTGCTCTGACAACCGAGAAGAGTGGGATGGGGTCGGGGGTGAGAAGGAGACTCAAGAGGGAAGGGATATATGTACACCTATGGTTGATTCACACTGATGTATGGCAGAAACCAACACAACAGTATAAAGCAATTATCCCCCTAATTAAGAAATTAATTTTTTAAAGTACTGTTTCCTGTTTCTTCCTCCTTTTCTTGCAAATCAAAACCACAGTGAGATATACCCTGACATTCATCAGAATGGCTGTCATCAAAGAGACCACAACTAACCACTGTTGATGAGTATGTGGAGAAAAGGAAACCCTCAGATGCTTGTTGGTGGGAGTGTAAATGGGTGCATGGAAGACAGTACAGAGAGTCCTCAAAAAATTAAAAATAGAATTATCGTATGACCCAGCAATTCCACTCCTGGGTACATATCCAAAGAAAATGAACACTAATTTGAAAAGATACACACCCCAATGTTCATAGCACTGTTATTTACAATAGCCAAGATACAGAAGCAACCCAAGTGTCCATGGACAGATGAACGGATAAAGAAGATGTGGTACATATATACCATGGAAAGCTACCTAGCCACAAAAAAGAATGAAATTTTGCAACAACATGGCTGGACCTGGAGGGTCTATGCTTAGTGAAATTAGTCAGACAGAGAAAGACAGATTCTATATATTACCATTTATATGTGGAATCTAAAAAATAAAATGAATATAACAAAACAAAAATAAACTCACAGATATGAAAAACAAACTAGTAGTTACCAGTGGTGGGAGGGGAGGGGAGAGGGGCAAGACAGGGCTCAGGGATTAAGAGATACAAACTGCTGTGTATAAAATAGCTACAAGGATATATTGTACAGCACGTGAAATATAGCCAATATTTTATAATAACTTTAAATGGAGTATGTACGTGCTCAGTTGCTCAGTCGTGTCTGACTCTTCAAGGCCCTATGGACTGTAGCCTGCCAGGCTCCTCCATCCGTGGAATTCCCCAGGCAAGAAATACTAGAGTGGATTACCATTTCCTACTCCATTAAATGGAGTATAGACTATAAAAATTTTGAATCAGTATGCTGTACACCTGAAACAGAATAGTGTAAATCACCATACTTCAATTTTTAAAAATTAAAGTAATGATTTTTAAAAAAACAAAGATCCTGTTTCTTTAGACCCCCAGCCCCATCTTCCACTTCCGGAGAATACAGGAATCAGAGCCCTGTGGTAGATAGATGTCTAATTAATAAAGGCCCATGGATTTCTACAACATCATATGAGCAATCGTCTGAAACTACAGTCCATCAAACCCTCAGTCGGCTTTATTCCCCAGTTTAAATAGCCAAAATAAAGCACTGGAAATGAAAGAAAGCTCTAACCATTTCTGAGCTCTGAGAAAAGTCAATTCTTGGCAACAAAGTTGCTTTCCTGTGGGAAGGAGAACAAAGTGCCAGCTGGTAGGTAGGAAAGACTCCAGGTAAGAGCCAAAAAGATCTTTTTTAATCAAACTTAATAATTAATTGTACCTTTAGACCCCACCTTCTAAAAGGATTAGATCATTGCTACCAGGAAAGGGAATAATATGTCCATGGTCAAGGAGAAAATGCAGGTACATCTTAGAAGTTAGGAAGGCTAGGTAATGACAGCAGAGGAGGGCAGGTAGGCCCTATGAAGGTGGCCAGAGAAAGAACTGAAGCCACCAACTGATTTTCCACAGGAGAGAAATATCTGGTAGGACCCAGGGGACTCTTCCAAGGCCAAGGCAGGCAAAGGTCTCCCAGGTCCAGGCAGCCATCAACATGGGCCCATTCCCGGGCCCATTCCATCGACATGGAACACCCACCCTCCCGGCAGGGCCGGGTGGAGCCACAAGTCTGAGCAGGAGCTGCTCCTGAGAGGCTCATGTCCATGGGATTTTCCAGGCAAGAGTACTGGAGTGGGGTGCCATTGCCTTCTCTGATGACCACAAAAGTGAGACTCCAACCACCAGAAGGGTTCAGCTTAGCTGCCCAAGGCTAGCAGGAAGCCTCATTTCCCCCTCAGTTTGTGTGTTTGTGTCTGGAACCTGCAGGACTTTCCCCGACAAGGCTAGTTTGTGAAAAGAGTGAGATTGCACTTTAACTGATCCCCAGGTCAGCGGGATCCCCAGCAGTGAAGCGCCGCTGCCTTGTCAGAAAGCACTCCATTCCGTGATAGTTGCTGCAAGTGGAAAGGCCCAGTTAAAAAATACCATGGGTGTAAATGCTCCTAAGCCCCCACTTCCACTCAGTGCAGGGGAGGACTGGAAGTGAGGGGATTTAAAACGTACTTAGTTTATCAAAATCCCTTGTCTCCTGAGAAATATTTGAGCATCTCAAGATCAGTGGGAACCTGACAAGAACACAAAGCATCTCTCAGAGCAAAAGGAAACAGGGTTTTCCGAATTACTTCCTGCTCTAAAGCAGTTATCTAACTCCTGTTAGTTTCCAGGTATTATCTTATGAAAGAATCCTGAAAACAGAAACAGACCCACAGATCTTGAAATCAAACTTTTGGTTACCAAAGGAAGAAAGTGAGGGAAAGTGATGAATAAGGAGATTGGGACTGACATATATACACTACTATATATAAATACATATATATACATTTATATAAAATAAATACCTAATAAGGACCTACTGTATAGCACAAGGAATTCCACTCAATATTATGTAATAACCTATATGGGAAAAGAATGGATATATTATATATATATACAAAATAATGGCTATATTATATACTTTATGTATATATATATATGAACAGATATGTATATTATATATACAAGTATATAAGATTCACTTTGCTATACACCTGAAACAAACAAGACATTATAAATCAACTATACTCCAATAAAAGTTAAAAAAAAAAAAAAAAGAATCCCCAAACTGCTACAGATCAGATCAAACACAAGTCAGGGAAGAGCAAATTTTTCTGAGGAAGGAAAGGAAGGAAAAGATAACTCCTGGAAAAGTAAAGTCAGCAAGAATTAGAGGATCTTCATTCATCTCCTCGGTCCTGGGAGTTGTCTGCCCAAAGGCAGCAGCTGGGTTCCTCTGACAGAACAGATGCACTCAGTGGTTAGCATAAATCTACAGGCCATTTAAAATCACGTGACCGTTTAAAACTCACTATGCTATATTCACGCATGCTACATGATCTCTAATCCTCACAATCACCTTCACATATTTAATCTCAATCCTAGCTGGCCTCAGAATCACTAACAGAGACTTATAAAAACAGATGCTCAGTTAGGCCCCACCTCAGATCTACTGGCTCAGTCCAGGCCTGAAACCGGACCATGGGCGTGTTGAGAATCCCCGTGAGTTTAACAAGCTCATGCTCCACACCACTCTTTCTGCTCCCAGCTCCCCTTCTCTCCCCCTCAGCCTTGGGATAACACCCTTACAGGTCAGAGAAGAATGTCAAGGCTGGGGAACTATTAACAGCTACCTTGAGCTCACCTGTACTCAACTTGAGAGACCAAGGTGGCAGCCTAGTTAGGAGAGGCTCTCAGGATCCCACTCTGCCCGCGGTTCCACCTGACCTGCAGCACAGCAGTATGTGGCAACCGAAAGCCTGTGCCTCTGCTTCCCACCACATGCTAATTCTGACCCAGGCACACAGAATCCAGCAGATGAAAACAAACTTTAATAGCTCCCACAGGCTCTTTGTGAATTAAGTCTAAGGGGACCCTTTCCAGCCCCCCTAAACATAACCACCTTAAGAGTTGAGGCTGGGACTCCCCTGACGGTTCAGTGGTTAAGAATCCACCTGCCAATGCAGGGGACAGGGGTTCAACCCCTTGTCCAGGAAGATTCCACATGCTGTGATGCCACAGCTGCGGAGGCCTGCCTGCCTTAGAGCCTGTGCGCTGTGACAAAAGAAGATGGCGCCATGAGAAACCCGAGCACCACAATGAAGAGTAGCTCCCACTCACCTCCACTAGAGAAAGTCCACATGCAGCACCAAAGACCCAGTACAGACAAAACAAATAATTTTTTTTTTTAAGAGTTGAGGCCATTTCTCTTCTTCCATAATCCAATGGGTGGAAACCCAAGTTCCATTCCTGTCTGAGGCCAAACAACTAGATTCTCCAATGAGCATCCTGGAGTACATGCAACTTGTTTGGGATCATGAACAAAGATCCCTCAAAATTCTACTGAACATCAAGAAGACATATTGCCCAAAATCTAATTTCATAAGTCCATGCCACAAATATTTGCCTCATACTGTGGATGGTGATTGCATGCATGAAATTAAAAGACTCTTGCTCCTTGGAAGAAAAGCTATGACCAACCTAGACAGCATATTAAAAAGCAAAGACATTACTTTGCCAACAAAGGTCCATCTAGTCAAGGCTATGGTTTTCCCAGTAGTCAAAGATGCCAAGATGGATGTGAGAGTTGGACTGTGAAGAAAGCTGAATACCGAAGAATTGATGCTTTTGAACTGTGGTGCTGGAGAAGACTCTTGAGAGTCCCTTGGTCTTCAAGGAGATCCAACCAGTCCATCCTAAAGGAGATCAGTCCTGGGTGTCCATTGGAGGGACTGATGTTGAAGCTGAAACTCCAATACTTTGGCTACCTGATGTGGAGAGCAGACTCACTGGAAAAGACCCTGATGCTGGGAAAGACTGAGGGCGGGAGGAGAAGGGGACGACAGAGGATGAGATGGTTGGATGGCATCACCGACTCAATGGACATGGGTTTGGGTGGACTCTAGGAGTTGGTGATAGACAAGGAGGCCTGGTGTACTGTGGTTTATGGGTTGCAAAGAGTCGGACACGACTGAGTCACTGAACTGAACTGAACTGAAATGATGTGCAAAACACCGTTAAGTGGTTGAAGGAATAAAGTAAAACAACACCTCTGTCCTCATGGACTTTATAGTTAAATAGGGGTGAAGAAAAGTTTTAGTACAGATTGAGCAACCACTATGAGCAGAGTATAAATGCTATGAGACCCACAACGTGAGACAAATTAAGGAAGGCTTCGCAATTTACATAGGATTTGATTTAGACATTGACAAAAGATGAGTAGGACTTCAGTAGGACAGAAGTAGGAAAAGAATATTCTAGCCACAGAGAATATATGACCTCAGGCATGGAAGTGGCAAAGTTCTTGGGGATAGTCAAAGAAGAGCTAAAACCCAAAGTGACTGAAGAACAGCCAACAGGAGGACAGCCAGCACATCCTTTTGTCATGGGTGACAAGTTAGGCTGTGAAGGCCGCTAATAACAGTCCAAGGGATCTGGCCTTAGTGGTCAGCAGGGACCAACCAGGGGCTTCCATGGTGGTGCTAACGGTAAGGAATCCACCTGCCAATGCAGGAGTCGCAAGAGATGCCTGGTTCAACCCCTGGGTCAGAAAGATCCCCTGGAGGAGGGCATGGCAACCCACTCTGGTATTCTTGCCTGGAGAATCCCTTGGACAGAGGAGCCTGGCGGGCTACAGTCCATAGGGTCACAAAGAGTCGGACACAACTGAAGCGACTTAGCACACACTCAGGCATGGACCAAGCAAGGCTGATAAGCAGAGGAAGGACAGGGTCAGAGCTGGGCTCCACGGGTGGCAGGAGGGATGGCTGTGGTACTAATCCTCCTCACGTGCAGCCTGACCCCACACCTCTTCCTGAGAATAGAGGTGAAAGAGCTGGAGGAACTAGAAAGGACTAAGCCACACGTGGTACTAAGTCTTCAATCCTGTCCTCTCAGATTTCTCCATACAGAGACGGCCTCAGACAGGACAGGTACAACAACACAGGTGTACAAAACACTTATTTACACTGACCACGAGACACACCAGGTCCCTGTGACTCTCCCTAATTACTGCCTACCTCACTCTCACAATTTTGTTGTGAATTTGAGAGGGTAACAGGTAGGAAGGCCAGAGGTCCTCAAGCGGCAGGAGGAGATAAACTGCAAGTGGCAGTTTTTTCCCTTCTCTACACAAAATTAAAAGAGGCTTCTTTTAATTCTGCATAGACTACACCTGATTCTGCCTTGAGCTAACCAATGCATTTTTCTTAAGGAAATGTTCTTCTTAAGCTATGTTAATGAAACTACGTATTTGCTTTGGAATCTGCCTTTCTTCACAATGGTTCTGCCTAGACTCACTTTTTTTTTCTTTTCTCAAACCTTGAGCTGATAATGGCTTGACAAACCAGTATTCATATCAATTGTTTTATGACCAGGAGATAAAACTCATATTGTGGGAGAGGGGCCTGATGAAACTCCCTCAGCCTTGAGGTGTCTCTCTTATCTGATTAACAGCTTTCTAACAGACATAAACACCTTGCTAAAAACTAGCAAGAGGGCCTTCTTTCTGCTCCCTTCTGATGTCTATGTCAGAAGCTTTCTCTCTCTCTCTCATACTTTAATAAAATTCTGTGACACAAAAAGCTCCAGTGGTCAAGCCTGGTCTCTGGCCCCGGATCGAAACCCTCTCCTCCAGAGGTTGCACAGAGAGGTGCGTGCACAAGTCTGTCTTCTGGGGTCACTGCCCACAGTGAACACAGCTGTGCTTCTGACTCTTCTCAGCTCTGAGTTGGAGAACACCCTAATTCTGTGGTCGTTTTCTCCTTCTGTCTGCTTCCCCACAAGTGGTATACTTTCCCTGGACTTATCACCCTTGTTCAGTTTTTTCCTGGGCTTCCCTTAGCTCAGTCAGTAAAGCATCTGCCTGCAGTGCAAGAGACCTGGCTTCGATCTCTGGGTTGGGAAGATCCCCTGCAGAAGGAAATGGCAGCCCACTCCAGTATCTTTGCCTGGAATATCCCGTGGACAGAGGAGCCTGGTCGGCTGAAGTCCGTGGGGGTCCCAGAATTGGGCACAACTGAGCAACTAACACTTCACCCTTGATACTTTTTCTACTTCAAGCTTTAGACTCCCCGTCTGTTATGGACTCAATTGTTTCACTCCCCAAATTCATATGTTGAAGCCTTATGACTATTTGGAGATAGAGCCTTGTAAAGAGANGAGCCTGGTCGGCTGAAGTCCGTGGGGGTCCCAGAATTGGGCACAACTGAGCAACTAACACTTCACCCTTGATACTTTTTCTACTTCAAGCTTTAGACTCCCCGTCTGTTATGGACTCAATTGTTTCACTCCCCAAATTCATATGTTGAAGCCTTATGACTATTTGGAGATAGAGCCTTGTAAAGAGATAATTGAGATTAAAAGAGGTCCAAAAGTGTGGGTCTGGCATCTTTATAAGAAGACACAGAAAAGCATATATGCAGAGAAAGGGCCACGTGAAGAAACAGCAAGAAGGATGCCATCTGCAAACCAACAAAAGAGGCCTCATGGGAAACCAGCCCTGCTGGCACCTTGACTTTGGGCTTCTAGCCTCCAGAACTGTGAAGAAAGAAATTTCTGTTTAAGCAACAAGGGATTCTGTTATGTGGTAGTCTGTTATGACAGCTAGGAGACTAGTGTGTCTTCCAAGTAACACTGCCTACTTGCGCTGAGTGTTAGAAAGGAAGAAGTCAAAAAGAGAAAGAAAAAGACCCACAAGTTCATGCTTTGGTGACTGACAGATAAGTTGTACCATTAAAAGATGGTATAGTCATGAAGAATGATATGGCAAAGTCAGTTTGAGATGGTTTTAAATCAGAGGACTGAAAAAAAAAGGGAATTGAATATCTACTTCACTTTAAACACAAAAATTAATTCAAAATCAAAGAAAAAATTAAGAGCTAGAACTGTTTCTTCTAAACTCTTAGAAGAAAATATGGGGATAAATCTTCAAAAGGTAAAAATTTTTTTAAATCAGAGGACTTGGCAGAACATCGTGCAGGTAGACAGAAGTGTGGACCTGGAGCTTGGGCAACGGTGGCCTAGAATCCTCACAGCAATGCTCTTGAACGCCCGGGAGTAACAACATGAAAGGAGGGGAGCCAAGGACAGCCTTGGATAATACTGATATCTAGGTGACAAGAAGGAAGCTGTGAAGGAATCATCAGATGGCCAAGATTTTACAGTCCAATCTAAAAGAGGAATTTCAAGACAACACAGTTAACAGTGCAAAACCGCTAGGAGGTAAAGAGAATAAAAAGAGAAAATGCCACTAAGTTTAGAAAATGGAAGTTCAGGGCAATAAGGGACTAAGAAGCAAGTGAACCCTAGTAAATAACAGAGGCAAGGAATACAGATACATCCTGAAACAGATACATGAGAGGATTGGGATAGCAGTTTGAGGGGGAAGTTGAGGGTTAGTAGATGGGTTTGTTTTTAACGTTTGTATATCAAGGGATGATACAGACAGCATAGAAAATCGGTTTGGCCTTGATGAGATGGAATAGTTCTACTGAGGCAGGAGAAGAGTGGGAAAAATGAGACAAAGAGGAAGATAAGGTCAACTTAATGAGACAAATGAGGAACTTTGAGAATGTGGACCATTCCACATTCTCCACATTCTCCACTGGGCCCCAGACTGATAAATCGGTGAAGGTGGCTAGGAGAGGAGTGTGGATTAGCAGTATTTACGTCCAAAGGCCACTGCACCAGTCCATCCTAAAGGAGATCAGTCCTGGGTGTTCATTGGAAGGAATGATGCTGAAGCTGAAACTCCAATACTTTGGCCACCTGATGCGAAGAGTTGACTCATTTGAAAAGACCCTGATGCTGGGAAAGATTGAGGGCAGGAGGAGAAGGGGACGACAGAGGATGAGAGGATTGAATGGCATCACCAACACAATGGACATGAGTTTGGGTCAACTCTGGGAGTTGGTGATGGACAGGGAGGCCTGGCGTGCTGTGATTCATGGGGTCGCGAAGAGTCAGACACGAGTGAGCGACTGAAATGAACTGAACTGATGAGGAAATCAGAGCCCAGTGTGCTGGATTTTCCAATCTCTCAAGAGAACTCAAAAGTCCAGACTTATGTGAAATGTCCCCATATTTAAAAACAGGCAGCTATTTCAAAGTTGTAAAAAAAAACTTGATGTAAAGTAAACAGAATTGGACACCTGGGCTGGCAGTTTATAATCTTGGCAAAAAGGCTATCCAAATTAGCATTGTTTCACTATAAACAGGCAACATGTTGAATAAAAATTTCTAAGTAACAACTTAGGCCAAAATATATTTTTTTCGTTAGACAGATAAATATAGATCTCATGAATTTATACAAGACCAATCAGCATGATTTCTCATGGCTTTTTCTCACTATGTATTGGGTTTATCAAAAAGTTCATTCCAGATTTTCCATAAGAGCCTATGGGAAAACTCAAACTTTTTGGCCTACCCAAGACATCAAGAATAGAAGAAAAAAGTGGTCACTTTTACCCCAGGTTGGAGCATGACACGTTTAAAAACAGACAGCTAGGAGGTGAGGGTTTCTATGTTTACAATGAGCCCTGCTGCTGCTGCTGCTGCTAAGTCGTTTCAGTCGTGTCCAACTCTGTCCGACCCCGTAGACGGCAGCCCACCAGGCTCCCCCACCCCTGGGATTCTCCAGGCAAGAACACTGGAGTGGGTTGCCATTTCCTTCTCCAATGCACGAAAGTGAAAAGTGAAAGGGAAGTCGCTCAGTCGTGTCCGACTCTTCGCGACCCCATGGATTGAAGCCCACCGGGCTCCTCCATCCATGGGATTTTCCAGGCAAGAGCACTGGCGTGGGGTGCCATCACCGTCTCCGCACAATGAGCCCAGCGTTTATTAAGACGTGACACTATGAGGCTGGTGTGAATTGTGAGGAAGAGAAACTGCCTGAGGGCTTCCCAGGTGGTGCTAGTGGTCAAGAATCCACCTGCCGATGCAGGAGACACAAGAGATTCAGGTTTGATCCCTGGGTCAGAAAGATCTGATGGAGTAGGAAATGGAGACCCACTCCAGTATTCTTACCTGGAAAATTCCGTGGACAGAGGAGCCTGTTGGGCTACAGTCCATGGAGCCACAAAGAGTCGGACACAACTGAGCATGCATGTGGCACTGAGCTACAAAGACAGAGTGATGGAAAAGATGAAGTGTTCTAGCTTCTGTTCTAGTTCTAGCTTCTATTCTAGTGTTCTGGCTGGGCAGGATGAATGGGGAGAGGGAGGAAGAGGGGACTGAGGGAACAGTTTTGAAAATTAAGCGGCTGACATGGGAAAAGTCATCTTAAACAATGTTTAGAACAGAGTAGTTTCCAGTAACAAGAAGTCTAAACATAGGTATGTGGCTGATGTGAAGGGAGTTTGTTTTTATTTCCATCTTCCCTGAGCATTCTAGTCTGGATAAAGTACATTAGAAAGAACCAGAGTTTTAAAGCCAAACCCACTTTTTAATTCCATTGTCACCACTTGCTAGCTAGGCTTCCTTAATTTTGACCTGGAGATAGAAATACACCAGAAATAGGAAATGCACATGGATCAGTGCACCGGGCCAACATCACTGAAGATGGATGGTCTAGAGCAATCTAAGCCCAGTGTCTGGAGCAGAGAAGCCACTCCAGGTGAACCATATTCCCTGCTCTCTGGTGGAAGTCCTGAGACCATGGGAATCCCGTTCCCTGTGATGACATTTGAGCAGTGTTTCTGATTTTCCTTGCGAAGCAGACAAGATATTGAGCGATGGACTAGGGATGAGCAGGCCTCTTGATTGTCAGGTCAGAGATTCTGTCTCCTCACTCTGGACCATCTCTGCAAAGTTAGTTTTAGCTGCTGAAAAGTCGGCTGAAGATTTTGTTCCCCTATGAAATCAAGCTCAAATAATGACCTCAGATTTCCCTAAGAACTATCATGTAAGACTGAAAGCTAGGGAATTACCAAATGGAACCAAATGCCATGTGTTAAGGAGCTAAAAGATTCTGGGGAGCTTTTACAGAGCTAAGCTGGCCAGAGAGTCCAAACATCTGGAGAAAATGAGTTCTAAGAGACGTGAGTACAAGATAGAGCAGCCAAGGGACCCACATACAAGGGTGGAGAAGATGGATTGAGGGAGTATACTGAGGTGCGGATGACCGTGGTCACCAGGGAGTGACTAGGGAACAGGTTCACTCACTGGACCGACATCACTGGATTTCCAAAAGATTAGAGAAAGGATGTGGGATGAACAGCATTCTGCTTGGAGGGGGAAATCAGAAAGGGGCTGTGAGCAGTGGCAGCCAGGTGCAATAACTACTGTCAGGAAAGAAAAGGCCCAGTGCTACCTTCTTTTCTTTCTCCTCAAATCTAGGATGTAGTGGACCATTCTATCAATACAGTAATCTACTACTGTCAGTCATGAGTGCTTTGGACCAACCACCATCTTATCTAGATAAGATGGAATGAAATAGATACTCCATCTATTTTAGATAAGAGGAAAATAGTTAGGAATCAATGGTGCAGACACTGTCAGACTGCAAAGAAAACACAGCCTCTCCTTACAAGGTGCTTATGTAAACAACACCCAAGGCATAAAAAACACAAAGAACAAAAACTGAGCAAGATAGTGGGGAATAATGTTTAATCCTAGTTACTGCAACTGTAGGAGGATATTTGTATAACCTAGGATGTAACCAGAGAGTAAATGATTTCCGTTTCACTGAGGCATGAGGGGAAGTGAGGGCAGGAACTCTCGGCTAACATTCAAACTGAGTGTTACTCACTTTACCCTAAAACTCCATGCTGGTCTACAAAACACTCTGAACTTCAGCAAGGAGAAAGCAACCTTCCCAGGAAGCTCCACCAGGCATATCCACACATCACACTCTTGTGAGAAATGCTGCCTCTTCAGAACTTCTGTGTAATGAGTTAGACAAAGAAATCACTAGACTTTTGTTGGGCTTCCCTGGTGGCTTGGTTGGTAAAGAATCTGCCTGCAATGCTAGGAGACCTGGGTTCGATCCCTGGGTCGGGAAGATCCCCTGGAGAAGAAAATGGCAACTCATTCCAGATTTCTTGCCTGGAGACTTCCATGCTCAGAGAAGCCTGACAGGCAAGTCCATGGGGTCACAAAGAGTCGGACACAACTGAGTGGACTAACTCAGACTTTTGTTGGAAAACTACGACTGGTAGAGACTGGTGATGTTATGTCAGCACCTATAGACCATCAGAGAATCCTCTATAGCTGACAGCCCTGATCAAGGGCTTCCGTGCTGGGCCAGGTGTGCCTGCCTTCTTTCACAGCCTGCCTAAGAGCCTTGGGAGACACTTTCTTCCAACAACATAAAAGAATTCCTTTTGTATCTCAGTTGGTATTGACAAATGTCTCAAGCAAGGAGGAGATAAATGAAATTCAATTTCATCCTTCTTCAAAAATATTTTACCTAGAGCAGATCCAGTATCTTTGCTGCAGATTATATTTAAGCCAGCTGGATTCCTCCTTTAAAAAGCAAGAGGTGTGGAAATTCAAAACACTCAAGTGTATTAGTTTTAAATTAGTATCAAAAATAGAAAAATAAGTGGGCCCCAAGATATGTTTTTGCCAACTGTACTTTCCCACTGTAAAGATTACTTTTGGTCTTCAGTTCAGTTCAGTTCACTCGCTCAGTCGTGTCCGACTCTGCGATCCCATGAATCACAGCACGCCAGGCCTCCCTGTCTATCACCAACTCCCGGAGTTCACCCAAACTCAGGTGCATCGAGTAGGTGATGCCATCCAACCATCTCATCCTCTGTCATCCCCTTCTCCTCCTGCCCCCAATCCCTCCCAGCATCAGGGTCTTTTCCAATGAGTCAACTCTTCGCATGAGGTGGCCAAAGTATTGGAGTTTTAGCCTCAGCAACAGTCCTTCCAATGAACACCCAGGACTGATCTCCTTTAGGATGGACTGGTTGGATCTTCTTGCAGTCCAAGGGACTCTTCTCCAACACCAAGGTTCAAAAGCATCAATTCTTCAGTGCTCAGCTTTCTTCATAGTCCAACTCTCACATCCATACATGACCACTGGAAAAACCATAGCCTTGACTAGACGGACCTTGGTTGGCAAAGTAATATCTGCTTTTAAATATGCTATATAGGTTGGTCATAACTTTCCTTCCAAGGAGTAAGCTCTTTTAATTTCATGGCTGCAATCACCATCTACAGTGATTTTGGACTTAGGCAGCCATAAATTTAAAGTATGGGAAATTAATGAAATGTGTTCCAGTAGAGAAGAGTGCTCAGAGGCTTGGTGAATGATTCTTGTTTCTCTTTTATGATAAGGAATGGAATCTGCTTATCTTGAAGTTCATTTGGCCTGCTGGCACTGAATGCCCCTCCCCCCACCCCCACCCATACTTTGTCCTAGAAGACAGGACTCCTGGTTGGAGTTCAAGGCCTTCCCCACTCTACTTGCTGATCTAAGAGTTCTCCAAGTTGGGAGAGAGAAGTCAGTATCATGTGGAAACAAGAGTCACCCTTGGAGAAAGGATACTTTGTGCTGCTGACAGAACTGGTACCTGAAAATAGCCAAACTATCCAGGGGATTGGCCAGAATGAGAGTGTCTCCCAAAGTAGGGATCTCGCTTTTCAATACCTTTTGAATCTGCATTTCTGCCCCCTGGCTTTTTTCCCTATAACTTAAAGTCCTCTGGCCTCTCCCAGTCACTGCCTCAAGACAAATTGCCTGGTCTTTCTTTCACCATGTTAGTCTCTAAAAATAACACTTAAGAACCTAAAATCCACTACAGATTGTCATACTGAGAGAAGTAAGTCAGACAGAGAAGGAGAAATAGCATTTGACATCCCTTATATGTGGAATTCAAATGATACAAACGAACTTACTTACAAAACAGAGAACAAATTTTTGGTTGCAAGGAAGTGGGGAAGGAGAGGGGGAAGGGATAATTAGGGACCTTGGCAAGGTCGTACACACACTGATGTACTTTAAATGGATAATCAAAAAGGACATACTGTATAGCACATGGAACTCTGCTCAATGTTATGCGGCAGTCTGGATGGGAGGAGGGTTTAGGGGAGAATGGAAACATGTATCTATATGGCTGAATCCCTTCACTGTTCACCTGAAAATATCACAACATTGTTAATTGGTTAACTCCAATACAAAATTAAAAGTTTAAAAACAGAAAAAAAGAACCTAAAAGTCCAAACTCCTTGATCAGGCTTTGAGGCACAACACAATCAAGCCCAGCCTTATCCTCCTCCGCTCCTCAGTGTCACCTTTTGGCACACATGTAGTCACCCACACCCAGCCCGCCCTTTGCTCACCCCACATGCTCTGCCTGAAACACCTCCAGCCCCCACCCCTAATTATTTATTTATAGTAGGTCACATTTTTTTCCAAGTGGATGAATTAAAGACCTAGCCATATTCAAGGCTCAGTTCAAATTTTAAAAGTGAAAGTGAAGTCTCTCAGTCGTGTCCGACTCTTTGCGACCCCATGGACTGTAGCCTACAATGCTCCTCCATCTGTGGGATTCTCCAGGCAAGAATATTGGAGTGGGTTGCCATTTCCTTCTCCAGGAGATCTTCCCAACCCAAATTTTGAGTTTATTTTTGTGTATGGTGTTAGAAAGTGTTCTAGTTTCATCCTTTTACAAGTGGTTGACCGGTTTTCCCAGCACCACTTGTTAAAGAGACCATCTTTAATTCATTGTATATTCTTGCCTCTTTTGTTGATAAAGCCCAGAGATAAACTCAATCTTAATGGTCCGCTTCACAAGAGATAAGTCCCAGGAAATGTAAGCTGGTTTTCCATGGCTATCTGGATAAGCAGCAGAATCTGGATTTAAACTCAGTTGAATCTGGGTTCCTTCCACCATCTGCCCAGCATCCCAACCATGAGGGCTGGGTTAAGGAACCCAAGTAGTTAGATTGGGAGGAGGAAGGCATTCTGGGCAAAAGGAATAGCGGAAGCATGTTCACGAATCTGGTGGGTGGGTGGAGGGGGGTGCTTCCTTGGTAGCTCAGCAGTAAGGAGTCTGCCTGCCAATGCAGGAGATGCGAGTTCAATCCCTGGGCAGGGAAGATCCCCTGGAGGAGGAGTGGGCAACCCACTCCAGTATTCTTGCCTAGGGAATCCTATGGACAGGGGAGCCCCGAGGGCTACAGTCCATAGGGTAGCAAGAAGAGCTGGACACGGTTTAGTGACTAAGCAAGCACACATGTTCATGAATGGTGACTCTCGGACCACAGCTGCCATGGAGTTGAGTAGGAGCTCTCCTTCATATTTATCAAAACTCCTCCCCACTGCCTGGGTTCCTTCCTTCCTTGGGGTCATG
Organism: Oreotragus oreotragus; assembly: GCA_006410675.1. Taxonomy (NCBI): domain Eukaryota; kingdom Metazoa; phylum Chordata; class Mammalia; order Artiodactyla; family Bovidae; genus Oreotragus; species Oreotragus oreotragus. The sequence goes on from SJYX01015894.1 coordinate 191,957, forward strand.
CCCATCATAAAACTGTCTGATGGTCATCAGAATAGTAGCACTTAAGGTGCAAGAGGCACTATGTGCTTCTCCAGTCTCATTCTCATAACATTAGGAACTAGGTTCTATTACACCCATTTGACGGATGAGGAAATAAGCAATTTCCTCATTTCCTCATGAGAGTAAGAACACATCTGTTCTGTAATTCAGGTTTCTAATACTTAATCATTTTGTGATGATGCTTACCAGGCAAAGAGATTATCATGAAGGGCCAAGGAAAGGAGATGCTGAACTCTTTAGGAAAATATGTCTAGTTCTGACTCTGCCTTGCCACTCTCATCAAATTCCTGTGCAACAAATGTGAAAATCATTTAACCAAGATGTCCGGAGATGTCCATTCTCATTCCATCAGACTTAGGACTTTAAGGGCCTCCCAAGTAGCACTAGTGGTAAAGAACCCACCTGCCAATTCAAGAGCCACAGGAGTCACAGGTTCAATCCCTGGGTCAGGAAGATCCTCTGGAGGAGGGCATGGCAACCCACACCAGTATTCTTGCCTGGAGAATACCATGGGCAGAGGAGCCTGGCAGGCTACAGTCCATGTGTCACACAGAGTTGGATATGACTGAAGTGACTTAACACACTCGCAGGCAAGGACCTTAAGAGCCTGAGAGAGTATCAGAATTCTTCAGCCTCCTCCTTGATAAAAGCACTATCCAAACATACTGACTCTATTCTTGCAGCTCTCTCCCTGCCACACTAACTTCCATTTATCAGCGAAGCTAAGCATCTACTGTATGCCAGGTATTGTTCTAAGAGCAGGTAACACAAAAGTCAAGACCCCTGCTCTCTAGAGCTTAACATCTGCCAAAGGTGACAAAAAGTAAACAAGATGATTTCTGATGATAAAGGCTACAAATGATGAGATCTGGTGGTGAGGTGGAAGGAGGAAGCTTAATTTAAAAGCCATTCCTGGGAAGGTAACATTTCCATTCATACCCAAATGACAAGCAGGAGCCAGCCTTCAAAGCTCCAGTATCTATCATATTTGGGGGGCTGAAAAGGACACCAGCAATCATCTAGTTTCAGCCCCTTACTGATAGATGAGTAAACAGAGACTCAACGAGATGATATGCAAATTCATTCCACATTTCTTAAGGACTTCCCTGTTGGCTCAGAGGGTAAAGAGTCTGCCTGCAATGCGGGAGACCCGGGTTTGATCCCTAGGATGGGAAGATCCCCTGGAGAAGGAAATGGAAACCCTCTCCAGTATTCTTGCCTAGAGAATCCCATGGACAGAGGACCTGGTAGGTTACAGTTCATGGGGTCGCAGAGTCAGACACACTGAGCAACTAACACTTTCAACGAGATTAAAACACAAGATCTCCCAGCTGACAGCAAGGCTGCCCTACTGCTCCACAGGGCCTTTGGAGACACATATTTGAAATGTAAGCACATTTGTGGTTATGCTTGAACACATATTTCTAATTTTATTTTCAATACACCCTTGGGGAAAAGATGAGAGGCTTTGATAGGCAATAAACTTGAGGCTCCAGTTGGCAAAGGGACTTGTCTAATGGCCTGTCACTAACAACTGAATCAAAGCCCAACTTGTCTCCCAGTCCCGTGTTCCTTCCCTGGGATGAGAAAGAGTTGTCTAACCAGTGGTCTATGAAAGTAAGACACCATTACTAGCAACTTCATAGTTTATGGTGCAAAGAACAAACAAAAGAGTCAAAGATAAGAACAATTTACTTTGTCATAACACAGAGACTCAAAGTCCCGGAGTTATTTGCTGCAGGGAAGAACATGTGACTCAGGTGAGTAGACAACCATGGCCTGAGACAAAGAGCCCCTGTGCCTTTTGGAAACGGGACTGAGAGTTCACTCATGGGTGCAACGTTGCGGCAACTGTAACTGAGGAGCTGTGTGTTCCTGCAGAGCCAGCCCAGACCAGGACTCTCCTCCGCTGGGGAGCCCCGAGACGAGTCACACTTAAGTCCCTTGACCGCTTCCGCTTAGGAAATAAGTTACTAAGCAGTGGCTCCCAAACGTCCCTTCCCGCAAGAATCATCTGAAGGGATGTTGCAGAAGGAAAAAAAAAAAAAAAGATTTTTCATGGCCTCACAAGATCCAAAGAACTAGACACTCCAGAGGGTAAAGTCTGGGGATCTGTTTTAAAATTCGGTCAGCCTAAAAATCCACTGACTTTTCTTATTTCTCAGAGCTATAACGTGACAAAAAGCATTTTTATTATCCAGTGAGAAAGTTGTTAGGTTGTATCTTCTAACGGCTGCTTCCAAAAGAAAACCTCTAGTACCCAAAGCCCTTGAACAGTGGGAAGGTCTGTGAGAGAAAGAATCTCCCTGGAAATCTGTGAAGTTTGTTGTCTCCCTCCCTCTGGCTACACATCAAACGCCCGTGCAACCCTGGGGAACCTTGCTCTGAGGGTCAGATTACCTACTCTCCTGTGAAGCAGACCCCAGCCTGCGAGGGTCCCGGTGTCTCATGCACAGAGAACCTGAGTGTGGAGAATCCCTCACCCCCCAGTCCCACCATCACCAATGGGGCCTGCCTGGCTTCTTCCCCACCAGGCTCTCTTCTGCCCTGGACAGCCAGCTACTGCATAGAAATGGAGAAAGAAAAAGAAAGAAGGGGGTCTGGGCCGAGGTGGTCAGGGCCCTCAGTCACAGGGACCCCGAGTGAGTTCTTACCTAGGTCCTGGGGGAAGAGGAGCCACTGGCCTCACCAGGCAGTTCTTCCTCTGCTGGTGAGCTCTAGTTGGAACTCACTGGACTTTGAACAAAGGTTGATTTAAAAGCTGATATATTTAACAGGGATGTGTGGTCTGAGTTCAAATGACCTCTGTCCACCTTGCTGTCAGCTGGCTGGGCTCTGAGCTGGGCAAACCTGGAAAACCCTCAGCAAACCCAAGGCTCAGGCCCACCTGCCTAGAGAGGGGCGCAGAGTGGGGAGGGGAGGCTAGCCAGGGAGAGGGGCCTTCCGCTCGGCAGATGCCTCAGTCACACCCAAGCAATACCCAAGCCTCAGAGCCACCGCTGTCCCCCAGGCCAAGGGCGGCACTGATCGCCAGCACCTGAGCACCCTGAGGTCTTCCTGGGGAGCAGTGCCTGTGCCACCTCACCCGTAGGAGGCCACAGGCCAAGAAGTCCCGGTAAAAGGAGCAAAGCTCCGTGTACGCCCATCCTGCCTCCTCTCCACCTGGCGTTCTTACTTTGCAGGCTCACTAGAAGCTGAGCCAGTAAAGCCCCTGCTCTTATTTCCCAACTCCTTTGCTCTCCTCATACACTCCTCTCCCTCTTTCCTCTCTCTCTCTCACCTGAGGGTGCTCTGTTTCTCTTCTCCGACAACTGGTTTCCCCGTCCACGCTCAGAACCTCTCAGGCAAGCCCTGCTGGGCAGGTGGAGGCACTTCCACAAGCTCCTGGGCCGGCGCCTGGGAAGCACAGTGGCGTCCTGAGCTCAGCCCCTAGCCCGGAGCAGCTGATCCCTATCAGCAGCACCCACACAGGCAGACCCAGTGCTGGGCTTCTCACTGACCTGGATCCTCAGCCCACACTGGAAATCAGGGCAAGAGATTGCTCCGAGCAGTGAAGCAAAGAGAACCACGGGCTGAGGACAGGGTGGCCTCGCCCTCCTCCACCTACATTCCAAAAGCTCCTCTTGTCTTTGCTGGGCCTTGGCTGCTTTCGGGTGGAGGCACGGCAGAGCCAGAGGGTAAATGGTCAACAATGACAGACATCTGAGTAGCTAGTTCATATCAGGTCATCTGCACCTTCACGTCTACCTGGGCCTCCTACATGTCTTCCAAAGTGGACAGTAGAAGGGGAAAGATCTGGATGTAAGATCAGAACACCTGGGTTCAAATTCTGACTCCCTCACTTACCGAGTGTTTGATCTAGACGAATTTATTTATTTTGACTGCCCTGGGCCTTCGTTGCTTCAGTCAGACTTTCTCTAGTTGCAGTGATCGGGGGCTACTCTCTAGCTGCGATACGTGGGTTTCTCACTGAGGTGGCTTCTCTTCTCTTGTTATGGAGTTCAGGCTCTAGCGTGTGTGGACTTCAGTAGTTGTGGCACACGGGCTTAGCTGCCCTGCAGCATGTGGGATTTCCTGGACTAGGGATTGAACCCATGTCCCCTGCATGAGCAGGAGGATTCTTAACCACTGGACCACCAGGAAACCTTGAGGAATTCATTTTTAACTCTGAGTCTCACTTACTTTCATCAGGTAAATGGTTGTTATAACGTTGTTTTTAGAAGTTTTTTATATTGAATCAAAGAACCTCTCACTTCTGCCCCTGAGTCCTCACGGCTCCTCTGAGCTACACACTACGTGTACTCTATTCTGCACAGCAGCTCTTCAAATATTTGAAGGCTGATGTATTTCCCATGTATGTGTTAGCTGCTCAGTTGTGTCCAACTCTTTGTGACCCTATGGAATATAGTCTGCCAGGCTGCTCTGTCCATGGAATTCTCCAGGCAGGAACACTGGAGTGGGTTGCCATTTCTTTCTCCGGGAGTTCTTCCCGACCTAGGGATCGAATCCCCATCTCCTGAATTAGGCAGATTCTTTACCACTGAGCCACCAGGGAAGCCGAATCCCCCATAAGCCTCCTTTCCTCTGGGAGTCAGTGGGGCCCTTCATTCCTTCAGGTGATCTGCCTTTGCCATGACTTCAATGCTTCCTGCCCTGGATCCAAGCCTGTCAACATCCCTCTTAAAATCAGAGGCCTGAAGGTGGAACTTGCCAAACTACACACCCACAAATGGATGAATTGTGTTGTATTGAAATAATTCTTTAATTTTTAAAGTAGCCAAAGTCAGCAGAATTATTATTGAAATTTCTAAAATTAAAAAAAAAATTTGTATGATTAAAAGAAAAGGCAACTTCACATTGCAGTTTACCCTCGGTCTGTATTCAGAGACTTCTCAGACTTACTCTTCACCCCAGGCCAGATGGGATGGATAGCAATAGCCTGGAAACTGGAAATAGAAGAGGCCTTGATATACAGAGACACTATTGGTTCAAAATTAAATAGAAATGAGCAATTGTTTGTTTTAATGAAAAAACTCTTCCCCACTATTACGTGGAACTGAATGAGATTTGCCCTCACTAAAATTTGGATTTAAAAAAATCTTATGGCAATAAGTGGCTGTGATCTGGTTAATGCAAAGCAGAGTGGGTCTTTTTGCTGATTATTTAAATCAATTACTTAGATCTAGACATTAAAGACAAGGGAAAATAACATTGTCTATCGTGTGTGCCTGGTAAGCCTTTATATCCATTATTCTGTTAACCCTCAGCATGATCTTATGAGACAATATCCCCATTTTACAGATAAGTGAAGTGAAGTTGTTTAGTCATGTCTGACTCTCTGCGATCCCGTGGACTGTAGCCTACCAGGCTCCTCTGTCCATGGAATTCTCCAGGCAAGAATACTGGAGTGGGTTGCTATTTCCTTCTCCAGCGGATCTTCCCGACCCAGGGGTCAAACCCAGGTCTCTTGCATTCCAGGCAGATGCTTTACCCTCTGAGCTACCAGGGAAGCCCCAGGTTAGCCCCTTATCTTATTTTACAGATAGAGAGAAGCCACTCAATCATGCCTGACTCTTTGTGACCCCATGGACAGTAGCCTGCACCAAGCTCCTCCATCCATGGGATTTTCTAGGCAAGAGTACTGGAGTGGGTTGCTGTTTCCTTCTCCAATTCTTATTTTATTTCTTCTCTTCTTATTTTACAGATAAGAAGCCTTTAAATCCATCTGGTTAATTATCTTATCAGATCTCCTGGCTCAGAAGGCTTACAGAGCCTGTCTGTCTCCTTAGGTAGAATTGTTTTTCCTCTACAATAAGGCCTCCCACTAGCCAAGGAATATGCTCTCCTTCCCTAGAGGTATTCAAGAAGAGGCTGACATAACCTCTGTCATGTTACAGAAAGAAGTCCTGCATTGTTAGGGGATTGGAGTAGGTGATTTCTTGGGTTGCTTCCAACTCTAAGATTCTGTGAACCTAAATGCTGTGGGTCCTGCCCTGGTGTGTATAAGGGCAAGAGTTATGAGCATGGAATTTGGCATCAAATAGATGCTGAATTGAATGTTAAATCTGCCATTATCAGTGTTATGTTTTTTACTGTGAGCTTAAATTTGCCTGGGCTTTATCTATGGAACACCTGGCAGCTTGGGTGGAGGGTTTTCTGTTTTGTTTTTGTCAAGCAGATCTTCTCCATACACATAGAATGGTGAAGAAAGACACGAAAAACCTTGGGTCAATTTATATTGGTTACTTGCTGTAGTGCTTCTAGATCATGCAAAAAATGAACGTCAGTTACAGCACCAGCACCTCCTGAAAGCAGATCCATGGTCAGGAACTTGCAAGAGAAGATTCTTTTTCTTCTCAGAGTCCAGGCCAAGACAGGTAGTTTCCTTCTTATTCCTGATCCATTTTACCCTGTTCTGTTTTTTCCATAAAGCTATCTCCTTTTATCATGTTTATATAATGTTTATTAATTATATTCTGTCTCTTCCCCACCAGAATATTATCTCCCCAGGGATAGAGATTTGTAATTGTTTTGTCACTGTATTCCAAGAGCCTAGAATATAAGCCTAGCCTATAGCAAGCTTTCCGAAAGTGAATGAGTGAGTGAATGAATGAATCCACCTCCTTTTGCCAGCAGGATTGGGTTTACCCCACCCTTTCACTGAGACTGTAGCCTTCTGAGATTCTGGGCTCCCTGTAGGGTCTCAGTTCCTAGGTCTTAACTCCTGTCCCAAAGTGACCCTGGGAAAATAGACTACTTGGTTACTGGTTTTCAGCTTTCTCCTCACTTTCTTTCACTTCTGGACCTTAGCAACTTCTTTCCTTTTTTCCAAGTTCAACTATGTAGTTGAAAACAATTTTTTAAAATATATTTTACCCAGTATTTCCATGAACTTTGTAGAGAAAGGGATTTCATATTTTCTAGTCTCCCATGTTTCCAGAAATGATTCTATCACTTATCATTAATTTGCCTCTCAAAATGTCAGCTTTAGACAATGCTGCAAACATACAAAGGAGAAGGCAATGGCACCCCACTCCAGTACTTTTTCCTGGAAAAATCCCATGGATGGAGGAGTTACAGTCCATGGGGTCACTAAGAGTCGGACACAACTGAGCGACTTCACTTTCACTTTTCACTTTTGTGTGTTGGAGAAGGAAATGGCAACCCACTCCAGTGTTCTTGCCTGGAGAATCCCAGGGATGGGGAAGCTTGGTGGGCTGCCGTCTGTGGGGTCGCACAGAGTCGGACACGACTGAAGCAACTTAGCAGCAGGAGCAGCAAACATACAATACTCAAAACAGTGTGGTATTGGCACAAAAACATATATGGACCAAAGGAACAGCCTAGAGAGCCCAGAAATAACCCACACACTGATGGTCAATTAGTCTTTAATGAAGGAGACAAGACTATACAATGGAGAAAAGACAGTCTGTTCAGCACGTGGTGTTTGGAAAGCCAGGCAGCTGAATCAATGAAGTTAGAACACTTCTTCACACCATACACAAAAATAAACTCAAAATGGCTTAAAGACTGCAATATAAGATATGATATCATAAAACTCTAGAAGACAATACAGGCAAAATATTCTTGGACATAAATCATAGCAATGTTTCCTCAGGTCAGTCTCCCAAGGCAAAAGAGATAAAAGTAAAAATAAACAAATAGGACCTAATCAAACTTATAAACTTTTGCACAGCAAAGGAAACCATAAACAAAGTGAAAAAACAACCTACGAACTGGGAGAAAATAATTGCAAAGAATGCAAACAACAAGCGCTTACTCTTCAAAATATACAAACAGCTTATATAGCTCAATAAAAAAGGGGGGGGGAGGGGCAAAAGACCTAAATAGACATTTCTCCAAAGAAGACATAAAGATAGCTAAAAAGCACAAGAAAAAATGCTCAACATCACTAATTATTAGAGAAATGCAAATCAAAACTACAATGAGGTTTCACCTCATACTAATCAGAATGGCCATCATCAAAAAGTCTACGAATGATAAAAGCTGAAGAGGGTGTGGAGAATAGGGAGCCCTTCTACACTGTTGGGGGAATGTAAATTGGTACAGCCACTATGGAGAACATTATGAAGGTTCCTTGAAAAACTAAAAATAGGACTTCCCTGGTACTCCAGTGGTTAGGAATCTGCCTGCCAATGCAGGGGACATGGGTTTGATCTCTGGTCCAGGAAGATTCCACATGCCGCGGGGTAAATAAGTCCATGCTCTAGAGCCCACATGCCACAACCACTGAAGCCCATACTCTGCAACAAGAGAAGCCAGCACAGTGAGAAACCCACACACCACAATCAGCGAGCAGCCGCCTTTCGCCACAACTAGAGAAAGCTTACAAGCAACAACAGGGACTCAGTGCTGTCAGAAAGAAACTGAAAATATAGCTACCGTATGATCGAGCAATCCCACTCTTGGGCATGGACTCCAGAAAAGACAAAATACTCTAATTAAAAAAGATACATACACCTCCTCCCCCTCAAAGAAGATACATATACCCCAATATTCACAGCAGCACTACTTACAATAGCCAAGACATGAAAGCAACCTAAATATCCATCAACAGATGGATGGATAAAGATGTAGTACATATACCCAATAGAATATTACTCAGTCATTAAAGTAAAAATGAAATACTGCCACGTGCAGCAACAAGGACGGACCTAGAGATTACCATACTAAGCGAAGTAAGTCAGACAGAGACAGATATCGTACATGACTTGTACATGAAACCTGAAAAACCGATGCAGATGAAATTATTTAAAAAACAGAAACAGACCCACAGACATAGAAAACGAACTTAGAGTTACCAAAAGGGAAAGGGGGGAAGGATAAATTAAGAGGTTGGGAGTACACTACTACATATAAAATTAACAACAAGGTCCTACTGTATAGCACAGGGGATTATAATCAATATCTTATAATAACCTATAAGGAAAAAGAATGTGAAAATTATATATGTATAACTATATAGAGATAGAGATATATAACTCAATCACTGTATACCAGAACCTGAAACAACACTGTAAATTAACTATACTTCAATTCTTTAAAACTCATTAAAAAAAAAAAAAAAACTCCAGTTTTTTCTTCTATGAAGTACAGATACTAACAATATTAGAGTATTTCTTGAAGACTTAAAAAGACATTTGTAGATCACCCAGGACCTGACGAACCCTCAATAGAAAATAACATTATTGTGGTTTTTGCAAGAACAAGACCTCTTAATTTATGGGCACATGTTGTACAAGCAAGCTCATGGAAATAAACGGGCTAGACGTACACAGTGGGCAGCTCTGTTCAGGGGTTCAGAATGTTGGGGGCATCATGGATGGCATTTTTGCCCACACACAATACAGCATTCTGTGCAAGTGGTCAGGAACAGAAATGTAAAAAGACATCCCAATGCTTTCTATTTTTTTTCCTATCATGTCACATGGAGAAATTGGTAACAGTTGCATAGCTCATCACTAGAGTAAACAGATGAGGCTTTTTAAGGCTGGAGTGACCTGCCTAGGGCCAAGTGTCCCAAGCTCTGCCCAGACTCCCCAGAGGATAAGGGGATCAATATTTGGGTATGCTTGTAGAAAACAAGAAAACATCATTGAGGGCTTCCCTGGGGGCTCAGTGGTAAAGAATCTGCCTGCCTAGGTAGGAAACATAGGTTGGATCCCTGATCTGGGAAGATCCCACGGGGCGCAGAGCAACTAAGCCATGTGCCACAATTGTTGAGCCTACGCAGTTCCTGGAGCCCAGGAACTTCAACTGAGCCCACAGGCCACGGCTGCTGAAGCCCAGACCCTCTAGAGCCCGAGCTCTGCAACAAGAAAAGCCACCGCAGTGAGAAGTCTGTGCCCCACAGCTAAAGACTAGCCCTGCACTCTGCAGACGAGAAAAGCCCAGGCAGGGATGAAGCCAGCACAGCCAAAAACAAATAAAGAGACTAGAAATCATCGAGAGCAACTAAATAAAACTGAGCAAATGAAGGTTTTACCATGTCCACTGATTGAAACGTCAGCACTAAGATAGTTCTCCAAACTGATCTACAGATTCTTGTATTTCTAATCAAATTTCCCACAGGGATGGTTTGTTTTTTGGTGAAACTTGACAAACTGATTCTGAAAAATAAAAATAAGGGAGGAGTTGTTCTCCTGGGTAGCAAGATACTAGAGAGACAATAATTACTACAATATGGCATGGCCGCAAGGTAAACTGTAACACCGGAACAGACTAAAAAGCCCCCAGACAGACCCATACAAACAGAAGCAACATGACAAAAACAGAGGAAAAGGCAGGCCTTTTTTTTTCAATAAACTGCTCTGGTGTATCCCTTCCGGGTCTGGTTTATTTCATTCAGTATGATAGTTGTGAGATGCATCCATGTTGTGTGTAGTTGTAGTCCATCTGTCTTCATCCTGGGATTCTGGTATGTAACGTCCAAACAGCAATCAGAACTTGGGGTGATGCCCGCCCTGGTGGCGACACAGTATCCACAACTGGAAGGGATCTGTATTTTGGCATTGGCATGCTTCAGGAATCTTGGATCTCTCCACCTCAATTGTTTTTATTGTGTAAAAGTATACATAACATAAAATTTACCATTTTAACCATTTTTTAGTGTCAGAGGCATTATGTACTTTCACATTGTTGTGTAACAATCACCACCATTCATCTCCAGAACCTCTTTATCTTCCCAAACTGAAACTACAGGTCTGTTAAACAACTGTCCCTTGTCATCCCCTGGGGCTCTGGCAACCACCGTTCTGCTCCTTGTCTTTATGAATTTGACTACGCTAGGCACCTTGTACAAGTGGAATCACACGGTATTTGTCTTTTTGTGACTGGCCTATTTCACTTAGCAAATATCTTCAAGCTTCATCCATGTTTATCATGTATTAGAATTTTCCTTTTCAAGACTGAATAATATTCCATTGTGTGTATACACCATATTTTATGTATTCATTCACTCAGTGTTGAGTGGATTACTTTTGGCTATTGTGAATAATGCTGCTATGAACATGAGTGTACAGACATCTGTTTGAGTTCCTGCTTTCAGTGCTTTTGAGTATATACCCAGAAGTGTAATTGCTGGGTTATATGGCAATTTTATGTTTAATTTTTTGAGGAACTGCCATACTGTATTTCCACAGCAGCTGCTCTATTTGCATTATCATCAACAATGCACAAAATTCCAGTTTCTCTGTATCTTCACTGACACTTGATATTTTCTGTATTTTTTAAATAATAGTCATCCTAATGGGTGTAAAATGACATCTCATTATGGTTTTGATCTGTATTTCCCAAAATATTAGAAATGTGCTTATTAAACTTTTGTATATCTTCTTTGGAGAAATGTGTATTCAAGTCCTTTGCCCATTTTTTAATCAGATTGCTTGATTTTCTGTTATTGAGTTGTACCAATTCAATTTTTTTACTATGCAAAAAGACTCAAAGAAATGAAGTGACTTAACCAAGTCACTTAACCCCAAGTTCAGAGCAGAGCCATGGATAAAAAACTTGGGATTTTAGGGATACAAAGATGGTTTAATATCTACAATCAATCAGTGTGATAAAACACATTAACAAAAGGAAGGATAAAAATCACATGATCATCTCAATTGACACAGAAAAAATGACAAAATTCAACATCCGTTCATTTTAAAGTCTCATCAAAGTTGGTATAGAGGGAATATATCTCAACATAATAAAGGACATTTATGACAGACCCACAACGAACATCATACTGAATGGTGAAAAGCTGGAAGCCTTTCCTCTAAGATCAAGAACAAGACAAGGATGCTTACTGTCACCACTTCTATTTAACGTAGTATTGCAAGTCCTAGCTACAGCAATCAGAAAAGAAAAAGAAATAAAAGGCATCCAAATTGGGAAGGGAAGAAGTAGAATTCACTATTTGCAGATGACATTACACTTAGATAATACCTTGACAATACTTTGGCTACCTGATGTGAAGAGCCAGCTCGCTGGAAAAGACCCTGATGCTGGGAAAGATTGAGGGCAGGAGGAGAAGGCGGTCACAGAGGATGAGGCATTTGGACGGCATCATCAACTCAATGGACGTAAGTTTGAGCAACCTCCAGGAGACAGTGAAGGACAGGGAAACCTGGCGTGCTGCCGTCCATGGGGCTGCAAAGAGTGGTACTTGACTGAGAGACTGAACAACAGTGACAACAAAGGACCCCAGAAAACCCTAAAGTTTCCACAGAAAGTTGTTAGAACTAATAAATGAATTCGGTAAAGTTGCAGGATACAAGGTAAATATGTAGAAATTTGCTATTTTTCTATACACTAATAATGAACTATCTGAAAGAGAAAATAAGAAAATAGTCTTGTTCAAAATTACATCAAAAAGCATAAAGTACCAAGGAATAAACTTAAGGAAGGAGGTGAAATAACTGGAAACTACAAAACACTGATGAAGGAAATTAATGATGCAAATAAATAGAAAGTTACCTCATGCTCTTGCATTGGAAGAATTAATATTGTTGAAATGTCCATACTACCCAAAGTAATCTACACATTTAATGCAATCCATATCAAAATACTCATGACCTTTTTCACAGAACTAGAACAAACAATCCTAAAATCTTTGGAACCACAAAGGACCCTGAATTGCCAAAGCAATCTTGAGAAAAAAGAACAAAGCTGAAAGTATCACTCCCTAACTTCAGACTATAGACTGTACTACAAAGCTACAGTAATCAAAACAGTTTGGTACTGGCACAAGGCATACACTGGCACAGAACATAGAGCCCAGGAGTAAATCCACACACAGGGCAATTAATTGAGGACATACAATGAGGAAAAGACAGTCTCCACAATAAGCAGTGCTAGGAAAACTAGAGAGCTACATGCAAAAGAATGAGATTATAACATTTTCTCATACCTTATATAAAAATAAACTCAAAATGAATTAAAGATCTAATTGTAAGACCTGAAACCATAAAACCATAAAACTTGTAGAAGATAACATAGGCAGAATACTCTTTGACATAAATTGTAGGAATTTTTTTAAAATCTATCTCCTAAAGTAAAAGAAAAGAAAAAAAAATTTTTAATGAGACCTAACTCATCTCACACGCTAGTAAAGTAATGCTCAAAATTCTCCAAGCCAGGCTTCAGCAATACGTGAACCGTGAAGTTCCAGACATTCAAGCTGGTTTTAGAAAAGGCAGAGGAACCAGAGATCAAATTGCCAACATCTGCTGGATCATGGAAAAGCAAGAGAGTTCCAGAAAAACATCTATTTCTGCTTTATTGACTATGCCAAAGCCTTTGACTGTATGGATCACAGTGAACTGTGGAAAATTCTTCAAGAGATGGGAATACCAGACCACCTGACCTGTCTCTTGAGAAACCTATATGCAGGTCAGGAAGCAACAGTTAGAACTGGACATGGACCAACAGACTGGTTCCAAATAGGAAAAGGAGTACGTCAAGGCTGTATATTGTCTCCCTGCTTATTTAACTTCTATGCAGAGTAACATCATGAGAAACGCTGGGCTGGAAGAAGCACAAGCTGGAATCAAGATTGCCGGGAGAAATATCAATAACTTTAGATATGCAGATGACATCATCCTTATGGCAGAAAGTGAAGAGGAACTAAAAAGCCTCTTGGTGAAAGTGAAAGAGGAGAGTGAAAAAGGTGGCTTAAAGCTCAACATTCAGAAAACGAAGATCATGGCATCTGGTCCCATCACTTCATGGGAATTAGATGGGGAAACAGTCGAAACAGTGTCAGACTTTATTTGGGGGGGCTCCAAAATCACTGCAGATGGTGACTGCAGCTATGAAATTAAAAGACGCTTACTCCTTGGAAGGAAAGTTATGACCAACCTAGATAGCATATTGAAAAGCACAGATATTACTTTGCCAACAAAGGTCCATCTAGTCAAGGTTATGGTTTTTCCAGTGGTCATGTATGGATGTGAGAGTTGGACTGTGAAGAAGGCTGAGTGCCGAAGAATTGACACTTTTGAACTGTGGTGTTGGAGAATACTCTTGAGAATCCCTTGGACTGCAAGGAGATCCAACCAGTCCATTCTAAAGGAGATCAGCCCTGGGTGTTCTTTGTAAGGAATGATGCTAAAGCTGAAACTCCAATACTTTGGCCACCTCATGCGAAGAGTTGACTCATTGGAAAAGACTCTGATGCTGGGAGGGATTGGGGGCAGGAGGAAAAGGGGACAACAGAGGATGAGATGGCTGGATGGCATCACTGACTCGACGGACGTGAGTCAGAGTGAACTCCGGGAGTTGGTGATGGACAGGGAGGCCTGGCATACTACGATTCATGGGGTCGCAAAGAGTCTGACGCGACTGAACTGAACTGAACTGAATAAAGCTTAAAAGCTTTGCACAGTAAAGGAAACCATCAACATAATGAAAAAATAATCAATTGAATGGGAGAAAGTATTTGCAAATGATATGACTGATAAGGGATTAATATCCAAAATAGATATACAACTCAATATCAAAATAAACAATACCGATTCAAAAATGGGCAAAAGACCTGATTAGACATTTTTCCAAAAAGAAGAAATATGGATGGCCAACAGGAATATGAAAACGTACTCAACATCACTAACCATCAGAGAAATGTAAATCAAAATAATAATGAAATCCCACCTCACACCTGTCAAAATGATTATCATCAGAAATTCTACAAATAATAAATGCTGGAAAAGGTGTTGAGAAAGGAGGCCCTTCAGCTGTTGGTGGGAATGTAAACTGGTGCAGCCACTATGGAGAAAAATAGGCAGTTCCTCAAAACACTAAAACTAGAGCTACCATAAAATACAGCAATTCTCCTGTTAGGCAAACATTTGGAAAAAGTGAAAGCATTAATTTGAAAAAATACATGTACCCCAATGTTCATAACAGCATTGTTTATAATAACCGAGATATGGAATCAACTTGAGTATCCATCAACAGATGAATAAATGAAGAAAATGTGGTATATAAAATGGAATACTAGCCATAAAAATGAATGAAATTCTGCCATTTGCAACAGTGCAGATGGACCTAGAGAGCATTATGCTTAGTGGAATAAATCAGACAGAGAGAGACAAATTGTGTGTGTTATCACTTGTATGTGGAATCTAAAAACCAAAACAAATAAATAAATATAATAAAATAGAAACAGACTCACAGATGTAGAAACAAACTGGAGGTTACAGGTGGGAGAGGAAAGGGGGGAGGGGCAAGATAGGGTATGGGATTAAAAGTTTAGAAGTACTATGTATAAAATAAGTAAGCAATAAGAATATATTGTATAGCACAGGGAAATATAGCCATTATTTTGCAGTAACTTTAAATAGCATATAATCTATAAACATATTGAATCACTATGTTGTGTACCTGAAACTAATATTGCAAATCAACTATAGTTCAATAAAAAATAAATCCAAGGCCAATGTCCTTCTACTACACCAGTCTGCCTGGTTTAGTACAAGATTCTAGCCTCCACCCTTTACATTTCAGATAAATCCCTGATATGTTCATATTTTTACCCCAACTTCAGATCTGATTATCCTTGTCTTTTTAGTAGCTCATTAACTTACGTGGAGCCTGATATTTTAAGCTCCAGCGGTTTTCTGCCCCTGACTGAGTCAATGTTTATGACAGTCTCCTCTGTTACTCCCTAGATTACTCTGGCCTCATCCAACACCTGAAGAAGCATTCTGTTTAGTCTGCATACCTTTGGAGGAATTTATTAGGCCAGGGTCCAGATACAGAGTCGAGATAAATGTTTTACAGCAGTACCAGGCAATGGGCAGGAGGAAGGGCAAAGTCATGGTCCTTAGCTGGTTCACACTCTGTGGCTCCACATGATTGCTGAGTTAAACTTTCTAGTGTTTTTTCAGCAACCAGGTCTGAGGACCCCTAGAGAGCTGTGACTTATTAATACTTGGAAGTTGGCAATAAAGGATACTTTAGTAGTTATTCCCTCCCTCCTCCTTTTCCCAGCTGAGGGGTCAGAATACACAGTACTTTTCCACTGGCGGGGGCGGGGGCGGGGGCGGGAAACAGGTGCCAAGCAAGAGCAGGCCATGTCCTTGGTTCCTGAATGCATCAAAGTCTGGGTACTCCTGGAATACTGATTAGGGTCTATCTTTACCTCTTTCTAAAAGACACAAAAATGGAGGATCAATGGTCCTTGGGGAGTTTCCAGCTTCTCAGGGGCCCCAAAGGGACAAGCTTAGGGGCAGGTAAACAAGGAAAGGGCCAGAGACCTCAAGGCCACAGCCTCAGCCTGACTCCAGCCCTCACAGGGAGACTGAGGACCATCCCATTCAGAAGTGAAAGGCCAGTGAGAGAGAATCAAGACAAGGAACAGATTAATGGACCCAAGTCTGTGGCATGATTTAAAAGACACCCCTGCCTCAAAGTACTGCCTCCTTCAGGATGGTCTCAGGACTTCTTGACACTCTAGTTAAGAGAACCAACTAATTCATGTGCATGCTATTTTTCCCCATTGCTTAGAATTATAACATGCCAGAAACACACACACACATACAATACTCACCTTCATTATCCACTGAAGAAAGAACCTCTTCTCAGAAGCCCCAGTCAGATTAAAGATGATCCCAACTGATAGGCCACAAAGTGGTATACAGCCTCTATGCCTCCAGCTACAGGTGCGCTACAGTGGATCCCATGCTAAACAGTATCTTTTTCCTTTCCCCTAGATCAGCCTGGAAATATTCCAGAGGACAAAATGTTAAGTCCTTGATTCAAAGACTTGGGCATCAGGAGGCCTGGGATTCCTAGGGGCTGTAGGAAGGCTGAAGAAGTGCAGGTGTCACAAAATGCAGGAGGCTAGTTTCCTCAACCCCTTTGGCCAAAGACAGAGCTCGGCAGGAGCCTTACAAGAGAGCTCAGGACTGGAACTCACACCTGCCTCTTGTGGGGCAGCTGTCAAGAGGCCATAAGCAGAGAAAGATGGGGATATGCAGCTTCAAAGCCACTTGCTGTGTGAGTCTGCTGTCTAATAGGCAGTGAACTGCAGAAAGGAGGCGTCTTCCTATTTGCTCACATGGCACAGTGTGGCTTTGTGGTGGCAGTGAGGGGCACCCCAGCCCAAAAGACACACAGGGCTGTGACTGCAGCCATTTCTGCCACCAGGCTGCTGTATCCTGAAAAAACCTGGTATATCGCCATATGGATCAGCATTGGAGCAGGTGGCAGTGTTCAGGCTGCCGAGCCAGCAGTTCTGCAGGAGGCAGGCCTGGCTGCAAAGGAACTGGTGTCCTTTGTGACCAGGAAGAGGTAAGACGCTCTTCTGTACACCAGTGACTTGGGTGGATTTTTTTCTGCCTTCAGTATAAAACTTGAGGTCATTATTCCCAGGAAGCCATTCACTACACACTGGAAATTGGGATTGAAACTGTGAGAGGCATTGTTCCCAGAGCCTTCCTTGTCACCCCAATACCTACACCCCTGAAGCTGTCACGCCATCCCCATAAAAAACAGCCCTGACTCTCTCCTCATGATGTTACCGAGGACTCTGGGCAAGAGGCCAGTAGAGACAGAGGCAGGGGGTGGGGACTGAAATGGCTACACAGCTTTGCTCTAAATGCCCTCTGGCCCTGAAGTTTGTTTTCCTTCCAGAAAACTATTGGCTGTACCAAAGGGGTCAGTTCACCCTCCCCCGGGGGAGATGCTAGGTCTCCCACCAGGCCCGTGGAGCCAGGAGAGGCAGAGGCCAAGACAGAGGAAAGAAGTAGATCCCTGTTCTCTGTCAGCCTCTGACTTGCTTCTTCACATGGCCTGTTGTCTGGGTTGCTCTCACAGCAGTCACAAAGCAAGTGTAAGCCCCAGCTCAGGCCCAGGATCAGAGTGATCTCCCCAGCCAACCCCCCGACACGGTAAGAGCCCCATGCGGAGGCAGCCAGGGGAGCTTCAAGGGGAAATGTGACAGAACAACAAAACTTTCCTTATTTGCAGATGTGGCCTCAGGCATTTCATTGCCTACAAGTCTGGTGGGGTCAAGTGAAATGTGGAAATTAGCCACAAAAACTAAAGTGATCTTTGGCGGCAGTGAGTATACTAGGCTCCAACTATGCTGAGGCAAGTGGCAGGTCTGAGCCCCATGCACACTTGACAAGGAAACTTTGCAAACCAGACTCTGTCTGGAGTAGAGTAACAGAAATGAAGGGAATATTGACACGCTGCCATAAGGGATAGGTGAAGAGACTAAGGCTACTTACCCCAGAAAGAAGAAATGTTAGCTAAAATGGTTAACTTTCTTCAGTGATTTGATGAGATCCCACATAGAGAAGGGTTTCCCTGGTGGCTCAGACAGTAAAGAATCCACCTGCAATGCAGGAGACCTGGGTTCACTCCCTGGGTCGGGAAGATCCCCTGGAGAAGGAAATGGCACCCCACTCCAATATTCTTGCCTGGAGAGTCCCATGGACAGAGGAGCCTGGTGGGCTACAGTCAATCGGGGCGCAAAGAGTCAGACACGACTGAGCGACTAAGCACACACACGTGGAGAAGGAACCCGGGCAGTGCTAACACTCGACATTTATTGAGTACTTACTATGTGCCAAAAAAACAAGCTAATTATTTTATACACACTTTCTCATTTAATCTAAACATCTTATTTAGATATTTTAGAAACATATTATTATTTCCATTCTACGGATCAGGAAAATTCAGAAAAGCTGAGAGACTTGCCCAAGGTCACATACGTAGTGGGAGAGTGAGATGAGCCCAGGCCTGTGACTCAGCCACCATCCACAGACGTGTTCTGTGTGGCGCTCTCAGCAGAATTAGGAGCAATGGTTTGGGTGGAAGTAAAAGGAAGGCAGTTCTGAAGGCAACAGGAGGGAGACTTTTCAAACAACTGGAGGGTTCGACAAAGAATAGTGGGTGGATGCTGTGAGTGGTCACGAGCCACACACAGCTAGAGATGGAGGCCGAGGATTCAAGGAGTATTAAATAACACAGTTGTCAAGAAATACAGCAACAGCAGCAGCTGGGAACTTATTAGGAGCCCAGATCCTTGGACCCCACCGCAACCCTACTGAATCAGAAACTCTGTGGCTGGGCCCAGACATATGTATTTTATCAAACCGTCCAGGTGTATCAGTTTTGAGAACCACTGACAAGGAAGCTTCTACACTCTGCCAGAGACTGGACTAGATGACTGTGTTTGTCCCTTCCATCTCTAAGACATCACAGTTCTACAGAAGTGAGATACAAGTATGATTAACAACTAACCAGATTTTCTTTTAACACAGAGCACTTTATAGTCATATCTTGGAAACAATCTATCAGCTGTTAAATTGTGTTATTGGACTCAGGTACCTCAATACGTGAAGGCTGACAAATATCTGGGAGACTGTGGACGATGGGGCTGCCCCTCCAGTCAGCAAGCAACCTACATTCTAGCCACCTCAGCCACTTGACTGGTTTCCGAACAAGCCCTGAGTGTCCCCACTCCTTGTTCATTCCTATTGTTCTTCTATCTGAAAAGCACTTACCTTTTGAAATTCTCTCTTCTTTGAGAGCTCAGTTCAAATGTCACGGTTCATGAGCGTGCCCAGCAGCGTCTG
The DNA here is from genome assembly GCA_006410675.1 of Oreotragus oreotragus. Lineage (NCBI taxonomy): Eukaryota > Metazoa > Chordata > Mammalia > Artiodactyla > Bovidae > Oreotragus > Oreotragus oreotragus. The sequence continues at coordinate 211,594 of SJYX01015894.1, forward strand.
GTGCGCAGGTTAGTCTCTCTTCCCGCTTTCCCTCCCGGGTGTCCTCACTTCTGGCTGACTTGCAGCACCTGGTGCACTCGGTCGGCTCTGGCTCACAGGGGTGGGGCCTCAGCAGAGCGTGTTCTCCTGAGAGGAGGCCGGCACTCAGGCACGTCAGCCCCCCAGTGCCTCCCATACAATGATGCTCAGTGAGGAGGGATCAGAAGCGGCATCTTAGGAGAATGATTTAGGCAACTGTTTACAAGATGCACAGATGCCGCCTCACTGTGAGAAAGAAGCCCTCTATGATTCAGTGTCTAGCCCTGAGGTCTTTGCAGAACTTTGAGGTTTTTGCAGTAACCAGTCTGAATACATATCTATGCCGTTGGGGCTCAGGGGGCCCACCTTCGTGCATCTACAGCCCTGTTATGTTCAACTCCTCTTCATGTTCATAACAATCTTTGTTATATAATCCCTGGATGATGAGAAATGCTGAATGCCCTCACGGCCAACCTTCTAAGTACCCCACAGAGACAAGCATGGACAAATCTCCTTTTTATGGAACAAAGAGGTCATAAATTTGACCACTATTGTATGGACAGCAAAGAAGGATACTGGGTTACCAGATACCAGGTCCAATTTAAGAGTTCATGTCAGCAGGGCCAGGTGTCCTGTGGGCGTGGTGGGCTGGCCTTGTGACCAGGATGCTGGTGAGAGACATGGAAAGGGGATCAAAGACCCCCCTTCTCAACAAGGCTCCTGGAATTGACTCATTCTGAATACTGAAAGCTGAATACTTCAATGGAATAACAAGATGTTCCTGATGTATGTCTCGCCTGACAACGCCCAGACAATGGTTTCCTTGTCCACTGAAAGGACCTCAAACTCCAGAAGTCCTGTTACTATTTGGGGGTGGGGCACAGAGTACTAAAAATAGGAATTCCCTGTCCACACAAGTGGAGAGGGACTCTAGTCATGAAAAACGTCACCCAACCCAATTAGGGCTCCTGGGTAGCCCAGCACTGGTTGGCAATCATGACAGAATTTGCTGCAGAACCAAGGGATTCCTGTTGTGCTGAGTCCCCACTGGCACAGAGCCTGGCCCAGCCTTGCAGAGGTTAGAGCCCAGAGTTTCTCATTCTCAGACCAATGCTCTTTCTACCAAAGTATACAATCTAGAGTTTAGGAATAAATCCCAGTCTCCCCATCCATCAGAAACCAAGGAGGAATGGAACAGAATAGAAATGGGTGAGGAGGTCACAAGTGAAGCAATAAGGTCAGTCACCCACCCCCTCACCGCTACATACAGGACCATTTTGACTGCCACCACCCCTCATCCCCCTTGCTCCCCCTGCCTCCCTGCATCACTCCTGGCCCATCTTCCCCTTCACCCTGAAGCAGCTCTGTTCTCTGTCCTGTGCTGCGTTTAGTCGCTCAGTCATGTTGGACTCTTTGCAATCCTATGGACTGTAGCCCGCCAGGCTCCTCCATCCATGGAATTCTCCAGGCAAGAATACTGGAGTGGGTTGCCATGCCAACCCATGGAGTGGGTTGCCATGCCCTCCTCCAGGGGATCTTCCCAACCCAGGGATCGAACCCAGGTCTCCCACATTGCAGGTGGTTTCTTTACCGTCTGAGCCAAGACCCAGTAATTAGACTGATTATGGAATGTGGCTTAGGAATGAGCCCAGGACAGGGGAGGCGTTGTCTAGAGAGTCAAATGGCAGACTCAGGATATTTGGAGTCAGCAGAAGCAGGCCCATCTGGAAAGTAAAAAGTAAAAGCACAGAGAATAAAGACATAAAGCTGCCATCACTTAGTCTGGGTCAGGACGCACCCATGAATCAATTTTTGGCACCTTCAGAGCTGAGGGAGAAGACAGAATAACCTGGTAAGGGCCTTCCCAGAGGAGACTGACCCCAGATCCCAGTGTCTTTATCAGGACCTCGGTGTCCTACTCCTAAGCCACATCTTCTCTCAAGAAAAGACTAGGTGCCTTACTTTATACTTGAGGGCACATTCTGTCCTTATTGCGTCAAAATATTAAGATATTCTAATTTCAGTCTTATCCTTATAGTGAGCTACCAAGTGAAAACTCTTTGTCCCTCAAGGTGAAGAAAACAAAGAGTGATTTTTCTCAGCCTTTTCAGCACCTTAGTCTATTTCTAACACATGCGAAAAAAAAAAAGAGGAAAAAGAGAAAGTGGTAGAGAAGGAGGCAGGGGACACAGAGAATAAAAGATTTCACAGTGGGGGTGGAGGAGGAGAAAAGTAGGAAGACCCGTGGCTGCTAATAAGAACTCACTCTCTGGCGTTAAAAGACCATATATACTAGTAATGAGGGCACCAGCAACGACAGAAGAGGGGGATGGGGTTCCAACAAAAATGCAGAGCAAGTTGAGGGCTGAGAGCTCATTCACAGAGCTTTCACCGGAGCCCCCAGCCTGAGAGCAGGAAAGAACTTCCGTCCTGAGGTAAAGAGGCCCTCTGGGTACCTGGGGCCTGGGAGCGGGGATGGGACAGTCAACAGGACTGGTCAGGCAAGGACAGGCTTCCAGTAAGGTCCCTGGGAAGCCCCATGTCTTAAAATGTTCTTTGCCCTCGAGAGCCTGGGAAGAGAAGTCTTCCTCAGGCCCACGAAGCCGGCGTGCTCAATCTTCTCCAGGAGGCATTCGGGGGCACACCCTGTCCTGACAGCTTCCTCAAATGGGGAAGAACCACACTGTGCGTTCGTGGGAGGGAAAGCCAGGTGAACTCCTTGAAGTAACTGTACCTGACAAAGTCTAAATTGCTTATGCACTTCTAAATTCTCCAGGCTCCTTTCTTCTGTTCAGTCTTGAGGAATGAATGACAAAGGGTCATGCTTATCAATAGAGGAGACAGTTAGCAGAGGAAAGTTAGCAAGGCTTGAATCAGTTCTCCTCTGGGTCCCAAGCCTAGCCTGGGAAAAGACACTAGGCTCCATAGAGCTTGGAGCTGGCCCTGTGAGGTGCTTTGCGGGGAGCTCACATCCCAGATGTAGGCTCTGGGGGTGATGCAAACAAGGGAGGCTTTGGCCACTGGCATGTTTCTGGCAGAGTAAACCTGGAAATTCCAGGGTGAAGATACTGGTTTGGAGATAGTTCTCCCCAAGTTTCAGAGTTATGCACTTTAGTGGGAAGTCCCTTCACCTAGGAATCGGGAGACCTGGTTGCCTCAGTTTTCCCCACAGGCGAAATAAGGAGCCTGTCCTGCAGGACCTCTTAACTGGGGAGTGCATGCATTCACTCATGAGATCGTGAATTAGGGAGAAGCGTTACATCTTTTTCTCCACCAGTCTCTCGTTGAAAGTTAGCATTTGCTTCCATTATGAATGTAGACAACAAACCACATTAGAATTTGCCATCAATAGAAATTACAGTTATTTACAAATCTCTTTAGAGTTGTCGCAGATTTTTTAAAATGTCATATATGTTCATCACTTCTGTGAAATTACAGTTGTTTATTTAGACTGATGCTACTTCTAAAGAAGCCCATACACCACTCTTTCACACATTCTTCTAATGTTTGGACAACTGTTTTTATATAATTTGTTTCCTTTGTTATTCTATATATATTATTTTATGAATTTATGATCCACAGGCTTCGCCAGACAACAAAAAGTGTTCATAGCGCATTTATGTTAAGGTTGAGAAGGCCTGCTCTAGTGTGTTGAGAGGGGTCAGAGTGGGAGGCCTGAGAAAGCAGACAAGTGATCCAAGGGTCTCCTGACTGAACTTTGGCTGACTTACAACTCTGCCTCTACTCTAAGGAAGTTGTGGTGACTGATGAAATCCTGTCTCTGCACATGTACCCCAATGTTCATCATAGCACTGTTTATAATAGCCAGGACATGGAAGCAACCTAGATGTCCATCAGCAGATGAATGGATAAGAAAGCTGTGGTACATATACACAATGGAGTATTACTCAGCCATTAAAAAGAATACATTTGAATCAGTTCTAATGAGGTGAATGAAACTGGAGCTGATTATACAGAGTGAAGTAAGCCAGACAGAAAAACACCAATACAGTAGGCTGCTGCTGCTGCTGCTAAGTCACTTCAGTCGTGTCTGACTCTGTGCGACCCCATTAGATGGCAGCCCACCAGGCTCCCCCATCCCTGGGATTCTCTAGGCAAGAATACTGGAGTGGGTTGCCATTTCCTTCTCCAATGCATGAAAGTGAAAAGTGAAAGCAAAGTTGCTCAGTCGTGTCAGACTCTTAGTGACCTCATGGACCACAGCCTACCAGGCTCCTCCATCCATGGGATTCTCCAGGCAAGAGTACTAGAGTGGGCTGCCATTTCCTTCTCCACCAATACAGTATACTAACGCATATATATGGAATTTAGAAAGATGGTAATGATAATCCTGTATGCAAGACAACAAAAGAGACACAGATGTATAGAACAGTCTTTTGGACTCTGTGGGAGAGGGAGAGGGTGGGATGATTTGAGAGAATGGCATTGAAACATGTATAATATCATATAAGAAACGAATTGCCAGTCCAGGTTCGATGCAGAATACAGGATGCTTGGGGCTGGTGCTGTGGGATGACCCAGAAGGATGGTAAGTGGGAGGGGGGTTCAGGATGGGGAACATGTGTACACCCGTGGCGGATTCATGTTGATGTATGGCAAAACCAATACAATATTGTAAAGTAATTAGCCTCCAATTAAAATAAGTAAATTTAAATTAAAAAAAAAGAAAAGAAATCCTGTCTCTGGGCCTCAAGCATTTTTTTCAATGTTGTGGGAGATCTGCAAACAGAGGTGTTTGTGAAGTGGGTTGCTAACCTTCCAGCTCCTCTGAGAGGCTAGGTCTGGGCTTTGGTAGAGGAGAGAATGGAGCCTCTTCCTTACAATCTTGTCCCCACCGGTAATAGTCCACATATCCCAGAAAACCTTGGGTACAGCTTCACGTGTCATTTAATCATCACATTCCCATGATGCAGCTTGAAACACAAGAGGAACGTGAGCCTGATTTAGGAATGTGCCTTCTATCACAGGAAGCTTGCATCTGAATCCAAGACTCAGCCAGCGGTCTCCCATTTGAAAAGGTCAGGGAAAGGAGATCATGCCCTGCTGGCTGTGGCTGAGGTCACTCCATACTGAGAGTCCACAGGCCCTAGGCAGCCAAGGGAGTTCAGGAAACCCCAGAAAAGGCCAAAAGGTGAGAGCGCCAGTCTGGGGCCAACCTAGTCAGCATCCATGTCGTTGCCCACTCTGCTCTATGAGGGAGATAAGGCTTGTCCCACACACGTGGTGGACCCAGAATGTCCGACTTCCCGCCCCACCACTTCTTTTCCTGCTATTTAGTGCCAGCTGCATCTCTAGTACAGGCTGTGACCCCAGGACCCATCAGGCCCGGAATTGCATATCCCTACCCTAGACCACTGCCTCTAGTTTAGGTTTTCCTGGGTGAACCCGCAAGCTCCACCCCACGCCCGACTCAGGGGGCCAAAGCCTGGGCTCAGGAAGACTTCAACTGGAAGGCAACGCCCTCTAGCGGTCAGAGTGCAGAACCAGCAGGGCTCTGCCTGCATTACATCAAGATGCTCACAAGCACCAAGGTGACTTACTCCAAGAGCATCCTTGTCCAACGGACCCCGCCTACCCATACCCCTCCATAACGGCCCACGACAGACTTACACGCTCTGCTCCAGCTCAGCCCTAGGTACCGCGAAACCCGGTGACTCTTGTATCAGCTCCTACAAGCTTGCCAGACTTGTCTGCCGCTCTCTTCTTGGAAGCAGTCCCTACACTGCCCCCTCCTGTCCCGCTGCACCAGTCCCTTAGGAAAGGCGCCTGGAAAAGGGATATGACCTTCTCAGTATCTCACAGCTAGCTAGTGCAGAGCCAGGTGTTTATTCATTAAGTCCTGACGGACTCTTTTGCGACCTCATGGACGGTAGCCTCCCAGGCTCCCCTGTCCGTGGGAGAGGAGGGGGCAGTATTCTCCCTGTCCCAGGCAAGAATACTGCAGTAGGTTGCCATTTTCTTCTCCAGGGGATCTTCCCAACCCAGGGATCGAACCTCTGTCTCCTGCATTGTCAGGCAGGTTCTTTACCACTGAGCCACCAGGAAAGCCCAGTGCAGAGCCAGGTCTGGAAGCCAAATCTCCCCCAGTCCACTCACCATGTACCCATAAGGCACCAGCAAACATCTGTCAAGCCCCATTTCCACTGTCACCTTGAAGCCTTTCCTGATCCCTCATCTAGAATTTCTCCTTCCCTATTCCTTGATACACTTTACAACCTTATTATTGTTATCAGAGTCCCTTGTGTTACAGCTGATCCTGAATGGCTAGATGGGTGGGAGAAAAGAGGCAAAGAAAATTCCAAGAGAAAGACCTCATACCTTAGGAGTTAGAATCCTTGCTCCACTATTTAGGAGCTGTGATTTTAAAGTGGTCACAGTGCCTCTCTAAGCCTCCATGTGCTTTACCTCAAATGACAAATTTTTAAATAACCATAATACCTCAGTGTTTGATAAGCACCAAACACAGGACTTCCCTGGTGGTCTAAGAGGTTAAGAAGATTACCTGCCAATTTATGGGGCATGGGTTCAACTCCTGGTTCCAGAAGATTCCACAGGTTGTGGAGCAACTAAGCCTCTTCACCACAACTATCAAAGCCTGTACACCCGAGAGCCGGTGCTCAGCAGCAAGAGGGGCCGCCAGAGTAACTCCACACAACACAGTGAGTCCACACGCAACAGTGAGCCCACACGCCACAGAGAGCCCACACGCCACAGTGAGGCCGCACGCCACAGTGAGCCCGCACCTCACAGTGAGCCCGCACGCCACAGTGAGCCCACACGCCACAGTGAGGCCGCACGCCACAGTGAGCCCACACCNTTATAATAGCCAGGACATGGAAGCAACCTAGATGTCCATCAGCAGATGAATGGATAAGAAAGCTGTGGTACATATACACAATGGAGTATTACTCAGCCATTAAAAAGAATACATTTGAATCAGTTCTAATGAGGTGAATGAAACTGGAGCTGATTATACAGAGTGAAGTAAGCCAGACAGAAAAACACCAATACAGTAGGCTGCTGCTGCTGCTGCTAAGTCACTTCAGTCGTGTCTGACTCTGTGCGACCCCATTAGATGGCAGCCCACCAGGCTCCTCCATCCCTGGGATTCTCTAGGCAAGAATACTGGAGTGGGTTGCCATTTCCTTCTCCAATGCATGAAAGTGAAAAGTGAAAGCAAAGTCGCTCAGTTGTGTCAGACTCTTAGTGACCTCATGGACCACAGCCTACCAGGCTCCTCCATCCATGGGATTCTCCAGGCAAGAGTACTGGAGTGGGCTGCCATTTCCTTCTCCACCAATACAGTATACTAACGCATATATATGGAATTTAGAAAGATGGTAATGATAATCCTGTATGCAAGACAACAAAAGAGACACAGATGTATAGAACAGTCTTTTGGACTCTGTGGGAGAGGGAGAGGGTGGGATGATTTGAGAGAATGGCATTGAAACATGTATAATATCATATAAGAAACGAATTGCCAGTCCAGGTTCGATGCAGAATACAGGATGCTTGGGGCTGGTGCACTGGGATGACCCAGAAGGATGGTAAGTGGGAGGGGGGTTCAGGATGGGGAACATGTGTACACCCGTGGCGGATTCATGTTGATGTATGGCAAAACCAATACAATATTGTAAAGTAATTAGCCTCCAATTAAAATAAGTAAATTTAAATTAAAAAAAAAGAAAAGAAATCCTGTCTCTGGGCCTCAAGCATTTTTTTCAATGTTGTGGGAGATCTGCAAACAGAGGTGTTTGTGAAGTGGGTTGCTAACCTTCCAGCTCCTCTGAGAGGCTAGGTCTGGGCTTTGGTAGAGGAGAGAATGGAGCCTCTTCCTTACAATCTTGTCCCCACCGGTAATAGTCCACATATCCCAGAAAACCTTGGGTACAGCTTCACGTGTCATTTAATCATCACATTCCCATGATGCAGCTTGAAACACAAGAGGAACGTGAGCCTGATTTAGGAATGTGCCTTCTATCACAGGAAGCTTGCATCTGAATCCAAGACTCAGCCAGCGGTCTCCCATTTGAAAAGGTCAGGGAAAGGAGATCATGCCCTGCTGGCTGTGGCTGAGGTCACTCCATACTGAGAGTCCACAGGCCCTAGGCAGCCAAGGGAGTTCAGGAAACCCCAGAAAAGGCCAAAAGGTGAGAGCGCCAGTCTGGGGCCAACCTAGTCAGCATCCATGTCGTTGCCCACTCTGCTCTATGAGGGAGATAAGGCTTGTCCCACACACGTGGTGGACCCAGAATGTCCGACTTCCCGCCCCACCACTTCTTTTCCTGCTATTTAGTGCCAGCTGCATCTCTAGTACAGGCTGTGACCCCAGGACCCATCAGGCCCGGAATTGCATATCCCTACCCTAGACCACTGCCTCTAGTTTAGGTTTTCCTGGGTGAACCCGCAAGCTCCACCCCACGCCCGACTCAGGGGGCCAAAGCCTGGGCTCAGGAAGACTTCAACTGGAAGGCAACGCCCTCTAGCGGTCAGAGTGCAGAACCAGCAGGGCTCTGCCTGCATTACATCAAGATGCTCACAAGCACCAAGGTGACTTACTCCAAGAGCATCCTTGTCCAACGGACCCCGCCTACCCATACCCCTCCATAACGGCCCACGACAGACTTACACGCTCTGCTCCAGCTCAGCCCTAGGTACCGCGAAACCCGGTGACTCTTGTATCAGCTCCTACAAGCTTGCCAGACTTGCCTGCCGCTCTCTTCTTGGAAGCAGTCCCTACACTGCCCCCTCCTGTCCCGCTGCACCAGTCCCTTAGGAAAGGCGCCTGGAAAAGGGATATGACCTTCTCAGTATCTCACAGCTAGCTAGTGCAGAGCCAGGTGTTTATTCATTAAGTCCTGACGGACTCTTTTGCGACCTCATGGACGGTAGCCTCCCAGGCTCCCCTGTCCGTGGGAGAGGAGGGGGCAGTATTCTCCCTGTCCCAGGCAAGAATACTGCAGTAGGTTGCCATTTTCTTCTCCAGGGGATCTTCCCAACCCAGGGATCGAACCTCTGTCTCCTGCATTGTCAGGCAGGTTCTTTACCACTGAGCCACCAGGAAAGCCCAGTGCAGAGCCAGGTCTGGAAGCCAAATCTCCCCCAGTCCACTCACCATGTACCCATAAGGCACCAGCAAACATCTGTCAAGCCCCATTTCCACTGTCACCTTGAAGCCTTTCCTGATCCCTCATCTAGAATTTCTCCTTCCCTATTCCTTGATACACTTTACAACCTTATTATTGTTATCAGAGTCCCTTGTGTTACAGCTGATCCTGAATGGCTAGATGGGTGGGAGAAAAGAGGCAAAGAAAATTCCAAGAGAAAGACCTCATACCTTAGGAGTTAGAATCCTTGCTCCACTATTTAGGAGCTGTGATTTTAAAGTGGTCACAGTGCCTCTCTAAGCCTCCATGTGCTTTACCTCAAATGACAAATTTTTAAATAACCATAATACCTCAGTGTTTGATAAGCACCAAACACAGGACTTCCCTGGTGGTCTAAGAGGTTAAGAATCCACCTGCCAATTTATGGGGCATGGGTTCAACTCCTGGTTCCAGAAGATTCCACAGGTTGTGGAGCAACTAAGCCCCTTCACCACAACTATCAAAGCCTGTACACCCGAGAGCCGGTGCTCAGCAGCAAGAGGGGCCGCCAGAGTAAGTCCACACAACACAGTGAGTCCACACGCCACAGTGAGCCCACACGCCACAGAGAGCCCACACGCCACAGTGAGCCCACACGCAACAGTGAGCCCACACGCCACAGTGAGCCCACACGCAACAGTGAGCCCACACGTCACAGTGAGCCCACACGCCACAGTGAGTCACAGTGAATCCACACACCACAGTGAGCCCGCACGCCACAGTGAGCCCGCACGCCACAGTGAGCCCGCACGCCACAGTGAGAAGCCCGCACGCCACAGTGAACCCACACGCCACAGTGAGTCCACACATCACAGCTAGAGAAAGCCCACATAAAGCAAGAAGACCCAGTGCAGCTGAAAATGAAAAAAATTTTAATGTGAAGTTAACAAAAAAGAACTAAACACGGTCTTGGATGTGTATGTGCTTGAGACACTGTAAACTGTCTCAAATGTGAGGAGCCATTAAAAACATAATCATAGTTAACACTTTTTGAGCCCTTACTCTATGCCAGATGCTATAATATGCAGTTTACACACGTTGCTTTGTTTAACCCACACAACAAATCTGGGAAGAGAATATTATTATCACCATTTTATAGATCAATAAACTGATATTCAGAAAGGTTTAAAAACTTGCCCAGCATTATACAGCTAATAATTGTTCAAGCTAGATCACAAACCTGTCATGATTCTACAGACTGCATTTAACCACGAAAATAGTCTGTCTCTGCATTTAAGTTATCTTTCTGTGTTCTGTGTTGCCTGACACATCACGGGTGTTCAGGTTTGTCAAAGATATTCATTTATTAAGGACTAAGTGTAGTGCCTGTCCCAGAAGCCTAAGAAATTTACTTGTCACACAAGCAAATTTTGGGATCAAGAGTTGGACACAAGCTGCTGGACTTAACCACATCCTTTGGTGGAAAGAATCACTGCAGTCCTCTTTATCTTTCTTTTCCAATCAGATAATGCTTGGTAATGAGACACAATGGGCTTCCTTGTTGGCTCAGTAGTAAAGAATACGCCTGCAGGCCCAGCTTTGATCCCTGGGTTCAGGAAGATCCTCTGAAGAAGGGAATGGCCTCCCACTCCAGTATTCTTGCCTGGAGAATTCTATGGACAGAGGAGCCTGGTGGGCTATAGTCCATGGGGGTCCCAAAGAGTCATAATTGAATGACTAACAACATTACATTTTTAATATCCTGCTGAATTGGTTTGTTATTTTTTTCTTTTGTATNACTCCAGTATTCTTGCCTGGAGAATTCTATGGACAGAGGAGCCTGGTGGGCTATAGTCCATGGGGGTCCCAAAGAGTCATAATTGAATGACTAACAACATTACATTTTTAATATCCTGCTGAATTGGTTTGTTATTTTTTTCTTTTGTATTTCCAGATGAATATTTAGTACTTTCACATAATTAAGTGAGGTTGGTCGGTGGACGTTTATATGCTTTCTTTTAGGATTAGAAAGTGAAAAGTGAAAGTGTTAGTCACTCAATTGTGTCCAGCTATTTGCAATCCCATGGATTGTAGCCTCCCAGGCTCCTCTGTCCATGGAGTCCACCAGGCAAGGGAATGGGTTGCCATTTCCTTCTCCACGGGATATTCCCCACCCAGGAATCAAACCCAGGTCTCCTGCATTACAGATGGATTCTTTACCATCTGAGCCACCAAGGAAGGTATTAATAAAAATAAATGAGATTTCTTCCTTCTTCTATGCTGCCAATTTGAATAGCATCAGAATCCAGAGTAGTGCTTTCTGAAAGATAGTTCAGTTCAGTTCCGTTGCTCAGTCGCGTTAGACTCTTTGCAACCCCATGAATCGCAGCACGCCAGGCCTCCCTGTCCATCACCAACTCCCGGAGTTCACTCAAACTCACGTCCATCGAGTCAGTGATGCCATCCAGCCATCTCATCCTCTGTCAT